>VZTB01012404.1:20000-24526 GCA_013397245.1 Thryothorus ludovicianus
CAAATTATTGGGAGATCATCTTCATAAATTTTGCATTAAGGTAGCTGTGCCACTACCTGGAATTGATTCAAAACGCTTAAGACACTCAATTACTTTTTAACACTGTTACCCGGTGTAACGACATCGCCGCCGCTTCCCTCGCATCCGATGATGCAACATCATTGTAATTGATTCATTTTCTCAATTAAATAAAGCTCCTGTGCTCTCCTCTCTGCAATGCCACCGAGACTCCCCAGCTAGATGGATTGCCTCTTCTCCCTGCCTTGGATAAATCGCTGGTGAGGCCACGCTCTGCTCCTCCCTTCCCTCCACAAAGCTGCAGCCCTATTTTTCAACCTGAACTTTGCTGTATTTATATTAGGCAGATTTTTCACTGCTAAAACCACGGTGTTCACCTTTTTCCCAGCTCCCATTACGGGGCAGCTCCAACGACCATAAACCAAAGCTGAGCTCCGACAACTTGACGGCCGGGGCTTCTCCTCTTGCCCACAGTTCAGGGAAAAGGGAAGCAGCAGCTTTTACTGAGCATTAACAACTGTTTTCAAAAGGGCTCACCATAAAATGCTGTCTCGTTCCTGTCCCCTCCCCTAAGCCAGGTTCGTGTGCATTGCTGGGAGATGAGAGGTTTCGGAGGCAGGTTCACCTTTAGGCATCCGAGGGCAGAGGCTGCAGCTCAAAAGCTGCAAAATTTGGGGAGTTCCTACTTCACATGATGCCCCAAAACAGCTGGGGATTGAGGAGGTGAAGGATTTTGAATAGTGAAATGGTGGCAGTGACACAAGAAAACCCAGGGTGAAAGGCAGACAAAGCAGGAGAGCAGTGAGGAAGATTTTGATGGGCTTGTTGGAATATCCTGTGTCCAGTTCTGGGACCACCCAGCTCCAGAAGGCCTTGGAGCAATTCCAGAGAGGCTCCAGAGCTGCTCCAAGGGTGGAGCCAGGCTGGGAGAACTGGGAATGCTCACCTGGAGGAGGGAAGGATCCAGGGAATCCTCAGAGCCCCTTGCAGGGCCTGAGGGGCTCCAGGAGAGCTGGAGAGGGAATGGGGACAAGGGATGGAGGGACAGGACACAGGGAACGACTTCAGAGTAGAAAAGGGGATGTTTAGATGGATTTTGGAAAGGAATTCCTGGCTGGGAGGGTGGGAAGGGGCTGGGCTGGAACTCCCTGAGAGTTCAGGCTGCCCCTGGATCCCTGGAATGCTCACAGTGAGGCTGGACAGGGTTTGGAGCACCCTGGGATGGTGGAGGGAGTCCCTGCCCATGGCAGGGGGTGCAATGAGCCGAACTTTAAGATCCTTTCCCAACTAAACCATTCCAAGATTCCACAATCATTCCCTCTCAGGAAAGTCACTTTCAGCCCCTCACCACCAAGACCCTCCCTCAGCCATGCCAGAACATCTCTGAGCCCTGCCCATCACAACAGCCCCTGCTCAGCAGCTCTCCCAACCTTTCCAAAAACAACCGAAACACTCCGAATTTGCAGAACCAGCTCTGCTTTTTGGCCTTTTTGAACCCGCAATGTATTTTCTGTGGATCTACCATTTGCAGAAATGGGGCAAATGATCATTAAATCTCATCCCATTATCAGGGTATTTCACAGAACACCAGTGGAACCTGGATAAAGCACAATCTCCAAAAAGCATTTTTTTCCCCCCACAAGGTTGGTTAAAAACGCCAAAGTTTGCCTCCTGCTTCATCTCCTGTTTAATGAGTGCCTCTGGTGATGGAAGGCAACTTGTGCCAGACCAGCAGGTTATTTTTCTGTCTCCATGGAGATCCTTGGGCTGGGAAGTGGCTGAGAAGACCTCTCCCATCCCCTTCAGTGTGCAGGCACCAGCACAATCAAGGAAACTCAAATGAATCCACCCCGGGTAACTTGGGGGAGTCACCAGCTACAGCTTTCATTTTCGCTTTTACTCCCTGGAATTAGGACTTGCCCTGGAGCTCTTGTTTGAGAGATTTGCAGGTGACCCAGGGTTAGATCTTCCCACAGCAGTTAACAAATTTTCTCTTTACATATATACTGCTTTTCAAGCTCCTGATGGTTCTTTTTTTAATAGAAAAACCCATCTACCAACAAATCATACAGTTATGATTTTTAAGGGAGGCTTCACACGACAACATTTATCTTCCTGTGGATTTTAAAAGTAGATAGAAGTTATTTTTCATCTGGACAAATGAGGGTTGAGTTTTAAGAGCAAAAACTAACATTGTGTTCTACTGACAAAAGCTTGATCTCTGCCCTGAAATAAAATGTGAAGGAATATCTAAATATTCTGATTATCATGGGGGCTTCACCACCATTCCACAATTCCTGTGGAATTAAAGGATGATTTTCAGATATATTCTACAATTTCCTGCAAAATTGCCATTGCTGATACTTCTGCAAGAAGTCAAAGCACCAAACCACTGAGAATGACCCCCCTAATTTGTTCCTGATGTTCTAAACACCCTTCCCCATCCCCATCTGGGGATTTTGCAAATAGCAAACTTCAATCACTGTCACAAAAACATTAAAAAAAAAAAGGGAAAATTATTTGAAGATAAAAAAATAGACAATTCACAACAACCTTAATATTAAATATATTCTTACAATTATATTACGCTGCTTTTCCCCGAGGTCTCCAAACAAATTTATATAAAGAGATTATTTCATCCACCATTGAACTGCAGCCACTTCTCAGAGAAATCTCTTCACCAGAGTTTAGAAACACAATTCAACAAAGTGGGCATGGAAAGCTCCACACTGTTGGAGGGATTGTGGTGACAATAACTCCTCCCAGCAGTAATTTTTACACCAGGATACCCTGACAACAAATCCCTTGGTCAGCAGCAGTAGGGACAAGGAAGAAAAACCCCAAATTTAGCAAATTGCTGCTGAAAATCTTGGAATGATTGCAAGCTGGAAAAGGTGTCCCAAGATCACTGAGTCCAGCCATCACCCCAAAGCGTGTCTGTGTTTGCTCCCAGCACTACAAAAAGTGGGGAAGGAGAACAAAGAGTGCTCAAACAGACTCCAAACAAAGAACTGGGCTTTGTTCCACCCAGATCTTCCTTTGTGTCACCCAAACAGAGAGGAGCAGCAGAACTTTCTGGACACCACGGGAGAGGGAAGGTGAGCACAGCTGAGCAGGAATGAAATCACGGAATCCTCTGAGGGAGCACCAAACTCCAAACCCCAAAAACCCACAAAAACCAGGGTGGGATGGCCAGGAAGGCCAGGTTGTGGCTTTCCAGGTGATCCCTCCTCCCTGGGATTCCTCAATTCCTCAACCTGGGCATTCCCAGGGAGCTGGGGGAACATTCCAAGGAGAAGCCCAGCAGGCAGAAATCCAGGGAGACCAAAAGAACTGAGCTCTGCAGCCTGGAGACAGAGCAAGGACACCACTCCCACCCCTCCTGCACCCACACTCCGTGTCCATCCCACACAGCTGCCCCCAAACCCTGCAGAAAACCAGAAAACCTCCCCAGGAACAAACCTGAGGGGCTGAGAGCCTCCAGCACCTGCAGGGTTGAAGGGCAGCAGATGAATTTCCATCAGGATTGTCCCTGCAAGTCCCTTGTGGCTTGGCAATAGGTAAAATGTTGATTTGCTGAAGTCTCTCACTTCTTGAGTCATCTAAAAAAGTTCAGGTCTTCCTCTGAGGAGCTGCAGAATCAACTGATCACTGCAGATGTCCCAAATCTAGGGACAGCTGGAAGGGGGTAACCCAGAGCAAAAAAAAATCAGCTTCATGAGGGGAATTTTCCACCCAAGCTCTCACCATCCTCTCCTGTGTCCCTGAACTGCCCAGGAGGGTTGTGCTGCACCCTCAGAGATCACCCCCAAATTTCCAAGGGGTTGGCAGAAGAATGGATGCTGTGGAGATGAGGGAAACCCCTGCCTGGACCTCCAAATGATTCACTCCTCATCCAGGTGCTGAGCAGCCACCACCCAGCAGAGGAGGAGCTGCCCCTGCTCCTGTGGGATCTCATTCCTCAGCCCCTGGCAATCCCAAAGCCTGACTCTTCTGGGCCCTTCTCCAGGAGTGCCTCCCAGGCTCTGAGGAGCAGGAATTGGGGAGAAGCACAGCTCCAGGCTGAGCTCTCACACCCTGGGAACAGGCAGAGGAGCGCTGGGTTTGTCTCTGCCCATCTCCAGGTCCTGGCAGGGACCCTCTCCTCATCCTGAGCCTGTCCTGAGCTCTGCTCCCGGATCCCTGGAACGTCCCAGGCCAGGCTGGAGCACCCTGGGATAGTGGGAGGTGTCCCTGCCTTCCAGAGAATTTGGAAAAAGAGGATTTTTAAGGTCCCTTCCAACCCAAACCAGTCCTGGATGATGATAAAATTCCAGTCAATCCAACATTTCCTGCTGGTTCTCCCTCAGCCACCCCAACCCCAGAGCCCCCTGCACCCTCTGCAGCCTTTTGGAAAGCTCCAGCCCCAGGTTTGGGGCAAATCCTTCACTGGCAACTGGGAGAGATCCCTCCAGGGACATCTGCACCCCACCAACCCAGGCAGGAGATGCTTCCAAACCTGCCAGAAC
>VZTB01012404.1:52442-80535 GCA_013397245.1 Thryothorus ludovicianus
CCTGGCACTGCTTCACCCCTTCCTTGGGAATTCCTACTCTGCCTGGCACTGTTTCACCCCTTCCCTGCAAATTCCTGCCCTTCTCTGGCACTGCTTCACCCCTTCCTTGGGAATTCCTGCTCTGCCCTGGCTGAGACAGCACGAAAAGCAGGAGGCAAAATTCCTTCTTTGAGCACCAAAAGCAGCAGGCAGCTGAGGGACATCACCTGGAGGAATAATCACCTGCCTGCCATTCCATCCCTCTGTCCCTGCTTTGGAGATACAGGAATTGCAATTTTCTGTCTCCTAAAAATGGGTAAAATAGCCCAATTCTTGGGGAAGCTGCTGAACCTGGAATGCTCACTGTGCCCTCCGTGGTGTTCTGCAGTGCTGGGTCAATCCAGCAGCACAGCAAGGCCAGAAAAATCAGAAGAGTGATGAAAAATCAGATTCTGAGCTTTTCTTCAGACCACAGCAAGGACCAAACACCATTCATCAAAATCCCAGAGCTGCTCCTCCAGTCAAGGCAAGGAAACCCAGGCAGGAGGGGAGATTTTGTTCTCCTGGCACAGCAAAAATCTGAACCAGGTTCTAAATGCACAGCAGCACAAGAAAATGTTACAGCGTTTGTGCTCTCTCCAAACCACAACCAGAAAAAAAAATTAATTTAAATAATTTTTCTTTGTGGGTGTTACAAAAGTGTGGTGTGAAGGCTGTTCAGAGCCATACCCAGCCATGGATGCTCCTGCTCCCTTTCTTTTCTATTTATTCTGACAATTCCTGTGGCAACTCCAGCCCCATCCTGTTCCTCCTCTGCTGGGAGGGATGGAGCTGATAAATCTGCAGCTGGCAGCAGAGCAGGTGAGCTGATTGAACCATCCCAAAAATGAAACCACCTCCCTCATCTGTGTCTGCCCTGGCTTATTTCTGCTTTTTTCATCCTGCCCAGCATCAAACCCAGCCCTTCAGCCTGGGGGGTAAAGGGTGAGAGGGCCTCAAACTGTGCCAGGGGAGGGGCAAAGTTGGGTATTAGGGAAGATTTAAAGGGAAGGGTTTAAAAGCCCCGTGGATGTGGCACTTGGGGACATGGGGCAGTGTCCCTTGGGGCAGGGGTTGGGCTGGATGGTCTCAGAGGGCTTTTCCAGCATTAATAATCCATCAGATCCAGGGGCTGCCTGGAACTCTGCTGGCTCTTTTGGCCACCTCCTCTTCCTCCCAGGCAAGGCCATCCCAGGGCAGAGGAGGAACCAGAGCCAAGTCCTGGCCTGGGAGGGTGTGAGGGGCTGAGGCCAGATTGCTTAGTAAAGCAGAATCATTATTAATTATTAATTAATAAAGAAACAATTGAGTTTTGAAGCCTTCAAAGAATCGTGGCAGAGAATTCTGTGTTAAATTTGACTTCCAGGGCCTTGTTAAGAGGCTCTGCCCTGAAAATCCTGGGAATTTGTGACTGCAGTGGAGCCCACTTTGGCTTTTGTCCTGCTGGGGAGTTGGGATGGTGAGAAATGAGGGAAGGATGGAAGTGGAGAAATTTCACAGTGAGGGCCTGCTTGGAGTTTGGTGCAGGGGGAATGGGTTTCTCTGTCCTTTAAACAGCATTTCCCACATTGTTTTATGAAGTTCTGGTGAATCCTAATTATTTTTTCCCAATAGACACATTTTAAACAAAATTTAACAGTAAAAAGCAAAGGTAAAAATGAGAAGTTTAAAAAATTAGCTGCAGGAAGAAGAACAAACAGCAAAACCCCAAAGTGATGCTGTCCAAGCAGATTTAAAGCCTTTAACTGTGCCTGACCATGGTAGGGGCCATGATTTCAAAGATCTGAGCCTCCAGCAACACTTGTGGCTGTCACAGGAGATTTCTGGGGCACCCCAGAAAATTCATTGCCTATTTTCTGTTTCCAATCCCAAACATCTCATTTCCATGCTGGTTTTTCCACTGGGCACCTGTTTGCAACCCTAAGCTTCTAAATCCCTGTAAAATTCCTTTCTCTCTTCAGTCTTTTTCTTTTCAGGGGAGGAGGGAGGGCAATAAAAGAGCAATAAAAATGTTTTACAAGCAAGTGTGCAAGGTTAATGAGGAAGATTCAATCTGCATTACCCCACTGGACTCAAAGCAAAGAAGTTTGCTTGGTCTTTGTAGAAAGTGATGTTAAAATTCCATTGGAAAACAGAAAATATCTGCTACTCACCTCTGTGTAAAATCTTCAGACTCCACAAATAGGTCAGGCCTTTCACAACCTTTAGGCAAAAGAAAAAAAAAATCACATTTTAGGGATTTCTGATAGAAAAAATTCCACATTTCAGCTGGGGTGGGAGATGAGAGAAGCCAGTTTTAAAATGAAGCCACGAAAAGGGGAGACCCCACTTCCCTCCCAGGTGAGCCCCTGCTAAAAACCTGCAGCAGGTCTTTCATTAATACACAATTATTATTTTTATTAATATACAAATTAATTTCCTGCCAGGACCTGTAAGTTGAACTCAGCTGAGCTCACACTGAACCCCTTCAGGCATCTCAGTGTATTTTAATTCACCTCTCTGTGCTGGGGTGTTAAAACCATGAAGGCCAGAGCATGGAATGATTTATGCTCTTGCAAAAGGCTGGAAAAAAGAAAATCTCTTCATAACTTCTTGCACTTCATCCTCCCTTCCCTTTTCCCCATTTGCTGTATCCTGTACTTCTTTACTTTCCAGGTTTTTATTTCCTCAGTGCAAAGTGGAACTTTTCTTCCTGAGCTGTCAAAATTCCCTCGTTCTCCTCTCATTTGGGCCCAAACACAAATCCCCTGCACCTCAGAGCAGGGAAATTACAGCTCCTGAAACACAGATCCTACAAGGAAATACAGATTCTAAGAGGAAATAGAGATCCTAAAAGGAAATAGAGATCCTACAAGGAAATACAGATTCTAAGAGGAAATAGAGATCCTACAAGGAAATAGAGATCCTACAAGGAAATAGAGATCCTACAAGGAAATAGAGATCCTAAAAGGAGAGATCCTAAAAGAAAATACAGATCCTAAAACACAATTCCTAAAAGGAAATACAGCTCCTAAAATACAGTTCCTAGAAGGAAATACAATTCCTAAAAGGAAATACAGTTCCTAAAAGGAAATACAGTTCCTAAAAGGAAATACAACTCCTAAAACACAATTGCTAAAAGGAAATACAACTCCTAAAATACAGTTCATAAAAGGAAATACAATTCTCAAAAGAAAATACAATTTCTAAAATTCAATTCCTAAAAGGAAATACAAGCCCTAAAATACAGTTCTTCTAAAAAGAAATACAACCCCTAAAACAGAGTTCCTAAAAGGAAATACAACTCCCAAAACAGAGTTCCTAAAAGGAAATACAGATCCTAAAGTACAGTTCTCCTAAAAGGAAATACAACCCCTAAAACACAGTTCACAAAAGGAAACACAGCTCCTAAATTCCTAAAAATAAATACAGGTCCTAAACACAACTCCTGAAAGGAAACACAGCTCCGAAAATACAACTCCCACAAGGAAATACAACTAAAATACAATTCCCAAAGTAACTGCAGGAATTGCTACACAACTGAACACAGCTGCTAAACCTGGGCAGGTTTCAGAGTTTGCTCCTTCCCCCCAAAGTGCTGCAGCCAAACTCCAAACCCAGCTACCCCAGCACCAAACTCTCCCAACGCCTCCCACCCTTGAGCTGAAATTGAATTCCATTTCCAAAATGTTTTCCTCGAGGGTCTCCAGAACAAGGAAGCATTTCTGACACTGCTGAAGTCGTGTGAGCTCTGCAGTCAAGACAATTACATTTGTTGTGCTTGGACTAGCCCAAAATGAAATTATTTCTGTTGCAGTGATCAAGCAGAAGGGCTAAAAATGATACAGAGTGAAAGCAGAGAGCACAGTAATTTTCTGCCTTCCTCTTGGATTAGAAACTCTTTCAAAATTTAAAATTTATTCTGTAAGAAAAATGATGTTGGTGGAACCAGAATGTTTTTGTAAAGCAAGTAATGATGGGGGATCCCAAATAAATTGTTCCAGGAGATAATTCCTCCCTCAAACTCACTCCAAACCCAAGCATCTCCTGGCCTCAGGTGCTTTTTTCACCTTTAACAAAAGCTTTGGTCAAATTCTGCCTGCCCAGAGGTGTGGCTTGTTCACCTGATCCAAATCCTTTCAAAAAGCTTGGATTTGATGATCTCAAAGGGGTTTTTTCCAACCTTAATCCTTCTGTGATTCCATGACTTATGAAAAGCAAATGGAAATTCTATCTACAGTGTTCTGACATAATAATAACAGCAAGAACATTAATAATAACAATAATATTAACAATAATTTAAAAATAAAATAAAAAATAATATTAATAATAATAATAGTGTTGTTGTAGCAATGCAAAAATGAATCAAGGAGATGCAACATTTCAAGCTTCCTCCAACGGTC
The DNA here is from genome assembly GCA_013397245.1 of Thryothorus ludovicianus. NCBI lineage: Eukaryota > Metazoa > Chordata > Aves > Passeriformes > Certhiidae > Thryothorus > Thryothorus ludovicianus. Next base: position 56,843 of record VZTB01012404.1, read on the forward strand.
AAAGTGATTTTCAGAACAGTAAACTCTTTGATTATCAAAAATGTATTTAGACTATTGAAAATCTTTAAAGCCATGGGAAATTATTTAATTTAAAGCAAGCATCCATTTAATAAAAAAAGGAAACATTAAACATTTCTCCTGAAACAAATCAACAGCTGTGAGTTATTAAACATCTTTATTATGGCACATGTGAGGAATGAAGCAAAGCCTCCCTTCAGATTCTCTGGGTGTACCAAGGAAAAAAAAGGAGTTTTTCCCTTTATCCTGGGCTGGAAATCCACTCACAGCAGCCCCCAAATGGACTCACCTCGTTACCCACTCCCCTCACATTTGCCTATTAGGGAAGGACTCTCAAGCATTAAATATTCCTCTCAAACTGGAAGGGAGAACCTTTTGATTGAAGCTGGAGCAGGAATTATTGGTATTCAGCAAAGGAGCTTTTACAACAATGCCTTGACAAAGCCTTGACACAAAAAGTGCTTCCACCTGCTGTCAATCACTGCCTGTGCTGACAGTTCAAGTGCACATCCTCTCAGAGAGGACTTCAATCAACAGCAGCAGGCTCTGCACAATGTCACTGCCTCACACAGGCAGGGGAAAATAAAATAAATGTGTGAAGTGGCAGAGCCAGGGCAGGCAGGGTTTGCCACCCCCAGCCCAGCTCGGGATGGAGCAGCACCCCACAGGGGCTCCCCAATCCTGCTCAAAAAAAAACCACTCCAGCCCTCCACACCTGTTAACAGAGAGATTTTGGGGTTCCTCCTTCTCACTGGGGGTGTCTCTCACAGGGAACAGGGAGGAATTTCAGGGTGAAGGCAGAGATCCCTCCAGGTGTCCTGTGGATGAGAGGACTGGCATTGGCCAGCCTGGAGAAAAGCCCCAGGGTGACCCAACTGTGGCCTTCCAGTGCCTGAAGGTGATGCCTTGGGATTGAGCTTTTAGATTTTTTACACTCTGGGCTGTTTTGGGGGGCAGTTTCAGGTTCCATATTCAGAGCTCCTGAGCTCTCTGCACAGAGCAGGGAGACAAAACAATTCCTGCTCCAGCTTGGGGCACCAAGGACAACTTTCAGGCCCAAGAATAAAACCAAGGGTGAAGTGGGAAGGAAAACCAAGGAGGATGGAGCTACATCAGCTGGAGCTGTAATTGGACAATGAACTGCAATGTGCTAATGGGGCAGAACTGATCAAAGCTCTGTTATCAAAGTGTGGGACCCTGTGATCATTTGTCCATTCTGTGCCCATTTTGGGTTCACCTGGGTGTGCCCAGCCAGGCTCTGGCACTGCCCAGCTGTGCCCAGTGAGGAATTTTCATAAATCCCTGCTTTGTCCCTTTGCTCTGCCTGCAGAAGGCATCAGAGGAACCAAAAACTGGAGAGGGACCATTCCCAAGGGATGGAGTGACAGGAAAGGGGCATGGCTCCAGAGGGCAGGGTTGGATGGATATTGGGAAGGAATTGTTTTAGATGAGGGTTCTGATGCCCTGGCACAGGTGCCCAGAGAAGCTGGGGCTGCCCCTGGATCCCTGGAATGCCCAAGGCCAGGTTGGACAGGAAACCATTCCCTGTGTCCTGTCCCAGTCCCTCTCCAGCTCTCCTGGAGCCCCTTCAGGCCCTGAGCTCTGCCTGGATCCTCCCCTTCTCCAGGAGAACATTCCCAGCTCCCCCAGTCTGGCTCCAGCCCCTGGAGCAGCTCTGGGCCCTCTCTGGAACTGCTCCATGAAAAATCTGCTTGAGAGGGCAGGAGATGAGAAAGTCAAACCCAGTGGGGCCCATCTGGAGCTTTTTGGGGTGGAAAAGCCCCCCCAGATCAAGGGGTCCAACCACAGAAACCCCAAAGCTGGAGCCACAGGAGTGCTGGGATTCAGGGAATGCCTGGATGTGCTGCATCCTTTTCTTCTGGAAATCGTTTCACCTCAAAACTTCCACAAGGGCAACAACAAATCCCAGTTCACAGAAATGCAGCTTCCATGGATTCCTGCACTGGACATATCTTGGGAGAACAAAAGACAAATGACTCTGGATGTGGGGAAGGGAAAAAAAACAGATTGGGGAAAAAAAATGTGGAAGCTGCAGGTTTTGTCTATAAAATCCATCTGTGAGAGCTGCAGCTTTTGTCTGGCACTCTCCTGCTTGCAGCAATCCCAGGGTTTGGGGAATCCCAAGGTGAGGACCCAGCACAAAGGTGCCCCAGCCCCCCAAAAAAGCTCTGCTGCCACCTTAGCCACAACGTGGGGATGCTCAGAGGAGCCATTGCTGTGCCCCTGAGAAATTCCAGGGAAAACAAAAAGCTTCTGCTGCCTCCTTCCAACAATTCCACTGCGCCAAAAAGCAGCACCAGAGCAGAGGAGCTGCCAGGGCTGGTTCAGCCTCAGTGCCCACCTTCTGCTCTGAGAGCAGCAGAAAAGGGTGAAGCTTCCCTTCTCTGGAGCTCCTTTGTTCCCCTCTTTGCTGACCCCCTGCTCTGCACTGGGCAAGCTGGAAATAAAACAACCAGGAAAAGGGAAATATCCTTGTTAGGGAGAGGCTCATGAGAAGGAAATAAAATTACCAGGAGAAGGGAAATATCCAGGCATGGGAGACAGGCTGACAGGCAGGAAATAAAACAACCAGGAAAAGGGAAATATCCATGGCTGGCTGATCAGGGAAAAAATGACCCTGAAGAGAACAAAAAAAAAAAGAAAAAATAATCCAGATAGGGAGATGTAAAAAGTGAGGCTGGAGCACCAACATTAGGCATGAGGGGAAAATTGGAGGAGAACACCTGTGGAATGCCAAGGGGAGGATGGGGGAGAGAGAAAATCAAGGTGTGGATGGATTAAACCACGAGTGAGACAAGGAAAAGGAGAAGGAATGAGCAGCTGAGGCAATGCTGGAAGCTCATCCCAGGGTTATCAAACCATCCTCACCATCATCACCAGGAAAATGGGGATACTGGGAGCAACCTCCCACTCCAGAGGGGAGAGGAGATGAAATTCTCCCTCTGAACTGAGGTGAGAAGCACTCAAATTGCAGAAGGTACATAATGAGCACATTTGAGGCTGCTCAGAGGAACCAGCATCAGAGGGGGATGTTCATCACCCTGGGCAGGCCACACAAATTAAGAGGAAAGGAGAGCTGTGAATTACAATGAACAGAGACTAAATAGCTGCCTGCCTTGGATTAAAGGATTTAAATTGTCAGCTTGATGTATAATGAATGTGAAAAGCCAGCACTTAATTAAATGGCACATGATAGAATAACTTTGTTATGCTTTAAACTGCTTAAGTTATCAAAGTGTTCCTTCTATTTGGCAATTGTTTTGCAGTATCTCCCTCCTGGTGAGATCCACGGGGACATTGGGCATTACCCTGTGTTCAGCTGGGGGGAAAAATGGGTGTTTTGAACTTTGACATGTTCTGTTGGGCTGTAATTTGAGTTTTCCATCATGACCAGTGAATTTTTAGCAGCTGAAGGCTGCAGAGCCCCAAGGATGAGCTACCAGGGGCTTTAAGGATCCCACTGGCAACACCACAAGACCAAGCCCAGGAGATCTGAGGGTTCCTCTGACAGCACAGACTCAGTACCCCAAAAATGACCCCAATTAACTCCTGCCTGGGGCTGCTCAGGTGTGAAAGGAGTAAGAGGCCAACCCATGCCCAGCTCTGCCTTGTGCCAAGGGAAAAACTTCCTCCTCCTCCTCCCCAGCCTGGAGGAGAAGAGAGAAAATGTGTTCTGCCACTGCATTTGGGTGGCAGGAACCAACCCAATCCTCCAGGGTGGTAAGGAGAACCAAGGGAGCCCCTCTGGAGAGAAAAAGGACAGTCAGGAGAGAAACCACAGGCTCAGAGACAGAGGGTCCCCAGCAGGGCTCCTGAATCACCACAGAAAAGGAGAGAAAGAGAAAGGAGAGAATAAATAATGAACTAAATAATGATGGAAAGAAGGAGAGAAAGGAGAGAGAGAAAGGAGAGAAAGAGAAAGGAGAGAAAGAGAAAGGAGAGAAAGAGAAAGGAGAGAAAGAGAAAGGAGAGAAAGAGAAAGGAGAGAAAGAGAAAGGAGAGAAAGAGAAAGGAGAGAAAGAGAAAGGAGAGAAAGAGAAAGGAGAGAAAGAGAAAGGAGAGAAAGAGAAAGGAGAGAAAGAGAAAGGAGAGAAAGAGAAAGGAGAGAAAGAGAAAGGAGAGAAAGAGAAAGGAGAGAAAGAGAAAGGAGAGAAAGAGAAAGGAGAGAAAGAGAAAGGAGAGAAAGAGAAAGGAGAGAAAGAGAAAGGAGAGAAAGAGAAAGGAGAGAAAGAGAAAGGAGAGAAAGAGAAAGGAGAGAAAGAGAAAGGAGAGAAAGAGAAAGGAGAGAAAGAGAAAGGAGAGAAAGAGAAAGGAGAGAAAGAGAAAGGAGAGAAAGAGAAAGGAGAGAAAGAGAAAGGAGAGAAAGAGAAAGGAGAGAAAGAGAAAGAAAGAAAGGAAGGTGATTATAAGCCTTCTCCATCCTGATGGGAAGAAATACTGACAGGAAGGAATGTGATCACACAGACTTCCAGTAAATTCTTTTGTTTTCTTATCCCACTCGATTTATCCCATCCTTTCAGGTTTGTGTAACAGAGTCCTGGAGTGGTTTGGGTTGGGAGGGACCTTAAAGCCCATCCAGTGCCATCCCTGTCATGGCAGGGACACCTCCCACTGTCCCAGGCTGCTCCAGCCTGGCCTTGGGCCCATCCAGAGATCCAGGGGCAGCCACAGCTGCTCTGGGAATTCCAGCCCCTCCCCACCCTCCCAGGGAACAATTCCAGTTGCCAGTATCCCTCTAAATCTCCCCTTTTGCACTTTCAGGCCATTCCCTGTGTGCTGTGTCTCCATCCCCAGTCCCTCTCCAGCTCTCCTGGATCCTCCTCTTCTCCAGGCTGGACAATCCCAGCTCCCACCTTTTCCTCACAGGAGAGAAGTCCCACCCCTGTCAGCATCCCCTGAGCCTCCAGAGGTTGTGCTGCTCATTCCAGGGGAAGTTTTCCTTCATCCCTGAGCACAGGGGATGGTTTGGAGGAGCAGGAGAGAGCAAGGCCCCTCCTCTTCCTCCTCCCCAGTGCCCCAATGAACACCCCAATCCCAGATTTTCCACACCCCAACCCCAAAGAGAGAGGGAAAAAGCAAGAGAAGTACTCACAGCCACGGCTATCCTGCCGAGAACGTGTTCTGGAATTTTCCTATAAACATCCAGAGACCCCCCTGCAGGGACAAACAGGGACAAACAGCACGGGCTCAGGGGGCAGCTGGAACAGTGCCCCAGATTTGAAGCCCCAAGGGTTTGCTGAGCCTTGGTTATTAATAAAATATAAAACCCACCAGTGATGGAGCAATAACTGTGTCAGAAAGAAGTGTCCTTAAAAACCTCGGGGTTCTTTTCACCACAATCCTGATTTTTGGGTTTGTGGTGTTAACACTCAGGAAACAGCAGCAAGGAAATGTTAGAAAGCCTCCCAGACACAGAATATCCACGTTAAAGAACCCCAAACTGTGTGGAAAAATGTCTTGGGAGTAACAAAATCATCCCAAAAAGCAGATTTCAAGGCCCAAAGTATCCCAACTCTTGTCCCCAAAAGCTGTGCTACCATTGTATGGTACCCTATATATTTATATCCATGATTAAATGGATATAAATAGCCAATTAAATGGATAGAAATAGTCATTTAAATGGCTAGAAATAGCCATTTAAATGGATAGAAAAAGCCATTTTATACCCCTGATTAAAGCCATTTCCTCCTGGAAATCACACCAGGGAGGGTTTGGCTGTGTCCATGCTGATGCCTGAAATAAAATTCCAGTGTCCAAAAATCTCCCTGGACTGAAATACAAATTCTTAAGGCAATTTAAAATTGAGAATTAAAAATCTGCAAGCAGAATTGTAAATAAAGTAAATAAATGGACAAAGAAATTGCAGGCAGAGGATGGCTACGAACTGCAAGAGAGGAGGCTGGGGTGGGATATTGGAGGTTTTTATCCCTCGTGAACAAAACTCAGTTTGTGTTCTGATTCCAAGTTATGGAAACTCCCATTCCTTCTTTAAATTTTATCTTTCAACTGGTGTTGTCTGTGGATGATAATTAATCCCAGCTTTAAAAGGAAACAGCAGTGCTGTGGGATGGAAATTTGAGCTTGGAGCTGCACAGCCTCTTACTGCTCATCACAAACCCAAACAGAAATCCCATGGCTGGTGCTTCCTGTCCATCCCTGTCACATTTCCTTGTGTTTGGCACCAAGAAAAGGCCTCCTCACACCCCAAAATGCCAAAGCTGGCAGGAAAAATGAAGGAAAGCATATTTGAAAAAAAAATAATAAAAGGAAAAAGAGGAAATCAGAAGGTTTTCTGTGGAGAAAAAAAAAATCTGTAAAAAAAATCTTTTCCAAACCCAAAAATGTCAGCTCCTCCAGCTGTACAGACCTCCAGGCACACTCTGCTCACCTGGTTTTCCAGGGGGAATTCAGCAGGAATTCAGCAGTAGGTTTGAGCAGAGGCAATCCCATAAATGAAAAGCAATTGGGCATTTCACCACCTTTACCTAGAACACCAACTTTATTCCAAATATGAAGGGGCAAAGCCTACAAAAACTCATTTCACATCTCTGCTGCTCTTTAAATCAGCTGGCAGGGGGAGGCTGGGGCAGGGCAGCTCAGCCTCAGGGTTTGGGGTTTGAAGGCCTGCAGTTATTTGGGTTTTTCCTGCTTGCAGGTGCCAGGGAAGCAGCTGAGGCCTTAGGTTTGAGCTTTTATATTTTCAGATTCTGGGCTGTTTCAGTGGGCAGTTTTGGGTTTCATATTCAGTGCTGCTGAGCTCTCTGAACAGAGAGACAAAACAATTCCTGCTCCAGCTTGGAACCAAGGACAACTTTCAGGCCCAAAAATAAAAACAAGGGTGGAGTGAAAAGGAAAACCAAGGAGGATGGAGCTGCATAACCTGGAGCTGTAATTGGACAATGAACTGCAATCTGCTAATGAGCCAAAAATTATCAAATTGTAGGACCTTGTGATCATTTGTCCATACTGTGCCCATTTTGGGTTCACCTGGGTGTGCCCAGCCAGGCTCTGGCACTGCCCAGCTGTGCCCAGTGAGGCCTTTTCAGAAATCCCTAATAAATCACATAAAAACATTAAATTTTTTTTAATAAAACAATGTCTCCTTTTGCTCTGGCTGCAGAAGGTGTCACAGCACTCTGTGCCCTGAGAAGTGCTGGGACACCTCAGTGGGGCTGGGGTGCTTTGGGGTGTGGGATTCCCACAGGGAGGAACCAGAGGGGACTCGGGGAGGAGCTCGGCCCCGAGCTGGGAAACAGCTGGGCTGGAAAATAACTCCTTGCCTGGTAATTAAGAGCCCATTTCCACTGCAAACACCCAGGACATTGGGTTAATAGATTTCTTGAAAGGAAAAGCTGTTTTGGCTATCAAAACACTACAAGTGAGGAACAGCTGTTTTGTCAGCGAGGACAGATTGCACGGGAGGCTCAAATATCAAACCACAAATTAAGGCTGCGTTTATTTCTCTTCTATTTACATTTTCCATAAAAGTAAGGGAAGTTCCACGCAGGGAAAAGGCAGAATATCCCCCAGTCCCAATCCCAACCTGCTCTGGTTCTTTAACTGCCTGCATTATTATTAATAATCCACATTTTTGAGTCTTACTGTTGCATTTCATTCTAAAAAAATAAATAAATAAAAATCCTTTCTCATTTAATTACTTAGCAATCAAAACCAAACTGATCCACTACTCACCATCCATGAACTCTGTACACAATGAAATCCTGTTTTCTACAAAAAAAGCACCATAAAATCCTATGATATACGAGGAGTCACACTGGGAAAAGAGAGAAGAAAAGCCATTTTAAAATCTGCTGTAAGAAAATCAAAGCCAGAAGAATTCCAATGGTAAAATCCACGCACCTTGTAAAGGATTTCTAACTCTGACATGATCTGCTTCTGGAGTTCCAGTGTTATATCCAAGGGTATGACCTGAAACACAGAAACACAGGGAGACTGTGTAAAAGGGAAGGGGATTTTTCAAAATAAAATCCATGGAATAAGAAGAAAGGGAGGGATAGGTGGAAAGAATATTTTAGCAGGAAGGAAATTTTCTCACCATCCCAAGTGCCCAGCAGGACCAGAGCCAAAGTGGGCTGCACTGCCTGGAATCACAAATTCCCAGGATTTTCAGGGTAGAGCCTCTTAGCAAGGCACTGAATTAATCAAATTAAAATTTAACAGAGAACTCTCTGCCACGATTCTTTCAGGAGTTGAAAACTCAACAACTGAGCCCTGCTTTACAAACCAAACTGCACTCAGTGCTTGGAGCTCAGCCTGCCCCCACCCAGTGTCACAATTTCACACTTAAAGCAAAATTCAGTGGCTTTCCAGAATCAATATCCCAGGGACAGCACAGGACAGGGCCAGCCCACTCCCAAACACAGCACCAAAATCTGTCTCCAGGAAAATCCAAGAGGCTGCCCCTTCCCAGGCTGGCTCCAGGGTTATTTGTGTTAAGGAAATAAACTGCACTCGGCTGGAAGGGGAACACAGGGCTGCCAAGAAATGCTGAACACACCTGAGATCAATAATCATTTGCCAACAATATTCACTTACATTTATTCCAGGCTCCCAACCTGAGAAATTCCTCCCTGGGATCCCACCAGGGAACTGCACCACAATTCCATCTTGGAAATGAAAATCTGATCTCAGTTCTAATCCCAGGGAGGGATTTCTCTGGCCCCAGGATCATCCCCAAAATCAGGCCCAGGTGAGGAAAGGCCAGGGGCTCATTTGCATGAACCCTAATTAAAAACAGGGCAATAATGAGGAGAAGCTGGGCCAGCAGAGCCTCCCCATTTCCAGGTGGGCAGGACACCGAGGGAAGGGCACACACACAGCAATTACCAAATTATCATATTTATTTATGAATCAGGGGAGATCAGCCTCACCTTCCCTGCAGAATTATTTTCCTCTTTTCTTGCACCTGGAAATGTGGGCCTTGTGTGACCCCACCTGATGGCAAGGCTGGAGGAAATTTATTTATTTACAGCACAAAAAGAGGAAATAAAAATATTTTTATATCACTTTAATCTGCATTTATCACCTCCTTTTGTATGAAATTTCCATGTCTACTTTGTGTGGGTAAAAACCTTCCAGGGGTTCATGAGGTGACAGTTTCCAGCATGGGGGAAAAAAAAATAAATATATAAATATCCCAAAAATCTCCTCAGAGTCATTGCTGCTGAGGAGGAAACTCTGAATAAAGATTTGGATGCAAATTCCTGAAATCCTGGGATGGGCCCTGAAAGGGATCTCACTCCACCTTCCACTCTTCTATTTATTGCATTTTCTGTTTTAGTGCCCTTCAGAATGCAGAGAATTCCCAGGCAACCACTCACTGGAGGAAGCAGAGGAATAAAATATGGATTTTTTTAGATCCACACTGAAAGTTTTAATTGTAAAAAAAAAAAAATCATATTTATTTCATTTTCTGTCCTTTATGGGCCTATTAGAATACAGAAAATTTCTAACCATTCATTTGAGGAAGCAGTGGAGCTTTTTTAGATCCATATTGAAAGTTTTAATTATTAAAAAATCGCATTTATTGCATTTCCTGTCCTTTTGTGTCCATTAGAATTCCTGCCCAACCATTCCTGACAGGTTTAGAAAGGTTGGATACCACTCAAAATGGTCAAATTGGAAAAAACCCTATGAACTGAAAAACTGAATATTTTGGCTTAATTTTGTGCAGATGAAATATTGATAATTTCATTTACAAGCACAATTTAATTAACAAATTGCATCCAGGAGCTGCCACGCTGTTGTTATTATTTTATCTCAGTTTTAAGGGAATTTCAGAGAAAATTGGGATTTTCCTGACCACAAAATTCTACAAACTCCAGCTTTAATCCAAACACTGCCCTTGGAAATATCCATGGAAATATCAAAATGTGGGATTTTCAGGCAATTCCCTGGGGGGAAATCCTGAATTTTGGGAATCCGAGTTCCTTGGGAATGATTAAATTTACAGGCTGGGGTTTTCCTGTAAATAAATGAATTAAAAAAAAAAAAAAAGANGCAATAAATCAAATTGAGAGCAAAAAAATCAGAGGGAAGAAAAGAGAAAAAAAAGGGCAGGAAAAACTGGGAAAAAATTGAAAAGCCTGGAATTTCTTACCTTCACTGCCAGGATTTTTCCACTGCGGACATGGTAAGCCCTGGGTGAGGAAAAAATTCAATAATTTGAGATTCCATAAAATTCCCTCTGCAATGTGCACTCAAATAATGATAAATAAATACACTCAATTCACAGAAAAATGGGTTTTACCTCACAGATTTTATGGAAAGCCAAAGAAAAACTGAGGAAAACGAGGGATCAAAAATATACAAAATACATTTATAATATAAATATACTCCAAGGGAATAATTTTTCAGGGTTTGTATCTTTATTTTTGATTGAAAATATAAACACCGAAGGCTTTGATACAGCAGAAAAATAAACTATAAATGGGAATTTAACAGAATCATTTAGGTTGGAAAAAACCTCCAAAATGAGGCCTAACCTTAAAATCTTTGAGTGCAGCCTTGGATTTATCAATTTTCCCATTTTCTGTCAGTGGGATGAATGAATATTATCACCTTTATTCTGAATTTTCATGGAAAATCAGCATTATCTGCCACTCCTGGGGGTATTTTTAGGGACAAACAGCCACACCAATAAATTGAATTAAACCAGATTATAGCCAGTTCTTTGTCACAACTTCAGGACACACAGAAAATCTCAGCAAAATTCAATTTCTGCATTTATTTCATGATTAGAAGCTGGATATAAAGATGGAAAGAATTATTATGGATGTTCACACGTCCCCAAAATAATTTTCCAGGGTATTTCAACAGCACTTTGTCTTAATTTCTGAGGAGAAATAATTGGCTATTTCAGAATGACTTGAGTATTTCCAGCCATGAACATGTGAGAAAATAAAGGTAGATTAACAAAAAAAACCTCCTCAAAATCCAATGTAATTTTGCATAAAAACAAAACCATTAAAGGTTTTCCTCTTCACTGGTTTTACTGTCTCACCCTGATTTATGGCAGCACTGTCAGAGATGTGGCACTAACTTTAAAGAATTCTAATATTTTACCTCTGGACCTCCAGCAATTATTAATGAAGAAGAAAAGCTTTAATAGTTGGGGGTTTTTTTGGCATGTAAAATCACCCACAGACAGGGCAAAAATGTCATTTAATCTTATTTACAACCCTGAGTGCTCCCCTAATTTCTGATAATGGCTTGGAAATTCCTAAAAAATTCACTTTGATTTAATAACTCCTGGATGAACGTTTATGAAATGGAGTGGCATCAGATTTTAGGGGGGAAAAACAGAGTTTAACAAGGCAGAGGGGAAAAAAACAGTGGAAAATGAGATTATCCATGGGAACTTCTATAGAGCTGAATCCATGGATACATGGATCCATGAGCTCTGGGGATGAACCAGCAGTGGGAAATAATTTAAAATAAACAGGAACGAGGGATGAGGAGGTTGGGAAGAGAGATTCCAGGTCTGTTGCCTTAATTGGGATCACACTGGACAGGTTAATTAGCTCATCAGGAAAGCTGATCTCTTTTTTTAGATGCATACTAAAATTTCTGGAAATGGCTTGGAAATTCCTAGAAAATTCACTTTAATAACTCCTGGGTGAACGTTTCTGTAGTGGAGTAGCACCAGATTTTAGGATGGAAAACCAGAGTTTAAACAAGGCAGAGGGGAAGAATTAAGAGTNTGGGAAGAGATATTCCAGATCTGTTGCCTTAATTGGGATCACACTGGACAGGTTAATTAGCTCATCAGGAAAGCTGATCTCTTTTTTTAGATGCATACTAAAATTTCTGGAAATGGCTTGGAAATTCCTAGAAAATTCACTTTAATAACTCCTGGGTGAACGTTTATGAATGGAGTAGCACCAGATTTTAGGATGGAAAACCAGAGTTTAAACAAGGCAGAGGGGAAGAATTAAGAGTAGAAAATGAGATTATCCATGGGAACTTCGATAGAGCTGAATCCATGGATCCATGGATGGAGGAGCTCTGGGGATGAACCAGCAGTGGGAAATCATCTAAAATAAACAGGAACAAGGGATGAGGAGGTTGGGAAGAGATGCTCCACGTCTGTTGCCTTAATTGGGATGACACTGGCCAGGTTAATTAGCTGGTGAGGAAAGCTGATCCTTTTTCCATGGCACAGATCTCCCGTTTCCGAGCGGATTCAAAGGCAAGGCTTGATTATTTAATTATGATGCACGCTAATTCATCCGTGGAAGTTTGGGTTGAGTTTCCAGCAGAGGGCAGATACCTGGTTTGGTTTACAGAGCACTGACAGCACCAATTTAACATTTAATTATGGCTGGGAGCTGCAGCACAAAGGAGCAGGGAGCCCTGGGCCGGCCTTTGGGATGGCAGCAGGGCAGGAATTTGTTTACTCCAGGCTGATCCAGCAGCTCACCTGTCCTGCCCTTCCCCAGCACAAGAATTGTAAAGTGATTAATGGAGCTGGAATGGGAGCTTTGGTTACACCAAAAGACAACCCTACACCTCCTCGGTGTTTTAATTAACAGCCAACGCTTCCAATTAGGCTGGAGCTGCTGCAGTAATTACCCCTTCCAGGAGGGTGGGGTTTTTCTGGGATGTTCTGTGGGACTGGAAGGTGGAATTGATCCTTCTGGTTGCACTCAGCACCGTAAAATCCTGAATTTCACAGCTCTGGGCAGGTTCTGAGGGATGGAGTGAAAAAATCCCGTGGGATAACGGGCACAGCACAAGGAAAATCAGGATTTTAGTCAATCCAGGAGGGATTAAAGCAATGCTCCCACTCCAAGTCTCATCCCAGGGTCATCTCCCACATTTTGGTGCCACCTCCAGAAGTGAAGCAGCCAAGCCCTGTAGAAGCAGGCAAAGAAATGCAGCAAAATCCCAAAGGTTCCTCAGCAACTTGGCACATTGCAGGGAATTCACACAAAATCTTCCAGGCAAATTCCTAGAACCCAGCTAAAACCAGCTCCCCAAGGCCAGGGCTGGCTCAGAGCAGTGCCCAGGGCATGCCCAACACCAAGTGGGGTTTGGGGGATCTCCCTCACCCCTCCTGGCACGGGAGGCAAACACAGAATCCTGGAATGGTTTGGGTGGGATCTGTAAATCCCATCCCACGAGAAGGGACAATTCCCACTATCCCAGGGTGCTCCAGCCTGGCCTTGGACATTCCCAGGGATCATCTCCTGGTGGAAGCTCTCCCAGGGCCTGGTCTGACCCCAGCACACGTTGTCCAAGGGAAGGACAGAGCCTCCAATGCTGCCTGGCTGGGCAATTCCCACTGGGGAACAGAAATTCCCATCTCTCCCTCCCCATTCCCACCAGAATTCACCATCCCAAGCCCCTGCACCCATCACAACCAACAGCTCCTAGGCAAGACTGGCACAGTTGTGCCAATATTTCCTTGCCCTTGGCTATAATAAACCACATCCCCAGAGACTGAAAGCCCTGAGGGGCCCCACACGAGCCAAGCCCTGCAGCTGAACTTTGTCTCCTCCACTCTGGGAAGGTCCCTCAGGGCTGGGGTGCAAAATCCAGGGAATTTTGGGGAATAAATAAGAGAGGTGGTGTGGGAGCAAGCGCTGGGCCTGAACAAAGCCCTGCAGCCAAGGCAGAAAAATTCATGATGGACTGCAGAGAGAGCATCCCTTGTGTCCCAGAAAATCAGAATCAGTATCAGGGAAAACTGGGAGAGGGCTTTTGGGGGATCTGCCAGCTCCTCAGCATCTCCCCCCAGCCCAGACAGGAAAGCAAAGTAAAAACAGAGCAGCAGAAGCAGCTGGTTTGTGTTTTAAGGAAAAAAAAAAAGGGAATTTTGGAAATGAAATCCACATGATCAGATTCGTTCTTCCCCAGGTAAAGAAAACCAAGGAGAAATGTCAGAGCTTTGGGCTCTTCATGGAATAAACCACTGCCCATCCCAGTATTTCATGCTAAAAGCTTTGTGCACTGAATATGATGAATTTCCACTCAACACAGGAGGAAAACAAACCCAACTTGAGAGAAAATGCAGCAGATTCTTAACAAAGAGCTAATAAATTCTCACTAAATAGCTTGGATGGCAAACAAAACACTTCTCTGCCTTTCAATTTGCTCAAAGCAATGATTTTCTCTCCTCCCTGAGAGGAATTTTACCTAAAGCCCAGTGGGAGCTGCAGGATGCAGTGGCTGTGGGATAATTCCTTCCAGGGCAAGCAAAGAACCAACTACGGGGTTGCAACCTGCAGGCAACTCAAGGGAAACATCAATTTTCCATTTTTTCTCCTAATTTTTCATTGCAAACCCCTTGCCCACGTGTGAGTGACACAACAATGGTCACATCATGAGCAGGGGCTGAGTTTGCAGAGATCCCAGCAGCTTTTCCCAGCAACTTCTCACAACAAACTGATGTTAAATCTCAAAATAAATGTAATCCCCACCTAGAAGCCAAAATTCATGCCATTTATTTTGTCATGAGAAGAATGGCACTGAAGGAGCCTGGAGCAGCACAGGACCTGCTTCCTCTGGCCACCAGGATAAATCCCTTTATTTTTCCCCACAATAACCAGGGAAACAATTTCTAATCAATAAGATATTCCTTGGCAAGCCTGAAGGATTCAAGGGGAAGCCATGACCTGTCTGCTATGCCAATGAGTCAGTCAGAAATATCACCAACATCAGCAAATATGACAAAATGATGAAGTGACAGAGGGAGCCAGCAGGGCTGGGGCTGCAGGATCCAGGGATGCAAGGCTCCCCTCCAGCCCAGGGACACAAGGGACAGGGAACAGCTTCCCACTGCCACAGGGCAGGGCTGGATGGGATCCTGGGGAGAAATTCCTGCCCAGGATGGAGATCCCAGCCTCTGATGCCTTCTGCAGGCAGAGCAAAGGGACAAAGCAGGGATTTATGAAAATTCCTCACTGGGCAAAGCTGGGCAGTGCCAGAGCCCGGTTGGGCACACCCAGGTGAACCCAAAATGGGCACAGAAAGGACAAATGATCACAAGGTCCCACCCTTCTATAACAGAACTTTGAAAGTTCTGCCCCATTAGCACATTACAGTTCATTGTCCAATTACAGCTCCAGGTGATGAAGCTCCATCCTCCTTGATTTTCCTTCTCACTCCACCCTTATTTTTGTTCTTGGGCCTGAAAGTTGTCCTTGGTGCCGAGCTGGAGAAGGAATTGTTTTGTCTCTCTGTGAAGAGAACTCAGCAGCACTGAATATGAAACCTACCCACTAAACCAGCACAGAACGTAAAAATCTAAAAGCTCAAACCCAAGGCATCCCCTCTCCCATGCCCTGTCCCAGTGCTGCAGCCCTGGAGCTGCTCCTGCCTTGCCAAAGCTTTCTCTGATGTCCAGCTGGGCTTCCCAAAGTGGCCTCAGGCCCCAGAGGCAAACTGGGAGGGAATTTTGGCTCCTCTCTCCTTGTTTCCTTCACACTTTGGGATGAATTCATCACCCACGTTTGTTAAAAGCAGCAAGACATCATTTCCCTCAAAAAGGCTGGAAAATATTGTCCCATTTCCCCAGAGTTTACTCCCAGCACTGCACTGAGGAGCTGCAGAGCCTCTCCAACCCACACACCAAAGCTCTTTGGGGCCATGGCAGAGGATTCCCAGACAGAAATAAAAGCTGGAAGTTTGTTATTTGAGCTCAAAAGTGAGCAGGAAGAGCTGTGCCTGCAGCAAGCAGCACCTTCAGAGGGGAGGGCACAGAAGGAGCCAAACTGGGCATTTCTGAGAAACAAGCAAGAGCAAAAAGCTGTGTCAGAGTCGGGCAAAAGGAACTCAGCCCTGCAGGACACCGTGCCAGCCACCAGCTGTGAGCTCCACACAGCAAACCACCAACATTTGCTCATTTTTCTCTCTTTTCCTCTTTTTTCTTTGCCTGGTGCTGCCCTGTGTGTCGTGCTGCTGCTCAGACTGTGGCAGTGCAGTGCCAGGAGCGTCACGTACTCCGAGGGCCATCTAAAGAAAGAAATTCAAATTGTTTCTAGGAAATCACCACTTTGCCAGTTGCTGCCTCCTGCAATAGCAAACACATTAGCCTGACTCCGTGGCTGTTAAACCAGGGAAGCCAAAGTGCACAGCAGTTGGAAAAAGGAGCTTTTATGGGGCTGTGCTGGTTCACAGCACAGGCTCCCCTCCCTCCCAAACGCCACCGCAGATGCTCGAGCTCTGATTGCAAAATGATTTGCTGGGCAAGAGGCAAACAAAGAGCAAACAGTGGGGCCTGAACGCTCAAACTTGTGAAGAGCACAGCTGGCAGCAGAGGCTGCACAAAGGAGATGTCGAGCAGCAAAGTCTCACTTAACCCAGCTGGGTGCTGGAGTGCACAGGGAGTGAGGGTCCCTCACCTCTCTTCCCTCTGGTACCACTCCAAGGAATCTCCTCCTCTCCTGCAGCCCAACACCTGGGGTGAGCCCTGGGAAATGGGATTTGTGCCCATCCCACTGCAGGACAGCCCCCATTCCTGAGAGACTAGAATGAAAATGGAGCTTGAGCAGAGCAGGGGCCACCAGCACCCACAACAGGTGCCCCAGGAGCACCCAGAGAGCTCCAGACAGGAATGGATCCACCTGCTGCATTTAAACTGGATTTAAACTGCACTCAGAGCACCTCCAGACTGGCATAGACCCACCTGCTGGATTTAAACTGCACCCAGAGAGCTCCAGACTGGCATGGACCCACCTGCTGCATTTAAACTGGTGCAAGGACAAAAAGCAGCAGAGCAGCCCTGAGCTCTGAGTGACCCAGGGTTATCCCACGTGGCAGAAAGCCTGGAGTGAATCCATCACAATTTTAGGGAAGAAATGTGAAGCAGCAGAGTGTGAGCCAAAAACTACATCCCCTGCTTTGGTGGCAGGGATTAAGATGCCAACATTGAGGGGTTGCTCAGCCTGGGGAAGGAACCAGGGAGAGCTCAGAGACCCTCCAGGGCCTAAAGGGGCTCCAGGAGAGCTGGAGAGGGACTGGGACAAGGGACAGGGCACAGGGAATGGCTCCCACTGCCAGAGGGCAGGGCTGGGTGGGATACTGGGAATTAGGAATTGCTGCCTGTGAGGGTGGGCAGGCCCTGGCTCTGCCCCCAGCTCACTCACTGCTAACAAGCACAAACTCCATCTCCCACTTGCTCCATCCTCCCAGCCACGGACATCCAACACAAACAAAACAACTTTAATTTAAGAATCATCCAGTTTCTAATTAAACAGCCATAGGCAGCTGGCTGGATACATTTTAATCAGTTTCAATAACGTATTGATTGGATACTGCAGCTTAAAAATTAAAAGTAAAAAGATGACCGGGGAATTGTCCCATCTCAGCCCAACAGTAGAACCCTCTGTAAATAACTCCTCTTTTAACCATCAGCTAAATGAACACTTCAATACTGCACTACAAAGTCTTCTGCAAAATTACTTTAACTAACAAGCAGAAATTTATCAGCTTCAGCCAAAATCAATGCTGAAATCAATTTGAACACTGGTTGTGTCTAAAGGGGCTCATTGGCAATTTAGGGAAATTACACCATGTAAATGCCTGTGCTTTAATTGAACAGTTTCATCAACTAGGCTGTGATTGCTGTCCATTCATTTATTTACTTTCACTGCAGCTCCCATTCTGCAGAGGAATGGCTTTTGTCAGACTCGAAGGAGGCACTTTATCTTCATTTTATGCACTTTTGTGCATAACAGATTTATCTGCTGGGGTGGCCGAGCGCCGGCCGGGGTCACGGGCAGGGAGTGACCAGCCAGCACTGGTCACTCTGGTTTAAACTGGAATCACAGAAAAGCCACTGGGGCACTTCTACGTCAGCCAGGTACTGCTGGTCCAACAATTTCAGTGGGCCTGACAATAAAACTAAACAAGAGAAGCAGAAAACTAATGCACAGGAAAGGGAACAAAGGGAAATGCCTCCACTGGAATTAAGGGAGATGCAAATTTAAGATTTCCAAGGGTCAAAGATGTGTTTTAAAGCCAAACTGAACCTGAAAAAAGCCACTGAATCTGCCTGTGACCCTGCCCTGAGCACCAGGCTGGAGAAAAGGTTGGGAGAACCTTCCCTGGGAGTCACCCAGCAGAGCAGAGCAGCTGGGGCAGCTGCAGGCTGGGAATGTGCAGCTCCAGCTCCAGTCCTGCCTCTGTCACTGCTGGGCTGCCCTGGGAAGGTGATTTCATCCCTGCCTCCATCCACCCTCTGCCAAAGAGCCAAAACAATCTGAGAGTTCTAGAATTTGAAAAAGAGACAAATGATTGTTCTTGTGTTACACACGTGGGGAGGAGGGAAGGATCCAGGGAGACCTTGGAGAACCTTCCAGGGACTAAAGGGGCCCCAGGAGGGCTGGAGAGGGACTGGGAACAAGGGATGGAGGGACAGCACACAGGGAATGGCTTCAGAGTGGGAAAGGGGAGATTTAGATGGATATTGGGGAGGAATTCCTGGCTGGGCTGGAATTCCCAGAGAAGCTGTGGCTGTCCCTGGATCCCTGGAATGGCCAAGGCCTGGCTGGAGCAGCCTGGGATGGTTGAAGGTGTCCCTGATCATGGCAGGGGGTGGAATGGGATGAGCTTTAAGGCCTCTTCCAACCCAAACCATTCCAGGATTCTGTGACATTCCTATGGAAAAGCAGCAACAAATGACCAGAGGAGAGCAACAACCCCGCTAAGATTTTGGAGGGCTAAACCAGGAGGGTCCAGCCTTGCCCTGCCAAAACCAAAGCCAGCTTTGTGCCAGGGCAGACCCCAGCCCAGCCCAGCTGCCTCCCACGCTCCCCGTGCTCACGGGGCACCCAGGGCTGCCCTGACAGCCCCTCAAGGGAAGGGCAGATGCTGCAACGTTCCCCCAAACTGCAGAATTGCTCCGGGAAATTGCTCCAACAAATTAAACTCCCTCATCCCTGCCTCTCTTCCAGGCAATTCCTGGGCTGGGACATCATCCACAGCCACTTCTCTCCCAATTACTCAACTTCCAAGTGAAGCCTTCTGCTCCCACAGCATTTTGCTGATGGGAACTGATGTTCCCATTCCTTCCCTCTCTCCCAGATCCTGGTAACTCCCAAATTAATTAGGGCATCATTTGGGGCTTTATGGTTATTTTTCCTTTATGCTCCTGCTGCTGGAGACTCCAGCAGAAGCCATGGAGTTACAAAAGCTCACTGTAAAATAAATCCCAGGAGGTTGTGCTGTGCCCTGAACAGAGTTTAGGGCATCTCACTTCTCCTTTCTCCTTGAAAAACAAAAACTAAAAAACATGAAATATGATGAAAAAAGGATGAAAAAAGACAAAAAAAAAGGACAAAAACAAAGACAAAAAAAGGACAAAAAAGGATAAAAAAAGAAAAAAAAAGACAAAAAACCCACAAAAAAAAGACAAAAAAAGACAAAAAGAAGACAAAAAAAGACAAAAANTTAAAAAAAAGACAAAAATTTTCATTTTGCTTCTGTATAAAATAGTGATGCTTTAGACACATCATGTGAGGAAGATTTGACAGAGCAATTATTTGCCAGGGATAAACGCTTCTACCTTGTAATATTTAGGTTCAAAATCCACAAAACCAAGGATTTGAGGTCGAAATAACTGAATGAAGCTGCTCCTGGGACTGGCTGGCAAAGCACATCCAGATACTGCAAAGCAAATCCTCCACCTAAGGAAAGATCTCCTCAGAGAGGTCTCTGCAGCCACTGCTGCAGCACAAAGCAGATCCTTTAAATGTCTTTTGGACTGACCAGGGAACGATTTGTTCCCAAAAAAAAAAGCAATTTAAGCAAATCCAGAGATATCCTGCCACACAGATGTTTGGGAAGAGCCTAAACCGTGCATTCTCCACCCCAGCACCAGGAGATAGCTGGGCAGCTGAGTTGCAAAAAATGCATAAAATTGGGTTTAAATACTCCCAGGGCAGTGGAGATCAGAGAGAATGGCACAACCTCCCTGGAGCACCTGGGGGAAGGAGAGGAGCACACTCAGCTGCTCTGCTGGAGCACATTTTACCTTTTCCTGACAATCTTCACCCAAACCAGGGCACGCTCTGCCTGCTGAGCAGCACTGGAAGCACTCCTGCTCTCTGCTGCAACGTTCAATAGACAGGCTGGGCTTGTTTTGTATTTTCTCACATATTTTTGAACATGCAAGGAACCAAAAAGCAAAGCTAATTAACTGGTTTTGCCATATCTAACACGAGATTTTTCATCGTTCCTTAATTAAGCACACAGCGGATCAAAAGGTAGGGGCAGAATAAGATGTCAAAGAACTCTAAAAATCCCTCCTTTTCAGAACAGGAAAAAAAACATTTAGATTCAGCAAGTTCTCCCTAGAAATATTGCTATAAAGTATTGATTTTTTTACCAGGCTCAATTGACTGAAAAGTTGTTTGTATAGCAATATTGGCCGAGCCAATATAGTGGAACAATTTTGCTCCACACAGTAATCAAGTGCATTTCTAAAGTATAATTATACTGTCATAAAAATAAAGCTAAGATACCTCTTCTCCAAGCCATAAACCACTTGCAGCTGTAAAGAACCCAAATAAATGAAATCCATTTTCTAACTAAACATAGTCTTCCAAAGAGAACAAGCCCACCTCCAGGCAGGGGGGAACAGGCAAAGTGATCAATACTGCAATCTCAATAAACTATTCCAATAGTGCTTCATTCCCATGGAAAAAAAAAAACAAACCAAAAAAATAAACAAAATAAAAGAGAGGCTGGGAAATTTTTGCTCAGCCACCTGTGACGTGTTGTTCCCTGAACACCAGGAATATTTCATTGCCATAATGGAGCTGAGTTAGGATAAAGAGCTGGGAAATAGAGGGGACACCAAAAAAAAAACCAACCAAAAAAACCAAGATAAGGATGACAAAAAGATAAAAAGAAGGGCGTAGACAGGCTGGTTGTGGAGCTGCAGATCGATCCCCCCACGGCCTCTCCTCCCCAAGAGCCCCACGCTGCAGAGGGAAGCAGCCCAACCTCTGCAATCCATTTCACCTGACAGATGTTCATTGATTTACTGGAATAAAATAAAAAAATCCCCCTGGGCTGCTCTCTGTGCCTGGGCCAATGCAGGCACCTGCCAGGAGCCCAGCCCGAATTCCTCATTCCTGAGCTCCTGTTGGGGAACTGTGCCTGCTCTGCTGGACAGGGAGGATTTCTGGGGAACTTTTTGGGAAGGGGGGATTGCTCCAAGGTAGGGGGTTGTGCCATGCTGGGAGAGCTGGGAATGCTCCCCTGGAGAAGGAAAGGATCCAGGGAATCCTCAGAGCTCCTTGCAGGGCCTGAGGGGACTCCAGGAGAGCTGGAGAGGGACTGGGGACAAGGGATGAAGGGACAGGACACAGGGAATGGCTTCAGAGTAGAAAAGGGGAGACTTAAATGGGATATTGGGAAGGAATTCCTGGCTGGGCTGGAATTCCCAGAGGAGCTGGGGCTGCCCCTGGATCCCTGGAAGAGCCCAAGGCCAGGCAGGAGCAGCCTGGGACAGTGGGAGCTGGCCCTGCCCAGGCAGGGGCAGGATGAGATCATTTTAAGTTCCATTCCAGCCCAAACCATTGGAGGATTCCAGGATAATGTGTGAAATATCCACACACAAACCCAGGGCCCATTCCCAGGAAAAGGCTGCAGTGACTCCAGAGTTTCTCAGGAGTCACTGCAGCTGCTGACTTAAACGAGAAGGGGATAAAAAGGAGCACAGAAACACTTCCCTGACACAGGAGGGGCTCCTGCCCTTCCAGGTAAGGTTTTCCCTGTCCCAGAGTGCAGGGAATGCCACAGGCCCCCCTCCAGGCAGGGATCACTCCTTCAGAAACAGAGGATGGGGTCACACAGGGAACATGCAGCTCCTCACCCCCCTAATCCAAATTCCCTGATGAATCCTCTCTGCCTCTTCACTGACACCACCAGGGCACTGACTGAGCTCCAGAGCTCAACACTCTCTGAAATCTGTGAGAAAATCAGAAAATAACACAATTTCCCAAAGTTCTAGGGATATCCCTCTCCAAGGAAATACCCATGAGATTTCTGAAGCACCTTCCACCCCCAAGGCCACCCCGATTTTAAGACTGCATTTCCTCCTTGGAGGCTTGGGAATTTCATTTCCATCCAACCTTCTTGTGAGGAGGAGTTGTTTTGCAATGCTGGCAGCCAATTAGAAACTAAACTAAATGCACCGTGGCTTTTAAAACATTTTAGGGGAAAAAAAAAAAATGTTAATATCAAATATAAAATGTCTAAGGTATAAACAAAACCCTAATGGGATGCTGGGTTACTGTATATGGTAAATAGCTCTCTGGAGGAAACCTTTATTACTCCCTCAGGGCTTGCTGACAAAGTATGGATTTCTTAATTCCCAGTGGAATATTTTTCATACCCCACTGCAGACTATTAAGTCCCAGATATTACATTCTGTGGTTTAAACTTTGCACGATGCATAAGAAGGAGTTTTCTCAACAGCAAAGTCTTCTCTGGGCTGGTTTAATTTTTACAACGTTAAGGTTAACGCTGGCTGCAGGGTGGGAGCTTCAACACCAAAATTTGGGGGAGTTTATCAGGCTGGGAGAGAGGGAGAGGCAGCAAAAGGGGGTGAGGGGCTCTGAAGGGGCAGGGAAGGGCAGGGCACTGCTGCCACCACATCCCACTGCTGTCACTGCTCCAAATCTTGGAGGCCAACCCACGATGCTCCAGCACATCCCAAATTCCCCTCAACCTGTTACCCAGGAAAGCCCCAAAGCTGCCTTAAAACCACACCAAAACACCCCAGAACAGTTTAAAATTTACATTAAGATTTTTTTTTTCCTGCAGAGCAACAAGGACCCACCAAGACCATGAGATGTGAAAACCAAAAAAAGGCTGTGAAATGTGGATTTTTTGGGCAGACTGCCAGTGAAATGTGGATTTTTGTGGGCAGACTGCCAGTGAAATGTGGATTTTTTTGGGCAGACTGCCAGTGAAATGTGGATTTTTGTGGGCAGACTGCCAGTGAAATGCCCCACTCACTTGTAGACGGTGCCTCCGTTGCCGTGGCCGAGGATGTCTCGGTATCGGATGTCTTGTTCATTCATCTCCACAAGAAAGAAAGAAAAACAAAAGAGATGTCATGCTGGGGATGGAAATGTCAAGGAAAAGCAACTCCAGGCCATAAACAACAAGCAGTCTGGGTCATTTCAAGTTCAGCTGCAAGAACGAGAAGATCAATACAACATTTGCTGTCCAATTTATAAAAGACGATACCAAGGGACAAAGTGATGGAAAGTTTAATGACAATTTGTTTGCCTGGGTCATTTCATTAAAGTTTGATAAAAGGTGTCAAAATGGAATGATATAATATAGCTCAGGAGGGTCAGGGCACTGCTGCTGAGAGGGAAAAGGGGCTCCAGAGCAGCACAGCAGCACAGCCAAAGTTGGAGGTGAAGGGAAACAACCCTGGCAGCTGGAAAACTTCTGGATTTATTCAGAACTGAGCCTTAATTGAGGGGCAGCTCTGCCAGTGGCAGAGCTCAGCTGATGCATTTTTTTATCTAAAGAACATCTTTTAAAATAAAAACAAGGCTGGGACTGCAACCAAAGTGACACAACAAATTCTTTGCCTCAATTCTTTCTGTTTGCTGGGCCCACTGAGATGCTCAGAAATTCACAGCAGCTCAGAAAAGCACTGC
>VZTB01012405.1:0-37171 GCA_013397245.1 Thryothorus ludovicianus
ACCCAACCCCCAACACCAGTGCATATGCTTGTCAGACTGCAGGCAAACCGTTGTGTTCAAATAGAAAGATTTTTCTTGCAAGTCGTGTGTGTGGCAGTTAAACTATTTCCATTTTGGTCTAATGTGGAGAACAGAATGCATATACTGGCTTTGTTAAGTATGAGTTGGTTTTAGTAAGTTTATAAGTTGTCTTTGGTAGGTGTTTTGTCTTAGGTAGTTGTCTTTTTAAATACAGCCACATACATGTTTAGAGGACTGGCATCTCATTTGATTTTTCTTTCATGCTGTTGCAGGATGTTTTAGTGGAAATGTTGTGTTTTAACTCCATCCAGCCTTAAAGCCCCACACAGCCACAGGATAGGTTAAGACAGTATCAAAATTGGCCAGATAGAAACTTTCTAACATGGTTTTGAGTATTAGGAAACAGGCATTCTTGCTGCAGCTGTGGTCACTTGGAGGATCCCTCCTCTGATGGATGGAGTGCCCTGGTAAACAGAGATTTTATCACCTATTGATTATATGTTCATTAGCTATCCCTGCTTACTTGATGTGTGTATGTTACTTTATTTTACATAGTTGCCCCCCTTATTGGAAGTCCTTATGTGTTCTTTGAGATCTTCTTTTGTGGTCTTCAATTCTTAGTGTACTTTTTAGGTGGCTGTTTTTCAACTGTGGCTTTTGAGGAAGTCCAGTATCATTGTTTTGCATGGCTTCTGCTTTGTCAGCCTTATCTAATTCTCCAAGGTTACATTGTTCCCTTTATTTGATAAGAGTAAAAAAAATATTGTTCTATTCTACTATCCTTATCAAGGATGAAGATGAGGAGGAGGGCAACGTTGTCAGCAGAGGTACTCTGTGATGCATTTGCCCAGTTTCTAGTGATTTATTGATCAGGTGCTTACTGAACAGCAATGGGTATCATCTGATTATTTGGCACTAGATGTAAGTTTTTTCTTCTATGAATTATTACGATAAAGGCTGTGTGAGGCACGTACTTAAGATAGCCCTGCATTGTCCTTTATGAAATGTGTAATTTCAGTAAGATCTTGTTCAGTTTTAAGTAAAGAGCTAACATTTTAAGAAGGAGCAGGCTGCTTCTAAATTTCTAGTGTTCATTGCATCCTTTAAAGGTTCATAACATATCTTCTCAGGACTAATTATGGGCTTCAGTGAAATTATTCTTTGAAGTCAGCTGCTAGAGATCTAGTGTAATACTTTCAGATCACTGCTCCTGGTTTTCAGTTTCTAAAAATTATTTTGTTATAGATAATACCTGTATCAAGTTTCTGCACAATCATTTGTAATGCACATCCTGACAGGTGCTTAGCTCGAGTACCTGCAGAGGAATTACAGTCTTAACAGTACATTACTGTACAGAGTCCATTTGCAGTCACTTCTTGTTTCTTATTCAGTCACTTCTTGTTTCGTATGCAGCGGTAGATGACCCAATGACCCGCTTAATAGGATCAGCTGACATTGTGAACAAATAAATAATTCCATCAAATTTAGCAGAAGGGTTTAAAAATCAGCAATGGATGATCAAATTTCCTGCAGTGTGACTTCTGGGAAGAGTGAGTTTGAGTTGTGTTACAATACCACAGTGGGCAGGTAAGGGCACCCTTTGCACTTGTAAGTAGAAATCTCTAGTCTCCTCTGCTGTCTAGCTGCCAAACAGTGCTGATGTTCAGCAGCATTAACTCCTTCTCCTACACATTTCCATCTCTCGTTCCTTTGAGACTTGGTCTGGAGCTGTGTAGATGTTGCTGGCAGCAGTTCACTGATCTGTTATGATGCAGAGAAAGATGCCTCAGGATAGCTTGTTTTGTATTTTTCCTTCCTTTACCTATCAGACATAAAGTTATCCTGAAAGGAGTGCTTTTTTCTGTTGATTTAAGTGTCATTCCACCTCACCTTTCTCCCCTCTTTTACACCTTTCCTTTATTTATAAGAACGTGGAAATGTATTCTCACCAAAACTTCCATTCCTCTCTGGTTTAAACTCAGGAGAATGCAATTGGGTCCTTTTTAATTCTCCTTCCCTGTTAAAGTTATAGGAATTTCACTGACAAAAACACCCTAACCAAAACCAAAACCCCACGCTTTGGCTGAATGCCTATTGCAGTTGATGAGAACATCTGGACTTGCTGGCGGGCTGTGCAGAGGGCTACTGGCTGTGTGGCTTTCCTGGGAAGATGACTAATGATGAAGGCAGCAGCAGATTCTGAGGTGGCCATGGGGACACCATCCTGCCCATTGTCTCCAGAGCAAGACACTGAGGATGAGGAAATGCTCCACACTGTCAGGAAATGTACTTTTGATGTCAGTAGTCACATGTGTTTGTAAGTGACAGAGATCACATGTTGTGGTGTGTGTTTTTGTTGATCATTTATGTACTTCTATATCGAGGTTTTGTTCTTATGTTTGGTTGGTACGTTCCTAGTTTTCCCCCCACATTTCCCCAGTTGGTGTATCCCTGAGTTATTTACCACCTTTGTTGAAAAGTTCATTTTCTTGTCAATCCCCCAGTTGCCATCCCCCGGTTCTCCCTTAAATGGGTTTTCCCCTCCCTTTATTCCAGCACCTTCCCTGCCTGTCTGTTCCCTCTCCTGTCTGTCATGAGTACCCCACCTCTTTCTTCCAGCACCTTCTATGTCAATCTTCCCCTGACCCAATCCTAGAGGCGTCCAACCCCCTGGGCGTGTTGGGGTGTCACCCTAACCTCGATGCCCCATTGAGGCATGCGACCTCTTTCCTCCTCCCCCCTACTCTGGTTTGCCTTTACTCTTGATTGATGTTCCCTTCACCTTGCTGTTCCCCCATTGGTCCGTGTGTTGTATCCACCCCCAGTATAAAATCCCCTGCATGAGCGTGCTCGGTGCCTTTTTGATCCTGACCCTCTCAGCTGCAGTAGATGTTGGCTGGAACCTCACAGCAAAAGGTCTCTCCCTTCTCCTTGACCCAGTCCTTGCCGCGGCCAGTGACTTCACGTAGTAGAGCTCACAGCTCTGCAGGTTCTGCCACAGGCACCCATGTTCGCCTGGGCAGTTCCCCACATGTGGCAAGGCACCAGAGAACCCCTGAACTAGCCAGGCTCTAGTTCTGAGAGGATATGTATTTAGCTAATTTTTAGCATGAGCTTTGAAATAAAAGTAGCATTCACATCTTCAGGAGTAGCAATGCCCACAGTCTTTCATGGCAGTGATAAATGACAGTGGTGAATGACATTACCTTGTGGCTAATGTCCTTGGTTTTTAACTGCAAGCTTTCCAGGACCTCTGTTCGGAAGTCAGAGTGGACAGTAACAAGTCCTGGCAGTGTTTGCCATGCTCCCTTACACCAAAGGAAGAAAGCATGTGTACCTTGATCACAGTTTGGTGCCTGCAGCTGAAAAAGGGGAGGATGAGTGTTGATCTCTGTTAATTAGTAGAAAGCCTCCTAAAAAAAGATTTGAATCTCTTTTAAGTAGTGGTAGAGAGCAACTGAAGGAAAATGTCATTTGATGCTTAGTCTCATGACTTTTACACTTATTCTTTAAAAAAAGGACATCTTGATTAGTGGCACCTGGTTTAATTGGGGACTTGGGTTCTGTTTAATTTTTATGGGTAAACCATTCTTTCACTGCAAAAGTAGCTAATGATAGCCTTCTAAAAAAGGCAGTTTCTGCAAATCCTTCTTGATCTTTAGCACAAGAAAAACAGAAACACATCTACTAGAGTGCTCTCAAACATCACCACAAAGGTGAATAGGCATCTCTGTGTGTGTTTCCTCTGGTGGTGGATGTGCATGGTACTGCTCTTCTGGTGCATGTATGCACACAGGCATCACTCTGCTTTTCAAACTTGACTGAGAAAGGCAAGGGACTCTTTTCAGACAAGCTCTCCTTTATTGCCTTTCTCCTGTATTTATGTCAGCTTTTCTTGTCAATGAGTTTGAAACTAATTTCTCCCTAATGTGCTTCTTGGAGGAACATATGCATGTTCTGGTCTGCTTGTGGTGGTGCAGCAGCTGTGTTAACGTGACTATGATAGCAAGAAGGGCTGAAGCATCTCTTAAACATCTCTATGTGAGTGAAGGAAAGGGTTAATGCCTCATGCTGCTTCATCTGTTGAGGATGGTTAGCATCATATAGCAGTGTTTCACTGCAGAGAAAAGTCCAGTGTGACATTTACTAAAGACTGTCCCTACTGCTTGACATTTCAGCATCATGTGTAGCTGGATGCACAGCCTGGAAAATGGGAAGAAATGACGACATGCACAGGCAAAGGAGGCTTCATTTGAGAAGAAATGAGCATGGGGATTGATGATGTCCAGAAGTTGATTTGTTTGTGGAGTTCTGCAGTCCTTTAAGATTTTCCTCTGTCTTACTTTTTCAACTCATGTATAAACAATTGTCTCTCTGTGCCCCCTCTCTACTTCTTTAAATGAAGAATGCAAGTTCAGGTTTAGATGACAAATGAATTCTTAAGCAATTTACTTTATGAAACTCCTTCACTGAAATATTTGTGTTGTTTTCTGTTTGCTTGGGTGTGTTCCTGCATGGCACAGGAACCTCCCTGTCATTTTGATTGAGTATGAGGGGGATGTCACTTCCCTCTGTTTGTTCATCTGTGTCTTATCAGGGCAGGTGGGCTGTGACTTTCCTTGTCAGTATATTTGCTTTAAGCAGCTATGAGACTCTCTTTTTGCCCTTTCCTAGTTGCTGTGATTCAATGTGTGTAAGAAGACAGGTACAGAGTGGAGGAAGTGTTCCAGAGACAGTGCAGGGCAACCTTCAGAGTCTCTAGCAGTCCCTGTACAGCACTTGGATTCTGGTCAGCTCTTGACCGGCCTTTAGAGACATCAGCTCTTTGCACAGGTTAGTAGAGGGTTTGAGATCATACTGGGTTTGTTCAGAAAAAGCCCTTTCCAGCATCTCTTTAATTTCATAGTGGTGTCCCAGTATTTTGTCTTACACTTGTTTTTAGCCGTCTGGTTCAGGATCCCAGATAATATGGAAACATAACTAGCATACTTTGGATGACTTATGGGCTAAGTAGAGGTCTGGAGTGACAGATTATAGAAGCAAATAAGGCAGAACTGCTCTGATTTTCCTGAAGGCCTGAGAGTCTTGCTTTTGAGCATGACTGAAATCAATCTGTGCATCTTCCATATCACAGCAGCTGTTATGAGAGAGGCATTTGGAATTCTCCAAGAAGCATGTTTCAGAGATTCTTCACATTTCATGTGTTCCGTGTACAGCTACACTGTGATAAAGAACTTCTTTCAAAAAATCATGTTTAAAATTTTGACAGTGTTTCTAAGAACTTGATATCTTAGCAGTTTGCTAAACTTCACAGAATTAAGAAAACTTTCTTCTCAAAGTTTGGAGTTTTATTTGAAAGCATCCTTCAGTGTACTAGGTTTCATGCAAAAATTTATCTGCATTTGTATGATTGAGCTCGTATTCCTCCTGCCTTATAAACAGGTGAATCTGTGTTACCATCAAACCTAGAGGCAGCTTCACCTTTTATTAAGTCTGTCTTTTGGAAATCAGTATGTTAAACTCAGTCTAAATGTAGTTTGATCCACGGCTTCATTTGAAGTGAGCTGTGTTTGACCATTTTATGTAACATTGCAGTTTTTGGATAGTCTGCCTCATCCATTTGCTGTCCAAATTTTTTATTTCGTTCCTAGTTGTTGTGGAGAGCTTTGAATTCTTGAGATTTCAGACATCATCATCTGAAATTTGTAGTAATCTTAATTTAGCAATGATATTTTCTGGGCTGTTTGAGAATATGAGAGCATGTATTTTCTACATGCCTTGAGTTTGCTGATGTAAGTGATGTTGCAAACGTAGTTGATTTAATAGCATTTTCAGTACTAATTTTGGTAAACCTTTACTAGAAAATTATGGTAAATTTTTCATGTGTTTCAGAGATGTTAAAATTGGCCTTTGGGCAATGCTGTCCTACTGTATCTGAAAGAAGACAGGAGAAGGACCTCATGGACTGGCATAGCTGGTGGGGCATGGCAGCATGACCAAAGAAAACATGTCAGAGTTTCAGTTGATCTGCAGCTTTGGCAACTGGTTATGAGCAAAAACCAAAAATAAGCATTGGAATGATTTGGTACACTTCTCTAAGCTTGCTGCCCTTGCACCACATAACTGCGAGTCCCCAGCTGGGAAATGTTTCATGTTTGCCTGGTCCAGAGGTAAATGGCTATACAGAGTTTGAGATTGTGTATTACAGAATTTGAAGTTGTATGTTGGGAGGTATAGGTTCATTTGTGTTGGTTTTGGATGGTGTTAAACCCAAGGAGGGCTTTTGATGTGTGTCCCGAGCAGCATTCTGAAGAGATAGTTCTGAGTGAATTGTACCTTTGTCCAGAAAAGTGCTTTCCAATGCACTGACAAGCACAGCTGAGCAAATGGCCAAACAGCATTTTGGTTCATGAACTCTTAGATATTGCTTTTGCCCTGATCTTGGGAATTTGGATAATAAGAACTTTGATAATCCCTTAACATTTAGTATCTCATAATCCCTAGAGGCAGCTGTTGAGCAGAACATGATGTTTTGCAGCCCTCATGTCAGAAACCTTTATTTTGTGAAGAGATATTCCAAAGCCTATCATTCCAATATAACTGTGAACAGTTTGCTTCCGTAGTAGATGAAAGTAAAGATTTTGGAAGTGGAGGAAGAGCAGGGTAACGTTTGACTTCTGCTTCTGTGTTTTAGATAATGTTAAAGTGAAAGTAGATGGGCAGATGCTGGACTCTAGGATATACGAAGGTTTAGGGGTTTCATGCATAGCAGTAAAAAGTCAGTTTTCCTTTTACTAGCTTGATTTAAGAGGTATGGGCTGTAGCTATGATATGTACTTGCATTGCCCTGTAATTTGCACAATTTTGTTTAAGTTTCATTTCCTGTTCTACACAGGAATTATGAAAATGGCTTGTAACAATGATGTCTGAGGTTATTTCTAAATATGTACAAGAGAGATAACAAAAATTGATTGGCATGGAAATGCTTTTCAAGTGTTGTCTTATAAGTGCGTGCAGCTTGAGTTGTTCCAGGCTGCCTGTCCTGATGACCATGCCTCGGAAGGAGGTTTCTCGTGCTCTGTGTGTGTCAGAGTCTGTTTACTCGCAGTTCCGTACTCCAGACAGTAATACTCAAGCTAACGGCAGTTTCTGCTGGCACTTCCCAAGCGTGCTGGCTGATAGCAAATAACAGCCTTACCGTGCAGAAATAACTAGATCCCACAGGGAACAGCAGCAACCTTTGATAGGAGTGTCCATGAGCTTGTTTGTTCAGTTAGTGGGTGTGAGCACTTCCCATTTGGTTGAGTCAGCTGTGCCAGTTGGGACAAGCCATAATAAAAGGCATTTCTGAAAAGGGAGTCTGACTGTTGTAGTGAATGGAAAAACCTCTCACTCATAAAAGTAGTGATAACTTACCGAACTTGACCTTGCCATCATCAGAAAATACAGAGTTGTGACTGATATCTCAAAAAATATTGCATGATTGACAGTTCACCATAGAAGTAACAGCATACCTTCGAGCATCTGAACTAAAATATGCATTCTTCTATGGAAATATGGGAAACTTGTAAACTGATGAAAAAACTGTCATGTGAGAGTAAGATTTTATATATAGAATTCATTGTTTTAGGATTTTACTGAGGCCAAAAAATGCATAAACCTCTGAAAAATTAATTGGGTTTACTCACTGTTAGTAGCTTTTCCAAATTTACATTAGGCATTCTCCTTCGAGGCTTAAGGCAATCCCCATCTTGAGGAGATTATGTGGTTTCTTGCACCTTTCTTTAAAGCATCTGGCATTAGCCTCTGTAGAAGACAGCATACTGGATTAAAAAAAAAAAGTCACATCCTCTATGGCAGTTTCTGTGTTTAATTACTCCTGTCAATTGTGACTTGAGCAAAATGATGACATTTTCTTTCTGGATGTCAAAGAAACCCAAGGCCTAGCATCTGCCTTGAAATTTTCATGAGCAAATTAGTCATTACTCTTAAGAATCCCTCCCAGCAGTGGCTGAGCTCCTTGATGGAATCATGCCTGGACTCTGAGGTCTGGCTGATCAGCTGTGGCTTTAAATGTCCCGAACTTCATTTGCTGTTTTGGCATCCTGCAGCTGAGCAAATGGTGCTACTTCACTGGGCAAAGAGATACCCATCGTCCCTTTCTCTGTACCAGAGATTTGTCATACATGCTGGTCTATAATTTATTACAGGAAAAAAATAATGTATTTGAGGAGCTGGTGTGGTTTTTGTTATCCCTTTAACATTTATGGAGATCTTGGGTATTAGGCTTCTAAGCTGCTTTCTTGAAATTCATTTGACAAGGACTTGCACAGATGGTGCTTTTCGTCTGAAATATGGCGCTTTTTAATTTCCCTTAGGCTATCTTGGTGAATCTGACTAGAATTTCTGCAATAGATACTTGTCTCCTGTATCTCTGATTTGCTTATCTGAAAATTTGGTCTGATAGGAGCAATGTCTGTGTGCCTTTAATCATAGGCAGAGCTAGCATACTTGATCAGCTGTTTCAGCCCTGGTATAGTTAGTAGTTTCTATGCTATTAATGCGCCTGCTTTAATATGCAGAAGTAATGAAACACTGAAATAAAACACAGATTTTTTTTCTTCTCTGACAGTATTTTTCTGAAGAGCTGGCTAAAGATGATCAAATGAAAATGCATGACTAGATAAGAAATTTCATTATATGCTTCCCTGTCCTTGACTTGACCTGATATTAATGTCGACTAGGAAAATCTGCCGTGTTTTGGCATCCCAAAAAAATACTGTGGCACCTAAAGCTCCGAATATGCCTTGGATTGGATTGTGGTTGCAAGTGTGTGTGATGCTTAGAAGATGGCATTTTTAGTCTCATTGAATATGGCTGATCTACCAGGCTGTGTGTTACAAATATAACTACTGGAAGTGGCCAGCTCTGCTCTCCAGTGCTGGGGTGTCTATGTGGGCTAGGGGCACATGTGGAGAACACTACCACAGGGACTGTCACCTGGAAGGGCTTCAAGCAAAATGAAGACTCCCAAAAAGAAATGTGAGAAGGCAAAATAATGCCAATATCAGGACTAGTCAGAGGCAGGTTGTGCTGAGCAGGTTGGATTTCTGATCTGCCTCTGAGTGCCTTTGCTGGCACACTGCTGGGGATCAATGTCTCGAGCTGGCTGGGGGATTGTCCACTGACCTACTTCAGCCAGTGTGACCCCACTGGCTTAGCCTGGATCCAGAGCAGCCCTGCCGATGTCACCAAGCCCAGGGGAGGGGGCTGTAATCTCCCAGCCAGGAGCAGCTGCTGGGAGCTCCTGGCCTGTGAAAGGGAACAGGCTGCTAATGCCAGATGTGTTCTCAGTGATTTTGGTTTTGCAGAAGTGAGTCTGATCCCTCTATAGAGAATATGCATGTGCAGCAGTGTCTAGTTATCTTGCAGTCACCTGGCTGAAAGCCAGTCATGTTTTAACAGCAGACTCAAGTCACTACCTTGTTGTTCCCTCCCATAAAGGTTTATATGAGGTTCTACTTAAGTATTCTACATCACAAAACATGGGGTGCTGCAGTTTACTTTCAAGAGCACAGTATTAGCCACTTACTAGCATTTATAAATCTGACCTCAGAACTGGAGGGTGTAGGAAAAGGTTATGTTCCTTTGCCTTGAAGAAATACATGAGGATAAATGTTTTCAGCTATTTAAAACTGAAGTTACTTAAGCAGAATTATAGGTTTACTGATAAGATGTGTTTTCTGACTGTCCTAGGCTTTTGGACAAGCCCATACCAACCACAAGAAGGTAGCAGCAGATGGAGAGAGCAGAGAGGAAACCTTGATTCAAGAATCAGCTACCAAAGAAGAATACTACATGAAGAAGGTTATGGAGTTGCAGACAGAATTGAAGCAGATAAGGAATGTCCTTGCCAACACACAGTCTGAAAACGAACGCCTTAATTCTGTTGCGCAGGAACTGAAGGAGGTGAGTGAAGATGCACAGGGTGCACTGCAGCTTGGATTTGTTACATTTTCTGATGCTATGTAACTAAAAAAAGGGAAAATTCTTGGGCAGAAAGGTGACTTGACAGACACGTAGCTGTATGTTGGGCCATGCTGGTCCTGTAATACTGCACATCAATTCCCTCTGTTCCAGAACTGCTCCCTTAAAAAGCAGAGGAACCTGTGTAGGCCAAGCAGAGAGACCCTTGGATGTACTTTTTCTGCTTCATTCCCAGTGCACATTTTCTTGCTGCAAAATATTTGTGGCATAATTTCCCTTTTTATCCCTTTTTCCTCCCTAATTTCAGAAGGTATGAGATGATAACAAAACACTGAAATGCACAAAAAGGGGGATAGTAAATTTTATTGTCTTGTGTTTTCTCTCATGAAGTGATGGCTTTTACATTTATGTAGGTTGCTTAACATAATAGCTTTGACCTTTTATTGTTTTAATGTTGAAAACACATATTTTTAAGGGGAAATAATTACTGAATAGTTACTTAAAGAGTTTAATTACTTACGAAATCTGTAGCTCAACAGAAGTCTTTGTTGCACTGATGCAGAAATGATTGTTTTGAGTGCTCAAACCATTGCTTAAATTCAGACTGGTAAAACTAGAGAGACTGTAAGCCACAGATTAATGGATAAAACAGTCAGCAATTATTACTCCTGAGCTTTGTTGCACCTTCCTTTGAAGCACTGAGGACTACTCTTGTCTCATCCTTTAAGACTAGTTTAACAGAAAAGCTGCCCACCCCAGAGGTAGCATGGTGTCTGGGAGGGAGTCTGGTCACTTCTCAAAGTGACCAGGTTTCCAGTCTGCTTCCAGTGTCACTGCAACTGGAGGTGATTTTTCTTTACAGGTACTGCCACATTCCAGTCACCTTTTAAGGAGAGATAAAAATGTGAATTCATGTCAGCCCTCAGCTTTCCCTGTGGCCCTGGATTTGTGCAAAGATAGAGAGACAATGCTTACTCAGGCATGGAATATGGGATATAGCAACTTGCAGTTTGCATTGGTGTACTGTAGTGTCTGCACTAATTTTGATTTCTTGGTGTGCTGTGAAGTTGTGCTCTTTGCAGCTGAAAAGAAGCAGACAATTTTGTCTAGTCTAGTCTTTACCTGATGTTTGAGGGAATTGTAATTTAAATGTATTAGTCTTAACAGTTGCAGGTGATGCAGTATTTGTGTTCAGAACATGCCAGATTAGAGTCTTGGCATGTGCTCCAGCTGCAAACCTTTCCCTTATCTCAGTGTGCTGTGCATGCCTGTCGGTACCTGTGTGGCTGCTCAGTGGACCCCTGCTGCATGTTCTCAAGGTCTGAGATGATATTTAATCATCACTGACATGCCTGTGTCTGGCTGGAAGTGGAGAGCCCAGAGGGAATCTGAGTTTGTAGGCCTGAGGCTGAAGCTTGCTTGACTGGGCTGCAGGACAGGTGAGATCAGGCAGCAGGTCCCATATGCCACCTGAAGTGACAGGCTGCCTCTTGTCAGCAGCTAGCAGTGGTTTTGAATTAGAACTGTAGACAGCCACCCCATGGCATCATGGACAAGGCTACTGTATTCCCTGTTTGCCTATATCTGAAGCTAATACTATGAATTTTTTAGAACATAGTTTTCTTCACTTTGTATGAATTGTTTGAAGATCGGGACTTGAAGGAAGATAATATTGGAAAACATACAAGCTAAGTACAGTGAGCCATTCTTATAGGTGTATATGTTCCAGCTCAATTTATTCAAGTGTCTGTGTATATTCATGAAAGACCCCTAGATCATACTACACCAATATATTGGTTTTTACTTCGTATCTATTTCAAAACAATGGTAACTTTTACTTTGAACTCTTTCATTAGGTCCTGCATAAGTGTTGGGGTTTAGGGAAGGGAGTATTTTATGTCAACCAGTTTCTATTTTTTTCTACCTGAGATCTTAGATTTTGTGAGTTTTAACTCTGTGTCTCTCTCCAAAAGGATTAATTGTATCATATTTTCAAGTTACTGCTCTGGTTATAAAGAAAATGTCTGTTGAAAAGCAGCAGCACCTGTCCTAACAAGAACATCTGGGGTCATCTGAATCTATCTTTCTCTTGTGAAAAAGGCCTTTTTGTTAAAGTGGAAACAGATTTGGGCACTGACTTCTGGTCTGGAAAATTTTTGCTGGTTACTACAGCCAGTGAAACAACACAGGTGTGAATGTTGCTTTGCCTACTTGTTTCTTTACTTTTTTCTGAGTCAATGATGAGAATTTGTAAGAAAAGCAAGAATAAAAAGTCTAACTATTGTGTAAATTACTTAGTTTTCTGTCATTTCAGAGGGTGTTTCAATATAATTCAATTAATTAGTGCATATAAAAATATATATACAAGATATAACATTTTTGAATTTAATTGAAGTTGATCCCATTGCCATCATTTGGGGGTTTGTTTTTCCAGGTCAACCAGAATGTGGAAATCCAAAGGGCCCGCCTGCGAGATGATATTAAGGAATATAAATTCCGAGAAGCACGTTTGCTGCAAGACTGTACTGAACTCGAAGAAGAAAACATCTGTCTCCAGAAACAAGTGTCTATCCTGAAGCAAAGTCAGGCAAGTTTTTCAACCAGTGAGCATTGCTTTGGTAGCACCAGTTAGTTCCTATGTTTCAGTATGATTCTGTCTCATTTGAACATCTAGCTACTTATTTTCTACCTTTGTACTACTTTTGAGACTATAAGCTCTATATTTTAGCACCAAGACTTGTCCTTTCTGACTCTACTTATACACAGTCATACTTCATTGCTTCTACTTTGCCTTCTCTTTCTCTGATGGAAGAGAAGTCTCCTATCACTCTACTTTGTTTCTTGGTTTAGTCCATTTGCTTCAGTAGTTTTTCGGAGTCTCTTTACAATGTCCTCCATCCATCCGTCTTCCATACTTCCCTACAGTATCTGAAATGGGGCTGTTTCTGAAACATGTTTTAATTGCTACTAAATCCTTACCTTCTCTCTTCATTTCTGTGCTCCTCTTCTATTCTTGCTTTCAATAAATTTGAAGTGCTGTTATAGGTGCTCTACACTGTCACATCTGTATGACTGCTTGTCTGAAAAGTCACATTTAATTGTGCAGTTCCAGCTATTACCAGAGTTTTAGAAAACTGCATTCTCGGAACTTCTTCAGAACTTCCTTGAGTTATTATTTGTGGGGCTAATTAGATTAGATGTGGTCTTTGGCATGGTTCGCTTACTTCATCTATCAGTGTGGGCCTTGCTATTTTTATTCTTCAGGTAGCTATCAGCCCTATTGCATAAATAAAGCTCAACTGGGAAAGTGAAGGACACAGACAGCAAAGATGCTACGAGGGCTGTAGCCCCTCTGCTCTGGATACAAAACAGACTGGGAGAGCTAGGGTTGTTCAGCCTGAAGAACAGAAGGCTCCAGGGCAACCTTCCAGTTCCTAAAGGGGCTCCAAGAAAGCTGGAAGGAGACCTCGGACAAGGAGGAATGCAGAGGGCAGGGATAGATGGGATATTAAGTAGAAATTTTTGGCTGTGAGGGTGGTGAGGCCCTGGCATAGGTTGCCCAGAGCAGCTGCAATTGCCCCATCCCTGGAAATGTGCAAGGCCATGTTGGACAGGGCTTGGAGCAACCTGGTCTAGAGGAAGAGGTTCCTACCCATGGCAAGGGAAGGAATGAGATTAACTTTAAGGTCCCTCCCTGCCCAAACTATTCTCTGATTCTAAAATTCTATGATAATATTTCTAAAATCAAAGTTCTTTAGAAAACTCAATGCCGTCCGTTGTAGTCAGCACATAGTAAAATCTCTTTAGGATTTGCTGCAAAAATCCTTCAGTGTTCTGAATGAAAGCTCAGAGAAAGCTGCCTTGCCAAGCTAGATGTGTGGGATACCAAATGTATTTTATCTATGTCCAAGTGGAACTCTGTGTTAGTGTTTATTACTTTGGGCCTCACTGTCCAAAATGGGGTTCCAGGTTGGACCTGTTCTCATCTGCATGTATTTGGTCTAATTATGCAGTTTTGAGTGCCCTGACATCCTGTGATAGGGACAAAAGGGGCTGGTGTGCTCTAGATGCAGGCTGGAAGAGAAGGGGAAATGGTAAAATCAAACCTATGTAGTTGTTTACTTTTAGGGTTTACCTTTTTCCCTCATTAAGTAGCAGGTGAAAGTTCCCAGCTCCACATTCACATTCTAGAGTGATAATACTGGAGAATGCTGCCATTCTGGCTTGAGCCAAATTTAACCTCAGATGCTATCTCAATACTTGCTTGTAGTTAGTGTCTGCTGTATTTTTATTCTCGAAACTTTGAAAATAGACTACAGTCTGAAATATTTTATCTCAGTGGAAGTGTAGAGAATCAAGAGCTTGTTTTTTCATGGCAGTGGATTATTTAATTTTCTACTTTGTCCTAATCCTACTTTATGAACTTTTAATTATTCTAGTTTTTAATTATTCTAGTTACTGATGTAACTAGAAACAGCCGTCAAGTTTTCCCAGGCAACACTGAACTAACATGATTGATTCCTGGTTTGGAACTGGGTGTGGTTCCGCACTCCCAGGTTATGTTAACATCTAAAATTCATTTAGCAATTGGAAGAAAAAAAAATAATGTGACATACATGGTATGAGTTCCTTTCTTTCAGGATAAGGAAAACTACTCAAGTGATTTAAAATTTTACAATATTTGTTTGTGTACATAATTTTAATCAAGAGAGGTTTAAAAAGTGGTGGTAGATAGCATGCCATCAAACTCATCAATGTGAATCTCAAGTGTAGAGTCTGAATTGTAGCCCTTCCAAGATGTGCTGAAATCACAATGAGAGAAATGTTAAAGCATTTTATTTTGAATGTATAAAAGCAGAGCTTGATCACAGCTTTAATGCACCCAGTGGTGCATTCAAATGATAGTGAAACAGAGTGTCAACATGTACCTTTGTCATGCCATGTTTTGGAAATGTGAAGCTTAACTTTGTGGGAAGGCTGGCCAGGGAATTTGTTAATCAAACAAATGTTTGCATGCAGTGCTAGGAAAGACTGTTTTGGGATGCTTCTGTATCAGACACACTGTATCTCCCACCTTTCCTGATTGAGTTGGAATAGATGAGCTCATTTGACAGTTTGCTTAGTGAATTTATTCTATGGTCTCTGTGAAGGTAAATTACGTAAGCCATATTTACAGTCATAGTGCTAAAACTAGACTCTAGAATTGAAAAATATATTCTAATACTACAATATTTAAGTGATATCAAACGTTCAGAAGCAAAATAACTTGGTGCCTTGCAGGCAGACATTTTCATTAAAGGTTTTTCTCCCCACTTGTATATCATCAGGTAGAGTTTGAAGGCTTGAAACATGAAATCAAAAGGCTGGAAGAAGAAACCGAGTTTCTCAACAGCCAGCTGGAAGATGCCATTCGGCTGAA
This sequence comes from Thryothorus ludovicianus, assembly GCA_013397245.1. NCBI lineage: Eukaryota > Metazoa > Chordata > Aves > Passeriformes > Certhiidae > Thryothorus > Thryothorus ludovicianus. Next base: position 15,428 of record VZTB01012405.1, read on the forward strand.
GGAGATCTCTGACCGCCAGCTTGAGGAGGCCTTGGAGACACTGAAGACAGAGCGGGAGCAGAAGAACAACCTTCGAAAGGAGCTGTCTCACTACATGAACATCAATGATTCCATGTACAACAGTCACTTAAACATCTCTTTGGATGGGCTGAAGTTCAGCGATGAAGCCACAGAGCCCAATAATGATGAAATCATGAATGGATTTGAACAAAACTGCCTCAGCAAACTCAGCAATGGCAAGAACACTACTTCAACGCCCAAGAAAAATGAAAGCTTCCCTCCAGCCCCAAGTCTGGTTTCAGATCTTTTGAGTGAATTAAATATTTCTGAAATCCAGAAGCTGAAACAGCAACTTGTGCAGGTAAATGCATTTCCTAAAGAGCTGTGCACTTCCAAATAGCTCCTAAAGTTCATTTGGGATCTAATTTCAGTCTTTTTGGTATCTCTCATAGTACTGTTTATACTGTATTGTTAAAGGCTTCAGTTGATTTAGAATTTCAGGATGTTAAATGTTTGTCAGTGAAAAACTAGAGCTTTTCTCTTTTCCTTTTTTCCTTTCTTCTTTTTTTTTTTTTAATGCGATGGAATTGGCAGTCATGTCCTTTCCTTGGCGGAAAGTTCTATAATGCATCTCCTGTGCAATACTTGCTGTGTCTACATCATTATGTCAATAGCAAGAACAATAGTGGTTTGTTTCAAAATTGAAAGTTACTCCAATCACCTTTATCAAAAGGAGTTTTGTATATATTTTTTCTGTAACTAGGTCAAAGAGCATAAAGTCTTAATCAGCACCAAGCATTTCTGTGCTGTATTTGTGCAATTAGGCGGTTGGAGAGTTTAGAATGAGGTGCACATTTCTGTTGCCTACTAATATTTTATCAAGTATATTTTAAATAATCTTCTACAAGAAAAAGCCCTTGTGCAAAAAACTGTCAGAACTTTTAAAAATGAGAAATTTAAGAGGAGAAACTTGAAAAACTTTTGGTATTTCTGAATCTTTCATGAAGTTCCAAGCTTTTGCCATAGAATAGATGTATGTTTTCTAGAATTTACTTGATAATTTAGAAGGTAGCAATAAGCTCTAGCTTGTTGTTATCTGAAAGGAAGTTTTCACAAGACCATCAGCTAGGGAATAAATATGTGAAAATGTGCTTTTTGAAGAGGAGATAAGTAAGTATTGGCAATGAACACTGTACTTGAGATAATTTTAGAGTACATTGTATAGCCTTTCCCATAATGTGCAAATGATTGGATTTCTGTAACCATATGGACTATTGACTTAAGTTGCTGTCTCTTAGAGCTAAAACCATTTAAGTGATGCAGTTCCCTTGACATAGATGTCTGTGTTCCTGCATTTCAGATGGAAAGAGAAAAGGTTAACTTGTTAACAACACTGCAGGAATCTCAGAAGCAGCTGGAAAATACACGGGGGGCCCTCTCAGAGCAGCATGAGAAAATTGGCAGGCTCACTGAAAATCTGAATGCCATGAAGAAGCTCCAGGCCAGTAAGGAGCGTCAGTCTGCCCTTGACAACGAGAAGGATCGAGATAGCCATGAAGATGGAGACTATTATGAAGTTGACATCAATGGGCCAGAGATCCTGGAGTGCAAGTACAAAGTGGCTGTGGCAGAAATTACTGACCTGAAAGAAGAGCTCAAAAATTTGAAGGCAAAATACAAAGAATGTGAGTCTAAGTATGAGGAAGAGAAGAGCAGATATGAGACTGACAACCAAGCTCTCACTGAAAAGATCACCTCACTGGAAAAGTCCAGTAGGCATGATAGAGAACAGATGGCCAGGCTGGAGAAGGAGCTGAAGAAAGTCAGTGATGTTGCTGGAGAAACACAGGGCAGCCTCAGTGTGGCCCAAGATGAACTAGTCATCTTCAGTGAAGAACTGGCCAATTTATACCACCATGTCTGCATGTGCAACAATGAAACTCCAAACAGAGTGATGCTGGACTACTACAAGGAAGGTAAAGGTGGACGCAGTAGTCCAGAGACCAAGGGAAGAAGGTCTCCCATTCTACTTTCTAAAGGGCTGTTAACTATTGAGCTAGGAAAGGCAGAGAATGGAAGTAGTGACAGCAGCCCATCCCCAGTGTCATCTCTGCCATCCCCCGTGTCTGATCCTCGGAAAGAGCCAATGAACATTTACAACTTGATTGCTATAATTCGAGATCAGATCAAACACCTGCAGGCTGCTGTGGACAGAACAACAGAGCTGTCCAGGCAACGTGTTGCTACTCAAGAACTTGGGCCAGTAGTGGACAAAGACAAGGAAGCTCTCATGGAAGAAATCCTGAAGCTGAAGTCCTTGCTGAGCACCAAGAGAGAACAGATAGCAACTCTGAGAACTGTGCTGAAAGCCAACAAACAGGTAACCACATCCTAGAGGTTTGAACATTACAGTGTCAGGGAAATAGGTCATAAGCAGAAGAGAATTTATCTTTGAGGTGATTCTGCCATTCCCTCAGCTCTGTGGGGCTTTCATTGCTAATATATGGCTAGTCTGAGGCTGAGGCTGACAGTTCCATTAGAGGCACCCAGCTGTCCCACTTAAAGATGAGCACTGGTGCTTTAACTGACTTCAGCTTCTCATGTACTCCTGAGACTTTATTAAGGTTAACATAGTTTCATTCTACTGTCTGTCTGAATTAGATCAGGTTATATTTGATGTAGGACACCTAAAAGGAAGAGGTAATCTTATATTCTACTTGAAAGTAGTAGTTACCTAGTAACTAACTATTAATTCTAGTATTTACCCTTAAAAGAGTTCTGAAATTTAAGTATTGTTCTCTCTCAAACTGCAAAATAAAAGAGAGCTTTCCACGATGAAAATGTGATGTAAGAATGTGGTCAAAATAACAAAGGTGAAAGGTAAAATTAGTCTTTGGGGATTGGACATTCATCAACATTAGCGGTACAGTAGGTGAAAATAACTGCCATTGAAGCCCCACATGATATGCTTCGTCATCTTCTCTACAGATAAATTGAAATTGTCTTTAAAAAAAGTATAGTGTTGTTTAAGAATGTAATAAACGCATAAAGTTTTCTTTTGCATGTTTTAATAAAGGTATGCCGAATGTAAGATTAAATGGTAAAATGCTGTAAGGGTTAGAGAATTGTGTTAGTGAATGACAAATGCATTTAAGTATTGAGATACTAAGTAGATTGTTTTGTTCCTTTGTGTTGCTAGTCGGTAGGTTTCACTGCATCTATATTCCATAATTTCCTTGATGCTGCTGCATGGTTAATGGGAGTAGGAGATGGCTATGTCTGTTCCCAGTGTTCAGAAATGAAATTTTATTTTATCTGTACAAGATAAGTTGACCACAAGTTTAACATTCCAGTACAAAGTAAATGTTTCATTATGTGAATAGTGATTAAAAATCTTTTAGCCAGCCGTTTGATGAAGAGTTTCATTACATGTCTTGTTTCTGTTCTCCCTGGTAACCAACAGACTGCAGAAGTAGCCCTTGCCAACTTAAAAAGCAAGTATGAGAATGAGAAAGCGATGGTTACAGAGACCATGATGAAGCTGCGAAATGAGCTGAAGGCTTTGAAGGAAGATGCTGCCACCTTCTCTTCACTGAGAGCTATGTTTGCTACAAGGTAAGGAATATAATGAGCTCCGCAAAATTAAATTCCTTGCTTGTGTGGGGAAGAATTGAGCATCCTTCCTGTCTGCCCTGCAGAGAGTGGAGCAGTAGGTGCTTTCTCCCAAAATCATTGCTTGCAGTATGTGTGTCTGTGATATGCTCCTACTGATGAGCAACATGCATGGATATAGTGTGCTGCTCCAAAACATAAAGCTGTTGTGGCAGTTTATTCAAGTTGCCTGGGAGATCACCTATTATCCCTGATTCTTGAAGCCATTAGCTCTGAGGAGTGACATTTAACAATGCAAAGTGAACATTTATTGTGCACTCAAGATGGGACTCTCCTTTACCTTGATGATCTGGAAAAAGATAAACCTATTGCAAACATCCTGATATTCTTAGGTTGTCCATCCTGCAGTTGGTATCTTTTGTTTCATTGACCTGTGTCAGCTGATTTGATTACTTTGTCTTTGGAACTTGCTTCTGCTTCTTAGTTGTGCTTTGTAGTGTTAACAGACAAAAAAACCTGCTGACACATAGAATCAAGTTTGGAAGAGATCTTTAAGATCATCAAGTCCAACTGTCAACCTACTTAACCTCTAAACCACATAACCCAGCACTGGATCCAGATGCTTTTTGAACACCTCTAGGGAGGGTGACTCCACCACCTTTCTGAGTAACCTATTCCAATGCTGGCTACCTGAACAGTGAAAATATTTTTTTAATTTAGACTCCGAATCTCTCCTGTCTCAGCTCAAGGCTATTTCCTGTGATCCTCTCACTGCAGGCATGGCAGAAGAAACAGGCCTCACCTCACTACTGCCTTTCAGTTGTAGAGAGCGATGAGATCCCTCCTGAGCGTTCTCTTGTCAAGAGTAAATAAACCCAGCTCCCTCAGCTATTCCACATTAATGCTTAGAAGAGCCAGACACAGAAGATATCTCTTTGAGCGTTTCCAGAAAGGGATTCCCAGATGGGAATAATGGCATTTACCTTCTATTCCTGGTGCTAGATCTAGAGGTGATGAATGGCACCTAGAGACATAAAAAGGTCTGGGCTGTCAGCATCCATGTGAAAACTAGGAGATGTCCAGGCAGGACAAAGGCATTTCACTATCCAAAGGGCATGCTACAAAACCCCATAAATGATGTGCACACACTCTCACTTACAGCACTGAGGTGCCTGCTCTAGACTCTGTGTCTAATAACTAAAATGTAATGCTGCATATGTTGAGATTCAGCCTTGGTGAAGGTGCATGCCTCTTGTAGATAGGCCCTGGACCTGAGTTGTGTCTTCTTCCAGGGGTTTGTTGAAGTGTCTATGTCGACACCACTTTCCCATGTTCCTGGTGTTCTGCTTGAACACTCCTGCTAAGGAGAGTGAACCACAGGATGCCTTCCTGTGAAATAATAGTGGTGCAGAGGGCTCCTCACAATACACTGTGTCAGCACTTGTTTGGCAGTTTGATTAAAATCAAAAGGGCAGACAAAGTGGAAAGTGAGTTACTTTAAAATACAGGAGATTACTGCAGCTGCAGTTACTTGTCTCCATAGTGATTTAGATTGACAAGTCTTGGTTTTGTTTGACAATTCATAGAAAGCATCAGTGTTTGTATGTTGCAAAAAGCAATGCATGTGTACAGCATGGGTGGGGTGGAGTGAGCTGAAGAGCTTGGAATTAGATCCTGGAGGAAGGTATTAAACATCTGTCTTTAGTATTAATCTCTAATGTAAAGATTGAATTAGAAACATCAGGTGGCTGATCTCTTACAGGTGAATGCAGTCAGTGCTCATTTACATCTCCTTTTAACTGCGTATCTGCTAATACTTTTCCCAATTTTTAATAAAGCTGAGAAATTATGATTTTAATCCTGCACGTTCAAATTTCCTTAGTGGGTTGACAATTTAATCTCTCAAGGTAGAAGTAGTTGATGCTTCTCTCTAATGCCTCCTTCAGTCACTCTTGAGTCACCTGTCTTGTGTCCTTGGAATGGTCCTCATTGATTGCAGGGAAGAGGGGAAAAATATGGCTATGCCCAGATGCAATTGGTTACATTACTTTTTCTTTTTTTTTTTTTTTTCTTTTTTTTTTTCTTTTTTTTTTTTTTCTGGAACAGGGATTGATTCACTAGTGAATTTACCTATAAATGGTATTACAACTATTACATGTTGATCCTTACATAAACATTTCAAAATTTAAAGGAACTTCTCTGCTGATATTTTTGCTTTTATGAAGAAGCTGTATTTTGCAGATGGTAAATTCCAGCTGGTACCTATGAATATTTACTTCTCCATCCATATGCTTAAATGTTGTCTCTGTGCAGTAAATATGTGCCTACATGTAAACTTTAATTTTTTAAGTTGCTCACGATGGAAGTTAAGCAGCTTCCAGGTTCAGTTACAATGACTGTAGATGGAATAGCTTCAGGCATTCGTACAGCTTTACTACAGCCTTCCCACTTGATCAGTTCCTTTATTTTTTTTAAAATTGATTTTGATGGTGAGAACAATTAAATAAATACTGAGAAGATAGCCGCTATTTATAACATAATAGGAGTAGGTTAAAGTAGAATTCTGAAAGATGCTTGTTTTTAGTAGTGCTGTTCAGTCACTGCTGTGGATTTGTTACTTGGACTTTGTGTAAAGTAACAAACTGCATGGTTCAGGTGGCCATTTCACAATACTCCTGTTGCTGCCCTCAGACCCTTTCCAACCTGATGCTTAGAACCACTGTGATGTCTGTAAGAAGAGACAAAAGTAGTATGACTGCATGGAGTCTACTTGCTGGCAGAGAACATGTCACTGACATTCAGACATGAGTACAGTTACATAAGGCTCCACATTTCTGCCCTCCAAGGAAGCTGTTAATTATACACCATCTTGAAAGGCACAAATGCGAAGTTGCTAAGTATGGGTTTTTAAGAACCCCAGTGAGAAGCAGTTGTGGTTTTCTGCAAGTTTAATTGAAGTTCCTGTTTAAGAGTGTAAGCACATGCAAAGCTATCACTGCTGTATAGGCTGGACACGAGGGCTAATATTGGAAGGTGTTTATAATGGAACCAGGATTGCTAAAGATTGATGTATTTCATTGCAGATGTGATGAATATGTCACACAGCTAGATGAAATGCAGCGGCAACTTGCAGCAGCTGAGGATGAGAAGAAGACTCTGAACTCCTTGCTTCGGATGGCTATCCAACAGAAACTGGCCTTGACCCAGCGCCTGGAACATTTGGAGCTGGACCATGAGCAGTCCAAAAGGGTGCGCACAAAGTCTGCCTCCAAAGCCAAGAGCAGTAACCCCAGTGTAAGTCACATTCGGTCCTGTGGAGACAGGTCTGAAGGATCTGTCCTGAACAACCAGGTGTTTTGTAGTGAGAAATATAAAATTTATTGTGACTAGGACACGTCTTGAAAAACCATATTCTGTATCTTATTTTATGCTGTAACTGTCAGCGTAAATCCCCACTATCTAACATCACAGTTAGTTGACTCGTTCTAGTATGTTGTTGAACCAGGTAATACAGATTGTATTAAGGTGGTCTTAACTGTAAGTCATGCATAAGTATGGGGATGCTATTAGCAAGTTAATAGTGGAAAGCAATTAGCTTGTTCCACAATTATGGTGTCTGGGATTTGCTGTTTATGATAAGTGTTAAGAGCACGCCTGATAGAGTATATCTGGTGTTACTTACTGTAGCTGGTATAGCACAAATGTGATCCTTTCTCCAGGGCTGCAGCATACTTCAATAAATGCTTTCATAGGCAGAAACAAACAGAAAACCTTCCTTGTTACTGTGGCTTAAGTGGTGAAAAGCAAAGGTTAATATTAGAGCTATCTATTGGGAATGCAGAGCAATTGGAAACTGGAGTAAAACTTAATTTGCTTGTGGTAGCAGATGTTAAATAGTTGCTGTTGTACCACCACTAATCAAAGTCCTAAAGTTTTTATAGGCTATAGAAGCTAGAAAAAAACTTGGTACATTATTTACACTCTGCATCACTCTCTTCAGAGGGATAATCAGAAGAAACTTGCACATTTATATTAAAAATATGCAATATTAACTCCATCTGATACAAAATTTCAAATGTTAAGAACTGGAATTCTGCCTCATAGACAGTTCCTCTTTAAGAAGTTATGTCCTGGAAGGATCTGTATGGTCTTTTTTTGCTCCTTGCAAACATAACACTTTTGAAAGAACCTGTCTGAGATATCCGTTACAAGAAAGTAGCCATGCAAAATGTATGTGTAGTATTAATGTGACTATGGTCTAGCATTGTTGGTCACAAAGAGTTTTTCTCAGCTGTCAGTATTAACCTAAATAGGTAGCATTTCAGAGCTCTGATCATTTTTTTAAGTACATGGAAGTTACTGCATTCCATATGCAAGCCATGTGTTTCACAGGGCTCTACATTAGAGGCACAGGAATTTGATCCAGATCATCCTGCTAGTAATGATTTATGATGCAGCTTAGTGCACATTCTAATCTTTAAAAACAAATAAACCTTTGTCTGATATTGAGCTTTTAAGAGGCCTTTTTTACCCACTTAATTACAATAAGTTTGATAGTATAAAAGTGTACTTTCTAATTTGTGCCTACATAAGAGAAAAAGATTGGAAATGTTGCTTCTAAAATTGTGGAAAATTTGTGGAGCACTGAAAGGCACAGTTCTTTGTTTAACCCAGAGTTTGAAGTGCCTAGTCTCAGATTTTATTTTAATGTAAAGCCCTGTTTGTTTTGTACTCTTTACTTTTGTATGCCTGTAATGTTACTAAAAGAAATGCAAGCCTGTGCTGGTAAGTGCTTGATAGTGTGGTTCCCAAAGCCATTCTAACCCTGTGCTGTGGTTGTGCTCTCCTGCCCGTCCCTGTTGATGCTCACAGCTGGCTCCATGCACACAGGAGGTATCTCAAGGCTAACAGCAGCTAATAAGAGCATGGCTGGTATCCTCACTGAGGGGAAGCCATAGGAGATTTTGGCTTCCCAGATATTTTTAGGCATGTTGGGAGGAAGTCTTCTAAATTAATACAGTGAGATTTTAAACAAACGGAACTTTGCTGCAAAGCTGGGAACCATGGAAATGCTGCAGCCCAGAGCCAGAATTGCATTTATTGATCTTGAGAGGAAGTAAAAAACCTCAAGTGATTAAATTCTAGTATATTTCTAAAACATGACTGCTTGAGGTTTAAACAAATTTCAATTCTGGTTTTAGAAACTAGGCCCTGTGTGTCTAGAAAATACTGAATTCTCCTGAATTTGAGCTTTAATATTGCTAAATAGCAGGCTTGATATTTTAGAAAAGACATCTTTTATAATTTTCAATCCTGCTTTTCTCTTTGCTACACGATCTTCCAAAAGGCCTTTATTCTTCCCATTCCTACATTAAGTACAATTTAAAAATAAGTGGTGAAAGCAGGCTTTTGAGTGCTAACTTTGTCTGCTCTAATAGACTCAGTAACAATTCTGCTTCCACCATAGTAGGGAGCTTTAACACAGTTCTCACTGCTTCCATGTCTCTAGTGACAGTACTTCTGTGAAATACTGATGGAAAAAAGGTAAACTGAAGAAACTAATTGAATGCACTGTTAATTTTTTTTTCAAATTAGTTGGAATTTTCTGTAGCAAATCTGGTGTTACCAGACAGTGACTATTGCTTTCAGGCTTGGCTCATTGTTTCAGTTGTGAGTGAGCAATTTTGCTATTAGCCCAATAGCCTTAGTGCTTTTTTCCATCTTCAGTCATTTCTGCAAGTATTTAAAAAGCGCTAAGAGTCAGCCTGACTGCTGTTTGAGTCTATCACTGTTATGGTGTATCCTATCAAAAAAAGAACTGAGGAATGGTATAAAGTGAATTGATACCGCCATTTGTATTTTTATTTGAGTCATTTAATTCTTGATTAACAATTTCTTGAGATGTTCATTTGCTGTAAGTGTTTCATATCAGTCTCAGTGGGTTGGGGTAAAGCATGGAAAATTCCTTAAGCCATCACCTACCTCTGTAAGCAGGCTCTTCTGAATTATTATCTGCATAGGCCTGCATGATATACTGACCTGCATGTTTCTAGAGAACCTTAAGCTTCACTGAAAACATTTCTTGCACACTCACTGCTTTTAACTTACGCTTGAAAAGCAAAGCTTTATTCAGTACTTGTAAGAATCCTTCTTTCTGCAAAGCCATTGCTTCTGGGCTGAGCCCCCAAAGCCTTGCTCACCCAGTGGGAAGGCATCTGCGAGCTGGAGTAGGTGCTGTTCCCTCAGCCAGCTAACAGACCCTCAGCCAACTAACCTGCCTGTGCAGCACATGGATGGGCTTACATTTTCAGTTGATTGAGAAATAAACACTGTTGTTTTTTTTCCCTAATGCTATTTTATTTTTCCATTTTTCAGCTGTAGAGTAGTCCCTGGAGAAGGCCTTTGCAACAGTGCAACAGCATTTCTTAGCCCTCCTCACCCTGGTTCAAAGTGGTGGCCCATTGCACACAGAATGGAAACCACTGACTGATCATAACTTTTGAAAACACCTTTTCCTATATACTACCTGAAATCTTTCCTTTCTGCCTGAAGCAATAAAACAAACAAACTTTACCTATAAGTGCTGTTGCAGTAAGAAACCTTACAAGTGCTGAAGAAACCTACTTCAAATGTAATGCTCACCATATTAGTCTGTGCTCTCCTAGAAATGTTGGATGGGGGAATTTACTTCATTTCAGATGCTCATTGTTTACCTGATTGTTAAACCTGTGCACTTTTGATATTTTTCTTTAGCTTCTTTAATTCCTTATGTAGAAGAGTTTATATAAATGCAGTGGTTTGTGCTCATAGTCTCTCTCCAATTTGAAGCTTGTGACTTATGAATTATATATCAGCATGTGGCAGAGATTTGGGGGGGGCTCTAGATTGAGATTAGGAAAGAGTTTCAGCAAAAAGCAGGAGCTCTGCTAAACTATGTGCTGTGCTTCAGCATCTTTTTTTTATTAAAATGTTATGCTTTATATGTTTAAATTACTGATTTTTTTTTTAACTGCCATGTTCGTTAAGAAATCCAGGGTATTCAAATTCTGGGGTTTTTTTCATATTGTATTATTATTCTTAGGAATAGTTCAATGTAACAAGAAGAAAACTTGACTTTGCTCTGGTTAAAACAGTAATAGGCACTTGAAAAATATTAAATAAGTAGTATTGCGTATAAATTCCAGAATTCCTGGGTTTTAGGAAGTTGAAGTATTATTGATTAACAGAATTTTATACAACTATACCAGTTAAATTCCAAATTGGAATTGTTTTGTTACTTTTTCATTTTATTGTGCCAAATTATGGTACATTTAGAAAGAAAAATTCTAAAGTGGTCAGTGATAGGGTGTTATCTGTCAGCGCCTTTCTGTCACTCATTATTGCCAGTAGTGCCTTTGATCATTTGAAGGGAGACTCTTAGAGTAGCATAGACAAAGTCCTGTCACTTAGAAGGAATGGAATGGCTGGTTTGGAATTTGTTAAAGATGTAGAGCAATAAGTGCAAAGTGAACTCCCATTTCGCACATTTTTAAAGGTAGGCTTACTATAGAGTTTATATATTCAAGGAATTGTAAAAAATTCTGTTAGTCAATGATATTTCATCATGTAAATCCTTGCAAATTCAGGGGTATAGAGGGGGAAAAAAATCAAAACCACAAACTTAAACCAACCTGGCTACACTTTAGGAAGCAAATGGACTCATGTTGAACAGATGAGCAGCGTATGACCACATTTATGGCAGCAGTCTGGGAGTGCGTTGGGAACGTCGCTGTGTGGGTGGTGGGGGCAGCAGCTGCAGCGCCGTGTGCAGTTGTGAACTGCAGCACATTGGGATCTCCTTTGCATGTTGTATCTAATTGTGATTTCAGCAAACAGAAACAGAGAAGTGCATCAACAAGCCATTGCCAGGTTCTCAATGGCTTGGTGAGGCTTACGTGGTTGATTAAATTGGTACTTGCTGGAGGGGAGCCCTCCCACGTCTCAAAAAAAGTACAAATTGAACTAATAATAACAGAGTAGAACAGATTTCTGTTTGCTGGAAAAAGCATTATTCTTCCTAGATGTGGGGACTTATTCTTCCATCTTCTGTTACACTATTGATTCATAAGAAATATTATTGCATTTAAAATTACTACATTTGTATGTGGGTATTTATTTGAAATTATGTCAAAGTACTGTATTATGTTCTATGTGCATTATCTTTTAGTGGTGGGTTGGTCTCCATTTAACGTCCTGTGCATGTATTCTTGCCAAGTAACCTTTACACAGAACTGAAAAACAAAAAAGTTAAACTTCTTAAAAAAATAACTGGATAATTGGATAACCTTTGGAGGAGGGGTGGAGGTAAAAACACTACTTCCAGATTAACAAAATAGTTTTTAATCTAGGAAGGCAATGTGCCTGTGTAAAGTTAGTCGCATTGGCAGGAGCAATAAAAGAGAAAAGGAATTGTGTGTTCTGCCTGTTGGTTTTGTGGTTTAAGAAAGTGTTGGTTTAAGTAGTCTGTGAAGGGATTTTCAGCCAGGGGCCAAATAAATACTAATTTTTATCTGAAAGAATCTGAATATGTCATGAAGTTTTCTGCAGAACTAGAAAATTAATTATTTGTGCTCACATTCAGGAAGCACCTTCCTCTCCTAGTTCATGATACCTTCATAGATAGTAGTTTTGGCCTGGATCAGACTGGTTTAATGTGTGTCCCTGAATAGCCTTGCAAACACTTGTACTGGTACAGGGAAAGTAAGGGTAGGCCTAGGGCTACAGTGTCAGTGGTGACAAGTCATCCTGAAATTACATCTTAATTTCTTGTTCACTCTCCAAAATACTCAAAATACTCCTAGGGCCCCATCCAGCCCGGCTATGAACACGTCCCTGGAAATATTTCCTGGTCTGGCAGTGTTCCCTGAGCACCCTGGTCTAGTGGGAGATGTCCCTGCTCATGGCAGGTGGGTGGAACAAGATGGTTGTAAAGCTCCTTCCAACCAGTCAGGGATTCAGTGAAAATGCAATAAGTTGATGTTTGTTCAGTAGAATTAGCAAATTCACAAAAAGCCCTTGAAGGAGAATGCTAAAACTCTTGAGGGCGAGGGTGAGGATTGCCCCATCAATACAAAGATGTTCCTGGATCAATGACTTCATATTGTCCCCTAGAAACATTAAATATGGTTTTATACTCTAGTTTAACAACTCGTGTCCCAGGTAGGATTCTCAGAACCATTCTGCTGATTGTTTCTCTATCTGATAGCAGTCAGCTGCATGATGCCAGCTCACCAACATAACTTATAGCTGGAGTGCAAGAGGCCAGTTTTTCCTTGGGCATTGAAAACACTTTTCTGGGTTATACAGTGAACTAGCAGAGCATGTGTGATGGGACACTTGTCCTGCTTGTAGAGGTCTGCATTTTCTATAACAGGAGCTTTACCTGCAGGATGATCTACAGAAGAAACACGAAAATCCATCTGTATGCACGTGAGACCAGACCTGTGAAACAGTAAAACAGGGTGATTCAAGAATGCTTTAGTAAGAAAGAAAATGGGAAAACAGTTAAAGGAGAGTACTTACATTAAAAGCTTGTCTAGTGAATGGCTATTAATTGAAACATTAATATTTTTTTTACTCTTTTCTGTGTAGAAAAATCCCTTCCCTAAGCCCTGGGGGAAATGTTCCCTCTTCAGAGGTGGAGGGTGGGTTCAGCATTCCAGCTGCAGATGTGAATGGAGTTAAGTCTCTGGGAGAGGAATCTGCCAGCAAATGTCACACTCCTGCTTGCTATGGAGTCAGTAACCCAGCAGTGATCCTTTGTTTCTTGCAAGTGAGGCTTGAAAACAAATTGCTCGCTTCCCAAAAGAGGAACAGGGCAGATTTCTGCATGTACTGAGATGCCTAAAGATAAGAGACCTGGAAGTCCCCAGATATACCTGGTTTTGTGGGATGAAGGCAATGAAAATTAAGACGGGTACATTTTGGAGCTCTTACTAGGTAACATGGTAAAATTCAGCTAGACAAATGTTTACAGCAGTTAGAGTTTGAAAAATATATTCACATTCTTGTGATTTTTAAAGGCTCGTGTAGTAGATGGATATACAGGAAAAGGTATTTTTGCAACCAAGAACTTTAAAGAAACAATTAAAAACTATAAAGATCACCTCTGGGAGCTCATAACCAAGCAAAGCAGCTAGTTAATATGATTATTCTAAGTATATTAGTATTTTTGAGTTATTTTGAATGTTGATCTATAAAAGCTCTAAGCAAACATTCATTAGTTGTTGTTGGGAAAATCATTCATATTCAAACCACTCAAAAGATAGCTTCATCTGTCCTTTCCCAGGAAAGGAGGAGAGGATGCTGCGTCCCAGTGCAAATGCAAATTTCCCCAAGAAGGAGCTATGACAGCTGGAAGAGGGAATGTTTTTCCTCATCCTTACTGGTATCTCAGAGGTAACCTGAGAGCTGATCTGCCCCTTACCTTACCCAGCCCTATGACTTCGGGATGTGCTGCTCCTGAACTAATCCATCAGGTTTGATAGTTACCAAGTGAAGGGGTTGTAAGATGCCCTAGGTCCAGCAACTGTTTAAAACACTCAACCCATGAAAGCCAACTAACAAGCTGGATCTGGTTCTAGATATTAAAGTACTTCTGAAGCAAAGGTAATACACTGAATGGGAGCAGTGTAATGAAAGCTGATTTTTGTGGCTGTGCTGGAGAAAACCTGAGAAAAATTTTAGAATTTAGACCAAATCTATACTAGTATCTAATTAGGACAACGTATGTAATGTGTTACTTGCAGGTGAAAGTTACATACCTGAGCAAAGCTTGAATTAGCTACATGTAGATGAGGTAAGTTTAAGGCAGGCTGAAGTGAGTTTGTGCATGTCCAGACCTCTACCAGGCTCATGAGAATAAGAATTTAACTTAGCTGAAAATTACTTTCAGGGCAGAACTCCCAAATACTGTGACTTTTGACTGAATCAAGTTCATATTAGAAGAACACTCTGTGTAGGCCAAACAGGAACTCATATGATTATGCTGCAAGAATTCTGAACAATTTTATATATTTGAAGCATCTCTGATGTTACTTCTAAAATAAATGTCAGCAGGTAGACTTTTGAGCTGTGAATGTCTTAGGCTAAAATTCTGTAGCAGGCTTGACAGACAGGAGACACTTCCATATTGATGATTTAGTATATGATTTTAAAGCAATCATAACAGGAAATAAATGTTAAAAGAGCAAGACTTTTAAAAATAAATTCTCACTAGCAATTACATAATCCGTTCTCAATAACAGCATTTTAAAATCTTTTTTTGAAATTGAGAATTTCTGCTTTTCAAACTGTAATCTATTTGAGGAATTACAGTTTTCCATTATTAAGTTTAAGGAGAGAATGAGAAACAGTTCATTTAACTACACACTTCTTCATGTTGCTTGACATCAAGCAATGCAAGATATTCTTCTATATCTTCACAAAACCTTACTCCCTATTTTTTACACTAAAATTTTCAGTTCCACATTGTTAGCATGTTAGCATTCAGATACATGCTTACTCAAATTTAGGGAAAACGCTCAATTTGACAGTTCTGTAATAACAAACATTTTCCCCTTAATTTCTGATGGTGAGACTGCTCCTAACTATGACAGTTATTTCTAATTATATTGACTAAACATTCAGGCAGCTTCTACTAGTCTCAAATGTTGCTTAGCTTTTTTTCCTCTGTGGCTTCTCTCCTGGGATTCAAATTAATGCAGCACAAAGCCTTATCAAGGGATAAAGAATGAAATATTTGACTCCGCAGTGAAACATCAGCTTCCTGCCATTGTACCTTATTGAGCCACATACCAGTGTCCTGGAGTCAGAGCAGAAATCTCTCTCCTGTTTAGCAGCCTGATGTCCCCATCAGGGAGCAGAGTGCTGACATGCCTTGTGGACGGTATCAGAGGGAGGTTTTAGTGTGTAATCTTACCTGGCTCTAAGGAGTACCCTAAAATTACCCTGCCTTATTAAGTTGGGAAAAGCATTAATTCTTTTTAGCTGGTCATCAAGAGGTTGTTTAGTAAAAGGTCTGAAAAACAAGATTCAGTTTGTGAAAGTAAGTTCCTTGTGGTTTTGTCTTTCTCCATAGGGACAGAATTCCCAGCTACTAGCTTTCACCAGTACACATAATTATCCAGTTGCTGAATGTCCAGAGCAACTCCCTTTGAAAGTCAGCTCGGAGAAATAATACTGACTATGGTCTACATGAAAGGAGGAGAATCCGTGGTAGAAGCTGAAAACCAGTAAGAACGTAAAAAGGGATGTGACCCTTATGCCTGAGCATGCAAAATATAATTAATTACTGACAGCTGTTTGTGATCAGGGAGCAGTTCTGGCAGAGAACACGAGATGGCAGTGCCAGACAATGCCAGAGAGAGACACAGAGAGGCAGATGGCCAGAGAAAGCCGGACAGAGCCAGACAGGACCCGACAGAGCCAGGCAGCACCAGCCAGCAGGGTTCATTTGCTCACAGGACTCTGCTGCTTCAAGGAAAATGGGAGCTAAGAGCACATCAAAGCTGGTCACACTTTCCACACCATTCCACTGGTCACTCTTCTTCCACCAAGATTTGACTTCTGTCTCAAGATTTCTCCCCTTCACCCCTGCCCTCCTCCCTTTCGTTCAGATTTGCCATGCTCACCCATAGTTTTGTACAGCTCACCATGTATGTATTTCTTGCTCTTTCAGTGAGTCACTGGCTTGGCAGCTCAGGAGTATGAAGCTTTATGAATGGATACCAGTGCTGTAAGTGATTACCCTAAGTCACATGACAGACAATAAATGGAACCACTATTGTGAAGTTTTTCTCTTTTTTTTTTGATTGCTCTGGTAACCCAGTTCACTTCCTGAGTGTTCACCATTTGTCTGTGTGTCACATCAACACAATATTTGTCTGTGTGACATCATCCTATTGTACAGAGAGGAACAAAGCTAAAACTTCTGAAATCAATCAAAAATTTCATTATGTAATGGATAGCATGGCCTCATACATGCCACATACATGCCCAGTTTCATTAGTTTAGCAAGTTTCATTGCCAAGAGCTGATGTGGAAACTACGGTAATTTGTCCCAGGGGCATACTTGCTAAAATTGGTGTAATTTCTCACTAGCAGATCAATCTATGTGAAAAGTAGTAAATAATTCTATTATTTAATCAACAATTAAAAGGCTAATAGCACTCCTGGAAAGATTTGACTTCTCTCTGAGATTTGTAGGTACTCCACCAGAAACTCCACTTTTGGATCTGCAGTTCATCTCCAATTGTATTTTTTAACTTGTGAGTGAAGTCATATAGTGGAACAGTTGCTGCTGGTGGAAAAGTATTTAAGCCTTGCAAATGGATTGCTAGTTAAGACCACACTACTTAAAGCCTGTCTTTGCTCATCATAGTGACAACTAAGAAAATATTGGTATGAAGACAAATAGATAGTCTAATATCTCCTGTCTATTAAGTATATTCAAAATGTCTGCACAAGGTAAAAACTAAATCTAGTATATACTTTGGGAGATAAATATCTAGAAATAAAAGTGCTTTGGCTAAAAAGCCACTCGCGGATTCTGACTTTCAGGGAAGTTCAGGCTTTATGTAATTCTACATATATATAAATATGGGAGTTGGAATTAGTTGATCTTTAAGATTACTTCCAACCCAAACTATTCTATGATTCCGTGATTTTAAAAACTTTTTTGAAAAAGTCACCTGAGGTGTTTGTGCTGATCCGTCATACCCAATACATTCTGTGCGAGGGTTGTCCCACTAACTCCCTGAAGACAGAAGGTGCAAACTGCCTGTGCTTTAATAAATGAGTTTTACTTACCTGCTTTCCTGAGTACAGATGTGACATAAGATCTCCCATGTGACATAAAACAGGCATGTCATTGCAGGGCAGGAGCTGTTTGTAGACCTTTTCCTCTGCCTCTACTTCATGAATCCAGGTTGGGCAGTACTGTGGTGCTCACCCTGGGCTGTGGCACATGTGGCTGCAAGGGCAGCTTTGAGGGCTGCAGGAGTAACTAACTCATGGCATTCTTGCAGTCACCAAGATCCTGGTAACACATAAACCACCCAGGTCTGTGAGTAGAGCAATTGATGATGGCTGGTAGGAAACTTTATGAGAACCTTTGAGTTCTCTATGAAGAGTCATGGAGAATCTGTTTTTAAAAAACATACATCTGTATTCTGGATAGTTTGATAATAGATTACAGAGAGATGATACTAACCATTTTGGGTTTTTTTTCAGAGTAAAGTTTTACTAAATATTTTGGCTTCAGCTAATTTATTTGCTGGGTCACCCTTAAATAACAAAATAATTCCATAATTGATGAAATGTATGTAGACTGACAAAAAAAAAAGAGATGAGAATGCTTTTATCAGAATTCAAAATAAGTCAGTGTTTCTGAACCCACATAAACCGTGACTAGGGTGACAAAAATCAAGTGCTGGAATTCCCTCTTTCTGTTTAAAAGCTATACCTTATGTCTGCCAGATTGTTGTGGCATGTATTAGAAGTCAACATTTCTGAAGTAAATTTCTAATGTAGTGGTGCCCAGGGAAATAAACCTCTGTTTGACAGAGATTACAGTTTTGATACCTTTCTAATCAAAGCAGCAATCTGACAATCTCTGTTTGGCTGATTTCAGGATACTGAAAATCATGGGTAGAGTCTGCAAAACCCTTTAGATTATTTAATTTCTAAAAGGGCTTAACTCTAATCCTTAACTCTAATTGTTAAAAGCACTTAGGTACTGTGCTTTTTCCGTTTGAATAATGGGCTTTGTGTTCCTGAAAGTCATTGATGGTGAATTGCATCACCCTTGATGGATGATTCAATTAATAAAGCACACTTTGGTTTTGAAGGTAATGCAAAAATCAGTGTTGTTTAGAAGTGTTTAATTAAATGGTGACAAGCTATATATAGGTCCTTATTTACTTTCAGACGTGGTACAAGAATAAATTATGAACATAGGAGCTGAAAAGACCTTCTGGGTCACTGAGTTCACTCCCGCTGCTGCAGATTAATGTTCACAAATTAATCTGACAAGCCTACAGCTTTAAGTAATCTAAAAATATAAATGCAAACCCACAGTTAACCTAATCTATGCACAGAGGTTTCTATTATACTACTGTGCTCTGTCATGAGTTCAGCCCTGGTATTCTGGTAACAGCCAGTAAGCAGAGAGACACCCACCCAGATGAGGATTCTGCTGTCTGTCACACATGTTGGCTGTTAGAGAGTGGTCAGCAACACCTCCTCATCCTCCTCTCTGGTGAGGATGGACAGTCACACATCAAGTGTAGCCTTTCTGGTCAGCATATTATGAGTCCCCTAATGATCCACCCTCATTTTATACCCCAGAGACAGAAGTTAATGGATCCACCAGCCTTGCAGCTTTTTGTCAAGGAATGGCAACAGGATTACTGTTTTCCCCAGCCCAGCATTTAAAGGATGAAGAATGGCTCTTGTGCCCTCCTGGTCATAGAGGACATTTTCAGTTGTGAAGATCAGGCTCCAAAAACAGGTGGTGCACTGATCATTCATTACCTGTTCTATGAACCTAATTCTGCTTTCAGAGAGCCCAACTAACAACTCTGAGGTGTATTACCTTACAAATCTGAATCAATTTAAATGAAAAAAACACCCTGTTAAGTCAGTGTATAAAGAATACCAGTGAGATTAGAAAGTCCAGGATTGGAAATGCCTCAGTGCTAAGAAAAAATTAACATTCGAGCCCCAGTAAATATTTAAGTTCAATTACTTCATGACGTGCAGCAAAAATACTATTCCACTCTGGTATAAAAATCTCATGCCAGAGTTTAAAAGCTGCCACAGGAACTTGTGTCCCAAATGGAGGGCTCTTTTACTTTTATCTGCAGTTCCTTTTTTAGGTATATTACTCTGTGGCTTTTTTCTTCTGGATTCTTGGATGCTGCAGTAAGTGGGGTTTGTGAATATGGAATATACTTACTTTTGCCTAAGATATCATTAAAAGGAATTCCCAAACCCTACCACAGTATGGTTTTTGCTTGAAAATATTTTCCCTTGAAAACTACCTTTGATCAATCATTTCCTTCTGACTTTTTTTTTTTTCAAATTTAAAAGCAAAATTGTGAATGAGAAATAAGGCAGTTCTGCTTTATCTGCAAATGCAGAGGCCCAGCTTCAAATTTACTGGAATGAGATTGCACAAATACTCAAAAGACGTCATAGTAATCTTCAAATCTTCATTTTCACATGAAAAGTAGTCTTTTCAGAAAGGAAAAAAACTCCAATCAAAATTCCAAGATTTATAAATAAGGGCTCTATGCACAAAGGAACTGTGTTTGCCTTAGAGTGTTGTGTGATGGCAAAAGCACATGAGGGTCACCACAAGAATTACATGATCCAGAACAAAACATGACATGCATCTCCTAAAAAAGAAAGCATGTCAGACAACCCCCATATATTTGCAAAGCAATGTTTTTTTGGTCTCCAACGTCTCACTGAATCTAGAAGAGGTTATTCTTACCCTCATTAGATCTATCTTTCCTGGACATGCAGTGGTAATCCTCATTGAACTGCAAAGCCTCCCATGGAAGAGAATTACTTTGTATTTGAGAGAGCTTGTCTTGTAACAGAATTTTAATGCAATATGACAGGCAAATTTCTTATTTTTGGAGTGGAATAATATTTGTATGAACTTCGCTAGCCACTCACACTGCATTTTTTGGGCCTTTACTCCTACCCTTGCACACATGTGCATTAGGTACCAAGGGACTGAATACAATTAAAACCGGCCCACTATAAAGACCATATTCAATGGATATTGCCCTGTGCCTCAAAAGCTTAAAGAAGTTCATTGTTCTGGGCACAATGTAGAATTTGCAGCTAAGATTTAATGAAACTAAGACCTTCAGGGGCTCAGCAATGTCTAGTTCATTACAGAACGTTTCCAAAAAGTTTTTGATCTATTTAAGAGACTCTTCAACTTCTTTGAGACCAATACTGTGAATGAAACAGAAATGTTGACAAGGCAGACTTGTTTCTATTATGACTTTCTTCATAACACATGAAGGGAAACATCTCGTGTACCTGAGACAATTAAGTTAGAAGAAAATGGCATTACAGAGCTAGATATATATATACTGCCTGCAACTCAATGAAAGGTGGTATCCCATGTTACTCAAGAGTCACAAACTGTGCTGTAAATGATCCCAGGATCATTTTGCTCCTCACAGTTTTAAAGGATTGCATGCTTCTCAATTCACATGGGAAGAAAGTTCCAGTATTCAGAGGAGGTGTCCCAGCAATTTCTTTTTTCTTCCCAAATCTGCACTGTTTTGCTCTTTTGCTGGTAGTGTCAGACCATCTTCTTAGCTTTTATTCCTTCCAATACCTAGCAGAGCAGCAAAGCAGAGCCCTTCTTTTCTTTGTTGCTTATCTGCTGAAACCTCTCTGACTCCACAGGATTTGCCTTGGTTGGAGACATGGATTATTTCCCAGATGTAAAGAAACTGACACTGGCCCTCTGTTACAATTTTGCTGGTCAAAAGCAATGGCTACAACTTGCTTAAATTGTTCACTTATTCCAGAATAATTTAACTGATTCTGGTCATAGATACAAATTAAATGCTGCGGATACCCAGGCTGTAGATCTGGATCTACTCTGGTTTGAGTGCCTAAAATGAAAAATGAAAATCCAATTCTCTAGAAAAAGAACCAATCTAATAACCAAACCAAAATGCTGGCTAGGGATGGGAAAGAATTGGACAGGAAATAAATAGATAATTTTAAGGGATGTTGGTTATTTGGTGTTCTGGTGCTATGTCTAACAAGTTTAAATGTTTAAAATAAAGCTTGTCTTATCTTCGTACTTCATAGCACAGACTTTACTTTCACGAGAAAAAAGAACCTGGGAAACTAACAACACTTTGTAAGTTTGTTTCGGCTGCTGAATCTCCATTATACCTGACAACCATGTGTCTTGGTTTAAGTGACAGGTGTCTACTAAGGAAGACACCTCCTTTGGAATGGAGAATGTAAACCCTCTCCTCCAAATTATTATAATTTTGAAATTCAGGGGCTCTCAGGCAAAGATATGGGGATAGGAATAAGAGTTCTTTA
>VZTB01012405.1:37257-63435 GCA_013397245.1 Thryothorus ludovicianus
GACACCCTGTTGCTCAGGGTGTTGGCAGCAGTCCAGTTGGAATGGTGGCTGCATTCCTCTGGAGTAGCAGGTGTGGCTCTGTTGAAGCAGTGATCCTGGAGAAAGGTGTCTCTAAGGGTCCAGTAGTGATAGATAGGCCTGGTTTTCCTCTGGGAATCCAGTGGAGAAGACTGCCTTGGTGTTCTGAAACTCAGGTTTTTATCCAGGTAGAGAGGTTTGGCTCCACCTCCTGGGTGGAGCATTTCCCGATGGGATGATGTAATTTTTATTAGTCATGAAGTGAGACTCAATGGCCCATTAGAAGAAGATCTCTCCCTGTAGGGAGGATGGGTCCTGGAAGAGATAAAGAAAACCTACTTGGTTTTTTAACAGCTGGCTCATTAACAGAGGGTTACCCATCCCCGCACCCCACGCCAGTTTCAACAGATGGTGATAGGATACATACTTCTGGTTACATCTTGCACTGCAACCCAGGACACCAGGCAGAGAGCTTAGATCTGTTCTGGTGAAAATGCTGTAAAGAAGACCCACCTCATTGTCATAAAGGACAGGAATAAACTAAGAGAGCCATATTAATTTTTACAGCAATAAATGTCTGAAATAATTAGTTGTGTATGTTTATTAATGCTTTAAGGTAGTATTTTGAAAGTAACAGGTTAGATTTTCAAAGTGACAAGAAATCAAGATTGGTTCATCACTGATGAATCTACTTTCTTATTCTGGTTTATCTATACCCTATTCATAGAGTTGATCTAGCATCTACTTCTTCTGGAATGATTAGTCCACAGAAATTAACTTTGAGAATGTCACTGCAAAATTGCATTTCCATTCCACCATACTATTGAAGTGCTCAACAGTATATTTCCACACTAATGCCTGCATCAGCATTGGATATTTCAGAGAGAAGGTAAAGAGCAATGACAAACTACGGGGTAATAAAAAATAAACTAAAGCCCAATACAGATAACTTTTCATTTTATTGTTTTGCTGTTTTTTTCTGAAGGTAAATGCCTTTCTGGAGACCATTTTACATGTCTTTGTGCTTTCAGAGGAAGATTGCTTGATAGGTGCTTTTGTTTTTCTCTGTATTATTTACTCCTTGTTATGAGAAGCTGTGATCTTGAATTGCAGAAAGCTCTCTTTTAAATATGTGCCTCATCTGAAGAGGCAGGCTCTCTGAAAGGAGCACTTTACCAGGTCTGCAAAAGAAAGCATCACCCTCCAAATCAGCTGCAATCACTCCTACCTACAGCGTTCTACTCCCTGTCCAGGCACAGGGTAGTGAGTCAGGTGCGCCTTCGGGTCTGACTGTTTAAGAAGCTCTTGTTTCTTGGAATGGTTCTGAGAGATGGAAAGAGGCTGGCAAGGTTTGGTCCTCTCAGAAAAAAATCGTATCTGAATTGCTCTCTTAGACGTACATGGAAGAACAGATAGTAAGAGAAGCCATACACAGCCCGGGGTCTCTCCTGGGCGTCGGCATGTGTCCCACAGCCGCCCCCAGCAGCTGCACCGAGAAGCTTTTTGCTCCAAGGGCAACAGCCGGTGTAGAGGCTGTAACCTTTATGTTTCCCTTTCTTGCTCGTGACGTGATTTTGAGCTTCGCCTTGGATTCGTCCTCTTTCTTACCGAAGGGAGCCATAAACGCCTTCCCTGTGGCACGCGAATGGTGAGGAGCTGGGACGCCCCTCGCTCGCTGCAGCTGTCTCCCGGAGCCCACCGGGCCACGTGCGGGGGAGTGCGATGCCCTCGGTTAGGCCAGGACGGGTCTGGCTCAGCGGGAGCTCGTGGTACCGCTGCCCTGGGGCCACGCAAGCGACAGGCGCTGCTTCCCCAGGGCCAAGCGGGAAGGGAGCAGGAAAGGGTGTTCTCCCCCTCCCCTTGGCTCCCACTCCCGGCTCTAGGGAGGGGCCAGCCCCGGCGGGTGCACCCTTTCCGCGCCGCTGCCCTCGGGCCGGGAGCAGCATCTGGTCCCCCGGCAGCCGGGGCGGCCCCTCCGGCGTGTCTCGCTGCCGCCTGGGCCGGGCCGGGGGCGCATCCCGCCTCCGCCGCCTTCAGGGGCGCCGCGTCCCGCTGGCGGCGCCTCATGGCGCGATGCAGCTGCAGTGGGAGGGAGAGGAAACCCACCCCCCTCGCCCGGCGGCCGCCTTTGTAACCGCCCGGCCCAGCTCAGCGCACAGCGGCTCGGGGAGCAGCAGAGCGCGGCGGCGGGAGCAGATGGACCCGGAGGGTAAGGCTACGCCCAGCCCACTGCGCCGCGGCGGCGATTCCGAGCGAGCTCCGCGCCGGCCCTCCGAGTTCTCGGTGGAGGCTGCGGCGGCCGCAGGAAGCCGGGCCGGGAGCGAGGCGGCGCGGCCCGTGAGGGGAGGCTGGCTCCCGGGCCGGCCCCGCTCCAGGTGTGCGGGCCCCCCGCCGCCGCCTCCCTCCCCTGCCCTCCNGGCTCTGCCGGCGCCAGGGCCCCGCTCCTCCCGCGCCCTCGGCAGGGAGCCCGGGGGTCGGGCCGCTCCGCCGGGGGAGGCGGGGGCCCATCGGAGAGGTCCACACGGATAAGCCCACACGGACCCGGGGGCGCGCTCAACTAACTTTCTTTCTTTAATTGATTTTTTTTTCTTTTCGTTCCCTGCCCCCGCGAGCGGCTGGCGCGGTTCTGATGCAAATCCATCGCCCGCGGGGCCGGCCCTCCCTCCCCAGGCTGGACCCGCAGCGGCGCTGGCTGCGCTCTCCACGGCCTCCCAAGCGCCAGCTTTGGGCTCACCCCGAGCTGCCCTCGCACTCACAGCCTGGACCCGGCGTCCCTGTGCGGCTCACAATGCCCCGGGAATCCATGTTTGAGTAAATGCAGCGCTGAGTTGTGTAAAAATATTTTTAGTTCTCCTAAAACCACACAAAATGGGTGCTGTTAAGCGTTCATTTCAGTAAGACTGCTATTAACTGTATGGATTGAATTTATTTCCTGCCAATCCATATTTAGGCACTCATGAAATGCTGACGCTTTTTTCCCGTTCTCCTTTTTAAATACCTTTTGGAACTCTTAGTACTCTAAATGCAAACCATTTCCAGTTGCAAATTGGAAATCTCTGAACTATAATGGTCTGTTATGTTTAGCTGGCTGTCTCTGTAAAACCAGCATTCGCATGAAAAAAGAAAAAAAAAAAGGAAGGAAGGGGGGGAAAAAAAGCCCTAAAACCCCCTATGAAATTCATGTTTAGAAAACTGGCCACATGCATTGTAGCTGTTTTTTAAAGCTCAGTACCTGTGTCACATTTTCCATTCCAAATATTAAGAGTAGTTTAACTATGTTAAAGGGATATACTCTACCTTAGTTCCACTGCAAGCTTTAGGGAATTTTAACACAAAGGAAAATAGCTCTGCAACTTAATCTCGCAGTGCCTGATATGCAGTGGCACCAACGAATGGGAGAGACTATTGGGAATGGTTAATGACCAGAACTGGTTTTCTTGAGAAGCATGCAGAATGGAAAGAGGTTATGTATGACAACCAATACATTGATAAAAATATTCTTGCATTCTTTAGAAGAAGTTTATCTTTCACAGAAAGCTGTTTTTCACAATGCTAGGAGCATGTTTTAGAGTTCATACTCTATCTAGCAGAGCTGTGTTTATAATATCCCTTGAAATAAGCAAGCTGGGTTGTTCCTGATTTAGCTCACTTGTGACCCAGTTCTTTCTATCTTATGTGTTCTTACCTTTATAATTCTAAAGAAAAATTATTAAAATGAGACTAAGTTTGAAGGAACTATTTTAAAAGAAATTAATTTTTATTTTTATAAATAAATGGAAGTTTTCTGCCCTGCTTCTTGACTAGGTAAAACTGGATCAGCCTAGGAATGATTATGGTGAGTTGCAGAGCTGCTGAAGGCCCCCACATGCCCTGGATCCAGAGGTGTTCAGCCAATCTGACTTCTGGCACCTCCTGAACTCCTTGGGTACCAATCTTCAGTACATTAATTTTTAGAGGCTGGTCTTCCCACATAGGTTGGAACCTGCAGTTGCTGAAATGCCCATATTAGCAGCCTCCTGCTCTGTTAGTGAAGGAGCAGGATTCTCATTTCAGTTACTTGTAGATTGCAACTTTATATTGCAAGCAATATGTAATTGCAATGTCAGTTGCTTGTAGATTGGTGCAATACATGACCCTCTGTATGTGTGTGTTTGTTATTTTTTTGTGTGGTTGATGCTCTTCAGTGAGATGCAGTGAAGAGTGAGCTCTATTCCTGTTTTTGGAATCAGGGCACTCAGAGTGTGGTGATCTGAGGGAAATCTATAGAGCTTGCTTGCTCTTGTGACTCTGATCTGATGTGTCCTGCTTGCATAGTCCTGGCTGGAGTTGTTCTTGAATGTAGCTGGAATTGCTGTTATCCAGTCTCATTTGGCTCAGCTTCTTGAACTTAAATGTGTGTCTAAAACTCTTGCTGAAAGTGAAGCCAGGACTTTCTCCTTCCAGAGGACCTTTGTCTCTTGCCAAGTGTGCAGATCTAAGGCTGACCAGGTATCTTCCACACAGGCAGGCAAGAAAGATGGGGTTGATACTAGGTTGTCCTTTCCTTAAGGACATCCAATGTAGTGTACTAATACTATAGAAATACTGACCAACACAATTCTTGTGGGTCTCTCCCCAAATCCCAGTGTTCTGAGATGATAATGTGGGATAAGGTTGGGACTGAAGAGTGTATTTGGTCTTAGAGTGTCTCAGAGGTGCCAGAAAGAATAATATATTCAAAACAATAAAAACAGTAGAATCATAGTGATTATGGCTTTTTGTGCGGGTTGAGCATCTGTAGTGTGCTCCACAATGAGGAAGACTGCCTTAGGGTCAGCAGTGGTGGAAGTGGGA
The DNA here is from genome assembly GCA_013397245.1 of Thryothorus ludovicianus. Lineage (NCBI taxonomy): Eukaryota > Metazoa > Chordata > Aves > Passeriformes > Certhiidae > Thryothorus > Thryothorus ludovicianus. Next base: position 42,109 of record VZTB01012405.1, read on the forward strand.
TGTTGAAACCTTGTGACACCAGAAGTGAGACTTAGGAAGTCAGAGTCCCAGCTGATGATTTTTCACTTGTGCATTGTTTGCACTGGAGTGTTTTCAAGGCAGTTTTTGTGGCTGGGTTTTCCAAAGTATTCCAATGGTTTTATACTCGTTTCCTTGATCAGGTTCAATGTGTTTGGTTTTGAGAAAGCTTTGTTCTCAAACAAGCCGTTTGAGATGGAGTGATGTGGGCAGTGCTGCCCTCTGAAATATGACCTAAAGTCCAACCATTTCCTACTGATTTTCAATGAAAAATGTACAGCTAACTTCTTCAGGAGGTTTTGAGGATAGTTTTTGTCTTCCCATGTGTCTGTAAGCTGAAAGACAACAGAATGTTCCTGACTGAAGCATGTCTGTTCCTGCTGATCAAGCTCAATAATTATGGAGGCATGGGGCTTTTTCCAGATTATCTGGTTGAGTTTTTTAGGGATCTTGATAAGATTATTGGAGATCAATAATGGTCCTGCTTTGGTCAGTGAGTGTTACCACCCAGTGGTCTGTGTGAGAATTGAAAGGGCAGGGAGTGAATGTGCAGCCATGATGTGATTAATGCTTTAATTCCTCTCATTGCGCACTGGTTTCTACTAAACCTATGAACTTGTGAAATGCTTTTGAGTACGATTAATTTTCTTCTTCAAGCTGTTTTGCTAAGATTTACATTTTAATTTTTAAATTTAAATATTTAATTTACCGAAAACTCAATTTGACATTAAAAGAGGTGACTGGTAAAACCTAAGTAATTAATATTTCTAGCTCCCTGGGTACAGATACTGTGTTAGACATTTGAGCCTTTGATTGTGTATATGTTAACTTTTTTGAATTAAGTGAACAGTGGCAGATTAAAAGCAGTAATAACTACTCTAGTATCCATTTGTATTGACATTATCAGATTTTAATGTGAAATTTGATGTTTCACTTGAGAGATCAACAATGACTTGCGATTCTTACATAATGATGAACATTGATACTCTTTTGAAAATGTCTCTTGTTCCAAATTCTCTGAACTAGCTGAAAGTTTATTTTAAGTAAAAAATAACATGACTTCATATATTTCTCTGATGTGAGAACAGAGTATATGGCATAGCCTCAGCTAAGATGGACTTGGACATGAGTGAGAGAGGAGGGGGAAAATAGGAGGGAGTATCACTGAACTCCTTTCCATGATATGACAGCTCTCAAGCCATGCTGCATGTCATCAGCTCTCAGGGCTCTCATTTTTTTGTCCTCTGCCAGCCCCTTTGAACACTCCACTGAGAACTGAACCTGGCACCCCTGGGTGCAAGACCCCAGACCTCCATGGTGAAAATCCATGTGAAATTGAAAATCGATGTCTGCAGTTCAATGTTGCGTTCTCTGGAGCATTTGGGAGGCAGTCAAATCACAGCACAGACTTCTGAGTGATTTGGAGGTTATGAGTGGTGAAATTTGAGACGCCTTTGTTGGTGGAACAATAGTGAGGTACACTGGAAACTGCTTCCAGGGGAACTATTTTCCCCCTCCCTGTACTCTCCCCCCTCCTATTCCCAGCCTGCTCCTAAGAGCAAGGGTTATTATAACTTGCATTTTACACTTTGCAGTATCTTAAAATTTTATGGGTCTTTGGGTTTTATTTCACAGTTTGTGCGTGTTCATCCTAGCTGTGCTGCCTGTTGTTAGGAATTCCTGATACTACAGTATTGAGTGTTTGCTGGGTCTTGAGCAAGTGCTGTGCCAGCCTGCACAGAGATGTGCTGGTGCATGGTGTCCCCACTGGTGATGCTGATGGCAGTGACAGCCTCTGCTCATTTCTGTCCCTCAGTGGTCGTTGCTTCTTCTGGCTGTGGCCACCACATCCTTCTATGAGAAATACTCAGGTCTGCAGTTGTGGCCCGGCTTCTCAGGGTTAACTTTTTGAGTTTAAGTGGCATTATTTAAAGCACATTGCCTCTGTGGTCCCTGATCACTACCTCACAAAATGCCTTTTCTTCTAGTTTTGCTGACTTTTGTTTCTATTTTTGTCTTTCCATGAAAGAGCTTCCTTATTTTCTAGATTGCACCTCTCTTGCTATTTGCGTGGAGTTAAGACCCTTCTGTGGGGCAGAAAGCCAATAATTTAACTACTGTTAGAGGGCTAGGTGAAGAATTGAGGTGGAAGGCTGAGAAGAGGAGGTTGTTGATGTATCATAATCTCAGTCATGTCATGCAAGACTCACTGCAGGATCCTTGAGGGGCTCAGCAAAGTGAGTTCATCAACTCCTCATCTATAGTCCCTCCATTAGCAGGGATGAAATTCCTACCTGGAAGCCAGACTGTTTGAATAACCTTTCAGATATGGGCACGATACTTTTGTCTTTCAGTCTTTCTTCTCTCCCTCTTAGTATAATTGATTTTGTTGTTGTGAACTCTAAAAACCAACAGCTCTTTCACAGTTAACTATCAGCATAAAAAAGTTGCAGGAGTGCTAAAATGGGATTTTTCTCCTTTGTTAAGAAGCTTGGTACTGCCTGAATATTGTAATGTGTGTTAGTGGTAGGGCTAGTAAATCTGGCTTTACTGTCACATAGGATCCCCAAAAGACATTGTTCGTCCCTCTCGGTACTCGTTTCGGGCACCAATAGCCTGAGAAGGATGATTGGTGTCTTGAAGAAATATGTCAAGTGTTACCAACTTTGATGTTTTAAATGCTAGTGACTTTCTAGAGAGCTCAGAGTTACTGAGGGAAAGAATAACCATTTCTAAATTTTAAAATTTCATAGGCCTCTAGAATATATTTAAATGCTCTGGAAGTATTGATACCTGTTCAGGGGGCACTCTTGAGGTTGGGTCAGAAGCAGTCATTGAGCAGTGAATAAAGTCATGTAGAATTAATGATCTTCAAATCTGTTGTTACTCATAGGAAAAATTCATCTTTTGAGATGACAGAACCTTCTGGGTACTAACAGGGACAGAGCAGACTACTGGTTATTGCTATGTGAGGTGAGGAGCTCTAAAATGTTGTAGGTCCTCATGCATTGCAGCATGGCCATGAGCAATTATTTTACTGTCAATACATTTGAAAATCCTGAAATGTCCCCTTTTAAAGATTGTGCTAGTTCTTTATTCATCTAACTTGATGCTGCTTCATAGAAATCCTTTTGTTTAATGAATATTCAAGGAGAGAGCATTTTAATGCTGGATTATTGAGTGAATCAGTTACATATGGTATTTGCCATTTTTCTCTCGTCAAGCATTTTGAATAACCTCCGCTCAAGTATACAGAACCACTGCTAAAAGTGTAGTACCTTTACAGTTAATTTCTGGTACTCATTGAGGTGGTTAATTAATGTGAATGGCTAAAACACTAACACAAAGTCCAAAGTTGACACTGGTTAGATGTCAGCCTGTTATTGGAAGCCCAACTTCTATCCTTGGAATGGAGCATTTGGATACAGTGTGTGCAAGCAGCATACACATCTGTACATGGCATCATGGTAATCTGTATGGAGATTTTTGGAGGATACCAGTCTTGATATTAATGAATCTAATTTCTAAAAGTCCAAAGAACCCAGTAGTCTCAGTATTTTTGAAAGACAGAGTGATATCTAAATATCACTTGGATTTCAGAGGTTTCTTCTCTTTATTTCATACTTTTGAAAAGCAGGCAGTGTTTTCTACTTCAAAAACAGGCAGGTGTCTGACTATAATGAAATAATTTAATGCTGAGCTCTAGTTTTCTTAAACTCTTGGCCTCTTTTTATTCTTTCTTTTTGGACTTGCAGGCTCTGAGCAGAAATTCTCTCTTGGTAACTTAACCCTGAGCAAATATTTACATTCATGAGATTCTTGCTACTTCAGTAATCATTTTGAGCCTTGAGGTCGGAACAGGGCGAAAGTTTACGTACCTAACACTGGGGCAAGGAACTGTGAAAGGCAGACCAAAGAAGCCTCCAAACATGGGTTTACCATGTTTGATATGAGTCACCTGCTAAGTGTAATTTGGTTGTCACTTCCAGAATGAGATCTACAGAGATACTGTGTTTTCTGCCACTGGCCCTATGTGTCTGATGGGGGCTTGTGATTTGAATTTCATCCACAGCTTTAAAAAGCTGAATAAAAATGTTTGTGTAAAAACAGAAGGGAATGAAGTAGTAGAATAGAAGACTGGGATAGAAAAGAAGGAAAAAGTGGGTACAGTGGAAAAAAAAAATCTGATCAGGGGCACAGGAAGAGATTTTAAAGAAAGAGGGTTTTAAAGTCAAAAATTAGTAAGTAATCTGAAATTTGTAAAAGAAGAAACCTGCATGAAATGCTCTGAGAGATTAACCTTTGGGCACTGCAGAAGGGAAATGTTCTCCAGGGTAACACAGAGAGCTGAGTAAATACGGTAAAGGAAGGAGTGATCTCTCTGCAGACCAGTGAATGAAAATACCACTAGACCTCAGCTCCCCATGAGTTTGATTTTTTTTTCCTAGATTTTGCTGTTACAATCCAGCATCATGCCCTGTGCTGGCTGCAGTGTTTCTGGGAAAGACGGGATGAGAGTGTACTCAGTTCTCACTTTGGGGGAGAAATATGCAAGGTTCCTCATGGAGGCTCTCAGTGGGGGACGGAGTCTCCTCACACAAGCCCACTTTGGCCACACCTTTGGAGATGTGTTTGGAGCCCCAGGGTTTTGGTAGTGCTCTGGCCCTTGGGTCAACCACTGCAGCTCCATGCTGCTGCTGGTGAGCTGCCAGGAGGGCAGGGGTGTGCACACCTACATGGGATAACTGAACACATAACCCAGTGCAAGCTGGGCATTGTATTCCCTCTTAAATTGGGTGGAAAAGGGGATTGTGCCCCCATAGGTAAAATTGTGCTGTTGGTTGACATGATTGTACTGGAGCTGTGACTGAAACAGCAAAAACTGACAATGATTAAGGCCCAGCCCCCCAGAGTATACAGCTGCATCTTAGAACACTTAGGGGTTTGTATTGAAGTAACATATATGGTTTTTCTATTTAATTTTTTTCCCATTTTTTCCTTATTTGTTGAATATCTGCAAAACCCCTGACTGGGGGTAGATGAATTTTGCCTGGAGGAAAACCTCAGCCTTTTCAGTTTCCTGTTGGAGCCAGGTGTTCCACCTCTGTGAATCACTCTCACTGGCTGTGGGAGTCATTCATGCAGAGTGAAGTTTCCCATGGAGGAAAAAACAGTGCTGCCTGCTGAACTCTCCCAGATCTGTTTTACTAATTGCTATTTAAATTCTTACAGCCTGTTTCTTGACTGTAGAAATGCAGAGCCAAATAACAACACTGGGGGAAGAAGTGCCCCTCTAATTATTGTGCAGTTGAAAAATGCATTTCTTAAATTTTTTTTAATCTTATTCAAATACATGCCTTACTTTGCTGTTCTTAATTTACTGGTGGAAGTATAAGTGTTCACAGTTAGGGGAGAGTAAGATTTCCTCAAAATAGTAAATTAAAAATAATAATTTTTTAAAATCCTGTCTCATCCATACTTTGTAGTGTTGTTGGAACTGGGTCTTTGGTTGGAGTTATAGGTGCTTGACCTTGATGATTGAGCAGTCAAAAAAAGTTGCTTCACTTGGAATTCAGAACAGATACTTTTCTTATACACTTCAAAGGATAGTTTGGCATTTTGTTGGTATTTCCCAGACCATGCAAGTCCAAAAAGTTATTTTAAAAACTACTAATCCTCTTCTTAGGACAAAGAAACTGCTGAAGCAAATTTTGAGGATAGGAGAGCCACTGTGTTACTTGTCCATCTGCTTTGGGGTTCTGGCCACAGACTGAAAATCTTTGTAGCAAATGGTTATGGAATAGCTGGCAGCAAGAGGTGGTTTTATTATTTCTTTTCTTCCCCCTACACTCAATTGTTTAACAATTCCATTGTATCTTAAAGCTGGAGGGTTCATCGACTCACAGAACTCATGTTCTTCACGGAAATTGACATTTTTTCATGGCTGGTAACAGAATTTCTAGTTGTTCAGAAACTATATACAGAGTTGTGCCACCGTTTTACTTGTATATTTGGAGTGTTAAAATGTTGTATCATGAGGGTGGATGTTCCACCTCACTCCTTTGTGCAAAGTGTTGCATTTTCGTTTTGAGCTGATTCATTCAAAGCTGTCAGGAACCCGCAGGTGAGTTGCCTCCAACTGCAGAGTGTGCACTGTTTTATTGCTCCCTTTTCTCTCCTCCCTCTTTGTTGGAGTAGGTTTCATATGGAGAATTGAGCAGGATCTTGCTCAATGATCTTTGATGACAGCAGAGACTCTATAGGGTGGTGGTTTCCTCTCTCTTCGATGGAGGGTCAGAAACTCAGGAGTCGTAGGTGGTGCCTGTAATCTGAGACAGACTTGGTGTAATGCTCTTAAAAATCTTAAACCATGAGGACACAGGTTTTAAATTCGGCTGTTTGATTCCACTACATCTGCTTTTGCACCTACATTGCTTGGGTCTCCCAACCACAAAGGTATTGGCTGCTAAGAGTATATTCCAAACCTGCTAAACACATTAGATTATTCTGTCTCCTGTTTCCTGATCTATTCCATCAGCTTTATTGGATGAACATCAAAGTCCTGTTGAGTCCTGGTCATCTGTTTGTCCCACTTCGCAGTGCTTGAGGAATCCTTGTGTACTACTGATATGGCTCAGCATCAACCTACAACTTTTTTTAAATTTTTTTTTTCCCCCCATTTCCAGCTGTTCTTGGTCTCTTCTCTCTGACATATTCCAGTTCTGTGGAAGCTTCAGGATATTCCTGATGACATCTTTTCACAAGATGCTTCTTCTGACTAATAAAAATTAATAACCCCTGAATTACTGCAGTTTGAGTTGAACTTAACCTTGATCTTCAGATCCTTCTGGAGACTGGATTGCAAAAATGCACATTTTACTTTCATCCCTCTAAAACTTTTAGTTTTATATTCAAAACATTGAGATTTAGATAGATTGTGTTTGTGGAGTTGTGATAACTCTGTGCTGCTATTTCCCTGATTTTTTATTTTATTTAATTTAATCCTCACCCCCCACTAAATTTATGTTCCTCTGTCTTGTGATGGAAGAAGCAATCTTACATATTAAATGAGTAGTTTGAGCATGTAATCTCTTAGTGTAGCTTGAAGAATTCTGGGTGTGGTGATATGATACATAACAAAATCCATCATCGTTGTCATTCTTTAGTACCTTGCATGCCACAGGGTATCCTTCAGGCACCTACTGAGGAGGTGCTTGGCACTAAAATCTGATTTTTTTATTTCACCAGATAGTGGGGAAAATAAGTTGATACTTAATCTAATATCCATTTGATTAGTAAATAAATATTTTGATCTAACTTTTGAAATGCATTAAAAATGGTCAAATGACATGTGCCTTAGTTTCTAAAAATACTGCAAAATCGTAATTTGCAGTAAAGATCTTAAAATACTTTCTTATTTGTTTTTTCTTTTTAAAATGTTAGTAAGAGTTTTCAAAGGGAGCACGGTTATAGAAGGGAAGTAGTTCAAATGTGATTCTGTAACTCCATTTTGGTTTTGTTTGGGCTTTTTTTAAGACTTGAAAATCAGATGGTGGTTTAAGGATTTTTTAAGTTGATGCTAGGGGTTGCAGTGGTGTGCCCTTGCTGAGAAGGTTTGTGGCAGACCTTCAAATCCCAATCCTTATTGTTCAGTCTGGTGATTACTGATGATTACTGTCATTTATTTCACTTAGAAGCAGAGTATGCTTTTCAGCAGCTTTGATGTTAAAAGGTATGACCCAAAGAAATTTTACAGTTTTCCCCCTGATGATTCTGCTGTCAGATATATTGGAGGGAGGTCACACATCCAGGGATTAACACATGTTGGGTCAAGATAAAGTCTTTTCTGAGCAGTGCTTTGTCTGAGTATTGCTTCTTGGATGTCTTCTCATGTCACTGGGTAACCAGTACAGGACTAGAGCTGATCAGCCAGATTGCATGCCCACAGTTTCCCAGAGAAACAGAATCTGTTGGAAAAATGCTTATCCACAAGGAAGCCTCAACTGGAAATATGGTGGTAATGTTCTTGTTACTGTTGGATTTATAGTCAGGGTTCTGCTTAACATGATGCTTCTTAATTATATATATTTTTAGGTGGTGTTACAGCTGGGTAATAAACTTGTGTAAATGTGTTTACTGAATGAATGTGTAATTAATGTCCAGAATAAAAGAAACGTAATTAACAAGATTCTTCTTCATAAGGACTGCATTTATCAGATAGGTTTGTCTTTTCTATGTTAGCAAGCTGGTGTAGTGGAAAGTGTCCCTGCCCATGGTAGGGAGATTGGAATGTGGTGATCTTTAAGGTCACTTCCAATGCAAATCACACATGATTCTATAATTCTATGAATATGCAGGAAGTGGATGTAGATTGTTATGCTTCCTTGTTTTAGCTCTGACTTGTAGTGGGTTTGGTTCTCAGTGATGAAAATATTGCTGCCTCTTTAACTGACTCTAAATATCTCTCCACTCCTTGAGCCCAACTGGTTTATTCAAGATGTGGTGTAGAGTCTTCATTTCAACTTGCTGGTATTGATTAAACTGTAGTGTCCTTTTTTTTTCTTTTCCTTTTGGCATACATTAAATGCATTTTTAAGAGCTGAATGTCACAATTGCAGAATTTGAACTAATTTGTTTAAACAAAAAACCCACAAAAACTGGATGTCTGTGTTTTTTCTACATTGTTATTTTTACGTTTATTTAATGACAGTCATGGTAGAGGCTGATTTGTGTAGGATTTGAAGATAGGTCAGCATTGCTGCTCTCTGTCAATCCCACCCATTACATCCGTTTCTATGTAGTCGGAATACAAGGGCTAAAACGGAATTAAATGGATTTTCCTGGTCTTGTTGATTCCTGATATTAAGTCTAATGTGTTTTTTTGGCTTGGGTTTTGTCTTGTAGGGTTAGTATTTTTTTTTTTAAAGCAATTGCTTTTTGAGAGAAAGAAGGAGCATGACTTCCTTCTTTCCAGTCTGTTTTTCAGTGTTGACAATTGTCTCCTAGGTGTTAGATCTGAGCTGACAGATCCAGACTCCATCAGGCTGACCTGCTTCTGAGTACATTCCCAGCTCACTATCTATTCCAGAAAGTTAGTAGAAACACCTCCAGTTTATTCCTTTCCTCAGCCTCTGTCATACTGACCACATAAAAAGAGTTAATTGTGTTTAGATTTAATTAGTTTCCTTGCGCTAGTCTCCAAATTTGGAGCACCCTTTAAGCTCTCTGCTGCTAAAGCAACTTGTAGGTAGTCAGCTCCTGCCTTTTTGGGACTGTTCGTGTGAACTCAGCTGAGGTCTATCCAGCATGGCTAAATATCTTCTGGCTGGGAAGATACTGAAATATTTGTTACAAGGACTGTTTTGGAGGTGTTTTTCTTGTTTGTGTTGGGGAATTTTTGGGGGTTTTCTGTGGGAGGAGGTATGTTGTGGTTGGTTTTATTTGATTTATTGTTTGGAGTTTTTCTTTTGTTTGTTTGGTTTGGTTATTTTGTTTGTTTGGGTTTTTTTTGAGTGTGTTTGGTTTTTAAGAAAACCTTAAAAAATGACATCATGTGTTGTATACATGCTGGAAGAGCTTCGTCCCAGTGGAGGTAAAGAGCAGATCCTTGGCAGTATGAGCTCAGCTTTAGTTTGCATTATGTGTTATTGGATCCTTGGATGGATTTTCCACTAGAAAAGAAGCGTTATCATCTGAGTTCAGGTAGGCTAACCCACTATTAAAATTTGTCTGTCAGTGTTTGTAAATGTGGCCATACCATACTTTTATATCATGTAGCCAGGATTACATGTTTTCTGCTCTTTCTTGTCATGATTAGTTTCATGGTGTCATGGTTTGGGAATGGTGCTTCCCAGTTAAGTGTTCGCACTAAGACTCTCCAAACTGTGCTCCACTTAGTCTCTCCCTCATGGCAGCTGGATAGGAGAATTGGAAGCACAGCAGATAAAGATCATGAGTTGAGAGAAGATCAATTTACTGAAAACAACGAGGTAAAAAAATTAACAGTAAAGGCAACAATAGTAGTACATAATGAAAAGGAAAGGGGCCAACGATTCATGTGCTCATCACCACACAAGACTTCTGACAATACCTGACCACGCCACGCTGTGCCACCAGGCAGGGACTCCTTCCCCCATCCTGGAAAATGATGTGAAGTGGTATGGAATAGCCTCTGGGTTCTACAGTAAAAATTAACCCTGTCTGGGCTGGAACCAAGACACGTATTTGTTTTCTTTTTGGATGACGCTTCATAAACAAGCACTGATATTTTAATTTTTTGTGCTGTAGCCAACCTGCAATACTAAGCAGACCCAGTACAGCAGAGGAAAAGTACTGAACAATGTCTTGTTAAGGGAAAAGATATTCTTCTGAGTTCATGAGGGTTCAGTATATTCCCTTGCAGTTCGATTCAGCTTTGTAAGAAAATGGATATTTATTTTCCCCAGATTTAGATCCCAAGTATGCTCAGAGATCTGAACCAAATGTAGAGTTCCCTACATGTCATGTTATGGGTGTTCTTTGTATTCAAATGTTGGGTAAGCTCCTTAGATTATCTTTAAAAGTGTTTGAGGATACAGATTGTCAAGTAATCTAAGATCTAGAGTGCTTAACAACTGAGAATTGTCTTCAACATGCCAATACCATTAGGAAAAATCAGGGTTTTCTAAATAGCTTTCCTATTATCGTTTCCAGCCTGTAATTACAGGCTTGATAGGAGTTTTATTGTTTGTGGCATGAAAGACTTTGGTCCATAAGAGCAGGAAATGACAGAAAAAAAATATTTACTGCCTGTTACACCCCTTTATTCCAATGGGAAAATAAAAGCAGGAACAAAATTTTGGTTTTTCCCCCTTTATTTTCCTCTTTTTCAGAGGAGATGTGTTTGTTGCAGTGGAAATTGATTGAAGAAGCTCCTTTTGTGCTTTAGCTTGTGAAGTACATAGATCTGTCTGGAAAGAGTAGACTTCTTTCCGTGTGGGAGATTAGGAAAAATTGCAGCAGTCAAAGGAAGGTATCTGTAATTCTTGAGGTAAATATAAGATGTTTAGTAATCAGTGACTCAGGTGGTTACATGAGGGTGGGGGTACAATAGGGTACTGAAAAGTGGGAAAATTTGGTTTCTGCCAAAGAAAGGAGCTTTGAAATGGTCTTATTCATTGGGGAATAGTCTCAGCTGTTGGTTCTGCAGCAGTTCTGGGGGTCCTGCATGCAGTCACAGAGGTTGTCTTGGCATCTTGTAATGGCTAATCAAGTCCTAGAGAAGAAAGTAATTTTCTGCATTTCTGAGCTCTTCACCAGCGAATGCTCTCCTGGTGTTACAGGAAACTCCTAATTGCTAATATTGTCAGGAATGCTCCTCTGCCCACCTCCCTCATTTACAAACTTGAGTTGCTACTGAGCTGGCTGCCAGCAGTCTTGGCACCAACACCAAAGGCAAAAAAGAAAGAGGAGTGTTAGGGGAATCTGTCAGATGTATGTCAGGAAAAGATTCCTTTAGCTAGAACCTGGTATTGTGGTGGAGTTAAATCTTTTTATATTGGATAAAGTGGCATTTGATTGAGTCCTCAGAAGACCACAGGTCTCCTTCACTGGAAAAAATGGGTTTTGTATGAAACTCAAGATATGGCCCTGCTAATTCTTGTAAATCTCTCAGCTTCTTTCCATGTTTCTAAACACAGGGTTTATAATCCTTAATAGGTAATGAAGACTCCTCACTGAAGTGGCTTTACTTGGCATTGTGGTAAGACATTCTGGTGCCTTGAGCTGTAACTCAATTTAATTTTGACACCATTGCTGCCCTGCAGTTTGTGGAGGAGGGCTCCTCTTGTTAGATATCCCAAATTTTGAGCTTTTTATTCTGTTAGGACTAATAGCAAGATCATACCTTGGGGTAAATGCATAGAATATTGCAGTATATGATTTTTTTTTTTAATAACTGTATTAACTTCTCTAGCTACCTAGAGTATTTTTAGGTTTGATCCAAAGCAACTGAACATGGAACTAGGAGGTTACTGAGAGATAAAGTGCTGCTCTAGTGTCCTAGCTTTCTCTGCAGTTAGGCAAGACCATGTTTCACACTTGGTTGCTTGATGGTTTCTAATCAGGAGAATCAGAAACTTGTCCTTTTTCAAGTACTGACTTACACTGTGTAATTGGAATGATTGACCTTTTAGGTATTAATACACAGTGCTTACACTTTGAATCAGCTACTCCTGAATTGAGCTTGGAGGTAATGCTTTTTGATTTTTGTCAGCTCAACTGGACCTCTGACAACAGTTGAGAAAGTCAAGAAGAGGATTGGCTTTGTTTCCTCTGACCTCCTGAAGCTTTTTTTCTCTTCCATACTTCATCTTGATCAGTTGAGGACTTTATTTGGAGTCTGTAAAGAAGAGGATTAGTTTTTTTGAGCTGTCGGGAAAATCCTGTTGAACTTGGTTCATCTTTAAGGCTGTCCAGAAGCTTGAGCTGGATCTAGGCTAATGTGTTACCAGCAAGACAGCTCTTTGCCTGAAGAACTGGTGATGTTTTGGATCATTTAAGGTTTCATCTTGATCCGGAGTGCACAGATACATGGTCTCCCTTGCAGCAGGATGGATCTACTCTCCATCTGAAGCATCAGCATTTATTAGTGGCAACTGTGACTTGGGATGCAAAGATTAACAGTCTCTTACAAACCTTTTCTCAGTGGGTGCGGCCTGTTAGAAATTCCTGCTGAGAAGTCTTCTTTCCCTTTCTCCTAGATAGACTGGACCTTATGGTTGCCTTCTCTCTTGTCTCAGGTTTTGGGGGTAGACTGGATTTAACTTGTAAGGAAGGAGTATAAACTATTTTTGTAGTATTTTTTTTTCTGATTCAGGAGTGGGAAGCAGTTATAGTCAACATTGTTCTGCTTAGGATGTATTTTTAGTTTTTACTATTTAGTGGTAGATTTTTCTTAGGTAAGGTGTTTACTTAGAGGTTAAAAATATCAAAGAAAGGAAGAATACCTTGTATTTGCTATGTCTACATCAGTAGTTACTGCAGCCTATGGAACTGGATCTTAGGAATGAAGGTGGTGCTGAGGATCACCATCTGCCCTGAGTGTGAATGTGAAGGGTTTTTACATTAGATCAGCTCATGGTAGGCTGTGAAAGACCACGTGCTTATCAACTGCTGTTGTGTGCTTGACATACTCACTGTACTTCTCTTGAGAAAGAGCATGTCATGTGCTCTGAGACTGTGCTTGGCTACAAAACAAAAGGCAGTAGTATGAAGTGAGATGGGAGATAACTTCAAAGGAGCTCTCTGGCTAGTACTGAAATGGGCATGGTGACACATCCCTTGTCAGCCCCTGGAAAACCTGCTCAATGGAGTTTGACAACCAGCTTGGTGAGGCCATGGCTCAAGGCTCAAATTGAGCCTTGGCCACTCTTCAATCCCACACAGGAAAGAAGTATCAGAGAGCAGATTAATTCTGTGTCTGTAAGTTGTCCTTTGCTAATCAAATTGATATCTTTGGATAACGAAGAAGTTGATGAAGTCTGACTTCATGACACAGAACAGCCCAGTCCAACACAGAACTCAGCCACTAGACCCAAAAACTAAAGTAAGAGCACCTCAATCCATCCCACTCCTTTTGATTTGATGGCTGTGACAGCAAGAGATGCTCAGAGCCTGGAGAGAGATCGCAGGTCAGCAGGAGAGCTCCTGAAGGACAGTGTAAAGCAATTCCCACCACTCCAGCCAGTAGATTGCCTTCATTAGGGCTTGGCTTAAGTTCTTCTAAACTCGTTAATACAGCATGGGAAATAAACAAAAAGGAGTTAAAAGCGTGCAATTTTTCTACCAGTTGGGGCTGGAACCAGGCTGAGAGAGCAGGAGGTGTTCAACCTGGAGAAGAGAAGGCTCTTGGGAGACCTTAGAGCCCCTTGCGGTACCTGAAGAGGCTCTAAAAGATTTAGAGCTGGATTCCAGACAAGGGCCTGGGGTGACAGGACAGGGGGGAATGGCTTCCCACTGCCAGAGGGCAGGGTTTAGATTAAATTTTAGGAAGAAATTCTTGGCTGTGAGAGAGATAAGGTGCTGGAACAGGTTGCCCAGAGAAGCTGAGGCTGCCCCATCCCTGGAAGTTGCCCTGGAAGGCAAGGTTGGACAGGGTTTGGAGCAGCCTGGGACAGTGGAAGTTGTCCCTGGCCATGACAGGAACATCTTGTTTAAATGAGTCAATCTTGAAAATGGCATCGAGCCCAAATCATTCTGGAACCTTGACAAAAAAAGCCATGATGTGGAGGCTGGGCTGCCTTCTCTGGCAATTGGCTTTTGCTGTGATTTCAATCAATTAAAACTTGCTTTAGTGCCATCAGTAGCCATGACTATGACCTTCCACAATAAGCAATGAAATTGTTTGAAAGGCCAGGAAGATGCTGATGTTTTTTCTGCTTTGTAAGATATCAACACCTGTCTTCTTCCTATAAGCAGGAATGTTTCCTGGAGGTGTGTGCCCCATTGTTTGCTTATCAAGATTGCTGAGTATATTCCAAAATCAATGTCATTAAAGTAATATGTTCATTGGAGGGGGGATTACTTTTCAAATTGAAGTATTAAAACTGATAGAAAATAATTTTGTGGTGATTCTTTTGTTTGTTTGTTTTGTGGGTTTTTGTTTGTGTTTTGTTTTTAAAATTTTATTATTATTTCTCTCCAGGAACTTCATTAGTAGGAGTTTCTTGTAATCTGTCTTTTTCTTCTTGGCTCAGTCTCTTACTTCTCTTTAGTGATAAAAAAGATGTCCGTTTCTTAAAATCATATCAGAGCTGATTAATGTTGCTTGAGAGAGAAGCGCAGGATGTATGTTTCAAAGGCACAGAAAGAATTAAGAAGTTTGATTTCCAGTTAAATATTTATTTTTTTATTGAAAAGTTTGCAACATCCCTATTGGCCTTTATAGAGGCATCTGATTCTTTATTCATTTTTTAAATTTTTTTTTTTTTTTATTCCTTCATGAGGGAAATCAGCTTGACATTTTACTCAAGGTGACAGTTTTCCTTTAAAATTCTGGTTCCAGATTTAGGTAGTTACTTATGGATCTCATATTAGATTAAAAACCTAAATAAATATTTGACTGAGATTTTTCAGTGTCTTTGTTGGAGGCATACAGCTTTTTAGTAACTTTCAGATAGTAAGTTATAAAAAATTTGTGTTTCCCAAATTCTAGAAAATCCACCAAATCCCTGCATGTGTTACAAGAATCTTATGGCTATCCTCTTCTAAGTACCTGCACCTGGCAGAGGTTTGGGCTTCTATTTTTTGCATCTCTGAGGCCATGTGTAAATATTGTCTCTGTTTAGTTCATTCATTTCTTCCTTCCTTGCAGAATTTTTTGAGAGATTCTTTCATGCAGTTCTGTGTCAATCCACCAGATGACACTTGATGCTTAAGGATGAAAACATGAATGATTCTGCATGAAAAATTCTGTATTCCTAGGTTGATTTAGAAAAAAATTCAGAACATCTTATTTCCAAAATGTTTTCATATGGTGCTTGTAAAATTTGAGGGGTATGTACAAATGTTACTCCCCATCCTTGGGAGTGTTCAAGGCCAGACTGGACAGGGCATGGAGCAACCTGGGACTGTGGAGGGTGGCCCTGCCATGGCAGGGTATAGGATGAGATGAGTCTTGAGGACCTTTATATGATTCTATACTCTTGTTTAATGAGAGATTACTTGTGGGAGCAAAGACCCTCAGAAGGGTATTTTCTTACCCTGTTTAACTCATCAGAAGGTGAGTAATTTTGTTATCCATTTATGTGATGGAGTCATGGTGCCATTGCAGGTTTTACCACAATATTGACAGCAATGACAAATCCTCCATTCTGGGATGAAATAGTTTACAGGACATGGTATGCATTTGTCTTGTTCTTTGCTGCCCTCCTTCTTCCTTTACCATCTATTCCCCAAATCCTTTATTTTCCAGTCTCACTCTTTTTTCACAACTTTTATTAGAATGTTCATGGTCAAGTCTTTTGTTCCACTTCAGTTTTCTCTCAAAAGCTCATGAAAGAATCAGACCAATACCATAAAGCAGCAGCTGAGACAAACTGAGCTTTTAAACTGTGTTCAAAAGTGATTTGAAATTGAACAAGACGGGGTTTATATATCCCTAATTAGAGGCAAAGCTAAGGGAGCATGACAGATTTATTGATGATAAACCTCAGTCCTGTTTAAACATCTGTTGAAACTCCATCTTAATAAGTGACAGCAGGTTATTGCTGCCTCAGATGCAGTTCCAGGGTGCCTATGGGACTCTGGAGGAGCTGCTTTGTGGTGTGTTTGCAGGATCAGTCCCAGGAATCCTGGGTTCTGTCCTCTGTGCAAGGTTTACTACAAGTGTTCAGAAAACTGTCCTTCTTAAAATCAACTTTTTTCACAAAAAAAAAATGTCCAGAGTATTCTCAAGGTGTACTACTGAAAAGGGCAAAAGATGCATAAAAATTATTTTCCTTTAGATCTGAACATCTCTTGAAGGCGGGAAGAAGACTGCAATGTTCCAAGGGCAACAAAATATTTACCTTAATATGAGTGTGAAATTACTTGTGTGGAAAATTGTGTTTTCCAGGTTGGGGAAGAGTGGAGAGGGACACCAGTCATGGGGTGGTTCAGTGTGGCTCTGTTTTAGTGCTGTTGGTGTTAACTAAGGGCATGGGTAATTTGTTTGACTCCATTTACAGACATTTTCTGCTGGAAACTTGGGAATTTCTTGAAAGTGGTGTTCTGCCTTTTTATCTTCACTTGTGCCCTACTTTTTTCCTATAGTCCAACAGGTCCAAGTTTTGCTTTGTTTCATAACCAGTACAGTAGTTTCCCACCTTTTTTATACAGAGATCCTCATTTTTCATATTCACTTAACAGCATGGAAGGACATTTCCTTGAGAAAATGCAGGAATTTTTGAGCCAAGAGTGCATTGCCAAATGTTTGTCTAAAGGATGTCATTAATATGGAGGGAATAAATGATAGCCAGCCCAAATACAAACCTCTTGGCAGCAAGCTACAACAAAGAGCTTTTTGGACTGTTTTGTGCCAAACATTTAAACCCACATCAGAGGCTGTGCTTAAGAGAATAACATTCAAACCAGAAGCCCTGGGTGCCATAAAATAGGCAAGTTAGTGCAAGACAAGTGCATTGTAACCTTGTTCCTCAAGCCAGGGTGCAGTTTCATGGCTACTTGAAAAATTCAAGGACAAAAGTACATCCTCCTTCTGCAGGTACTGAGCTAGTGACGGGTCCGGAACATCTCAGGCTCTGGTCACATTGCCATACTCAGTGCCCAAAATAGCAGCTGGCAAAATTCAAAGAACTGAGTCTCTTGATTTGTAGTTTTTGCCTGGGTCCCTTCAGGAAAAACTTGCAAAATCTCAGCTGGGAGGTGTTTGAATGTCTGTAATTGATATATTGTTTCATGTGAATGGAAATGTTACTTCATTATGTGCTTTGGGATTTTGGGGGGGTTTTGAAAAACACCTTTTGTATAATAAGATTATTATTAAGCCTGATTAATTATGATTGAACACATTCTAAAACTGAAGATGAGGGCTCTAAAAACAACAGGCTTGATTGGATTTGAATTTTGCAGATCTTTGTACAGGCACTGATTTTGGATTGATGCAATACTGAAATTAGTAGGATTTTGTTGGTTTGATTTTTTTTTTGTTATTGTTGTTTTGTTTTTTGTGTTTTTTGGTTTTTTTTTTTAATTTGTATCTATAAAGCTTTAACTTTTTTTTTTTTAGTGTGGAGTAAGATGCATGGATTTGCCTTGTCAAGTGAGTGTGCTGCTACTGGTTCCTGGCAAGGCAACGAGAGCATTTGTACCTCTTAGGCCTGGTAGAGAAGTGAGCAATTGAATGAATTGTAACCTTTTTATTTACAGCAAAGGATAAATTGAAAGGCAATATTAAACAAAAAGACTTTTGCTTTGTTTTTCATAAAAGCATGCATACGTACAGCTAATTACAAAAGCTGCAGAATAAAGCTTTGAAAGTTAAAGCTTTTTTCATAAATCAGAAGTAGTCTGATAGTCCATGTCAAATTTGCCGATATAATCACAGACTCTTTGTTACTGTGCATATTTCTGCAGAGTAATTTGTCTTAACACCATTTTTGGTGTTTCTGAATTAATTTGGAAACTAAATAAGAGAAAGAAGACCTCTGGTGGTCCAGTTGGAGGTTTAAAATAGAGGAAAACAGTGTAGCATTCTGCCTGCTCCAGCAGGAGATGCTGCACTGAACTCTAAAGAAGCCTGGAGGGGAAATCTCCTATTTTTCGCCTGCGCTGGGCACTGATGAGGCTGTGTGTCAAATCCTGGGTTCAGTTTAGGGCCCCTCATGATAAGAAAGACTTTGAGGGTCTGGAGTGTGTCCAGGAAAGAGAACAGAGCCAGGGAAGGATCTGGAGCACCAGGAGTGACTGAGGGAGCTGGAGGGGCTCAGCCCGGAGAAAAGGAGGGTCGAGGAGGTTTTATCTGCCTCCACAACTGCCTGACAGGAGGGGGCAGCCAGAGGGGAATCACAATCCAGTCCCAGGGAGCAAGGGACAGGACAACAGGAAATGACCCCATCCTCACCAGGGAAGATTTAGACTGGCTATTAGGGAAAAGTTCCTTCCCTGAAAGTGAAGCATTGGACAGGCTGCCATGGTGGAGTCAGCCTCCCTGGAAGCGTTCAAAAAATATTGCTGTGGTACTTGAGGACATGGTTTAATGGTGAACATGGTGATGCAGGGCTAGTGGTTGGACTTGATGATCTTCTAGGTCTTTTCCAGCCTTTATGATTCTATTGCAGGATTCTGTCACCTTTAGTAATGAAAAACAGATGTTAATTCAATGTAACCTTCCACCTTTTTTTTTGTCTAAGGCTGCTGTATTATGAAATTTGGATGGGAATTGGCCCTTGTTTTGGACATCCTATATTTACATTATAGATCCTTATGGCAATATGGTTTCTGTTCTGGATAGTGTTACCTTGATATAAATCCTTATATAAGCCCACCTGCCTCTTTCCATGTGCTAGCAAGTATCTTTAAAAACAATTTTTAATGGGCTTGTGTAAATCAATCCAAGGCTCTTCTACTTGTGGAAGACAAAATCTTTGATCTATTAAACCTTGTATGGCAGCAGTGGGATGGTCCCATTTCAGCGTGCCATGAAGAGGATTTACATTCTTAGAAAACCTTCAGGTTTTGCTTGTAAGAACTGATTTAAATCTAATTTTTTTCAAATACACTTACTGCTCAGTGAAACTGAATCCATATGGGATAATACTCTCTTTTTTTTAATTGCTTCTTTCATGAAATGCTACTATGATACTAACTTCTCTGCATGGTGTCAGTCTCTGTGTGCTTCTTCACTTTTTTTTTCCACACAGAATTGCACATTCTGTTTTCATTGGGCTGTGACTAACGTACAGATTCCGTAGTGCCAGTGATGTTCTGCCAGTGTTTTAGTAGGGGATTCCCACAAGAATTCCCCTGCCTCTCCCAGGAGGAGTTAAGTGCACCAAGAATATTTGTACTTCAGTTGTTTACTCTGTGGGGTGGGAGAAAAAAAGCTCCTATTTACTTCTTCTTGTTTGAAACAATACTACCAGCTCACTAACTGGTGCTGAAGAGAGTTACCCCTGTCCCAGGAACTGGGTAGGACACTGGCTAGGGAATCCATGCTACAGTTTTGTTCCTGCTGTGAAACCTTGGCAATGCTTTCCTTTTTTTGAAAAATTTTCTTTGATTTTCAAGCATTCTTTGTTTGAACTGTGAACAAAGCCCATTTTTAATAAGTATTTGTACAGTGCCTATCTTGATGGCTCTGCTTTCCTTTGGGATTGTTGAGTGCCCTTGTAGGAATAATGAAATTAAAACTAGCCAATGGTCCAACAAGCTGCTATCAAAGTACTCTCACTAAGAACAAGCCCTGGTGCTCCACAGCCCTGAGCTTCCAAAAACTGTGAAAACCCTGGAAATGCAGATGGCAAGTTGCCTAAATTATACATACACACGTATGCAGCTAATTGCAGAAATTCATTCCCCTCACCGATGACTTCAGAATGTCACAGACCTGAGCACAGTGTGCTGCTCTTGTGCCCTGTCTGCTATGGGAGCAATGATAGGCATTTTGGGAAGAAAATTGTTCAGTAATGTTATTTGTGGAAAGATTTATATTAATATTTTTCTTAAAGAGATGATGCGTAAAATTAGTCATAAACAATTACTGTAACACAAGCAAACTATGTTTCCTGAAGTTTGAAGTTTATTAAAGCGAGTGGTTGTCAAGGTCTATATGTGTACATATATATATATAATGTATGGATGCTTATATACATATATTAAAAGTTAAGAATTACATATAAAAAAGTAGAAAGAATTGGTCTGGATGCTCTTGCAAAAGCTGTGCGGTGTTATGCACCATTCAGAGCATACAACTGTGACTCCCCTTGCACAAAGACTACTTTTGTTTTTTGGGTGAAGTCATGCTCTATTTTAAACCCTGTGTTTTAATAAGTTCACTGGAAACTGAAGGAAATGAGACCATGGGGTTTTGTCCTGATAAAAACCAAACTGGAACTTGCAAAGTCAACTGTGAATAAAAGTGTGTGTCATAGTTCATGATTTTAGTTTTTGAGTTTTGTTCCTCTTTTTAAATGTTTTGGAAGAAATATACAGCTCTTATCAGTGACCTCATACAAATAAGTTCTATTTACTTTCAAAGCATTTTTTAGCTATGAAAATAAAATCAAAGTGGGAAAAGGCACTTCACACCTTTCCTATTTGTTTCTGATAGATTTCATTGAGTTGAACTTCCACCTCTCCCTGCTTCCCACTTCATGCTGGCTTGGTTCTGAGTTTTCTCCTGGTGTGGTTCCAGAGCAGAACACTTTGGGGACACACAGCCCGAGGATGAAACTCAGAAGTGTTTGTG
Organism: Thryothorus ludovicianus; assembly: GCA_013397245.1. Taxonomy (NCBI): domain Eukaryota; kingdom Metazoa; phylum Chordata; class Aves; order Passeriformes; family Certhiidae; genus Thryothorus; species Thryothorus ludovicianus. Next base: position 63,074 of record VZTB01012405.1, read on the forward strand.
ATTAAAGGAATGATCAGCACTGTCTGTCTGTTGTCGATGATAATAGTAATTGTAACATATTATTAGTACATTGAAATTTAATACACTTATTGAACATATGATATGAAATGACTAGATCAAAGGTCTCTTGACCCATTCATCTAGCTTTATTGAGGAGTATTTTTTGGTTGTTTTAGTAGAAAAATTACTCAGTTTAAGTAGGTGAAGTTATCTGGGTGTTTTACTATTGGGATTCGTAGAGCATGGGACTCTTAATCCCAGGGTCGTGGGTTCGTGCCCCACGTTGGGCGCCAAAATATTGGGGTTCGGTCCAATATTACCAGGAGGTTGTGCCTGTGCTGGCTGGCCCTCGCTGCTCGCCT
>VZTB01012405.1:63512-77197 GCA_013397245.1 Thryothorus ludovicianus
TTTTGCCACCATGCAAGTAACTTAAACCTCTCTCTTTATTTTTACTGCAGATCTTAATGGAGGGAGTTTCTAAAATAATTTTCAGAAATTTGTATGACAAGGGCAAAAATTTCTGTTTGATTTGTTTATGACTAAAAGAGCAAATTTGCTGAGATCTTAAAGGAACATATTTTGGCAGTAGAAGTGATTGACAGGAGAGCTTCTATTTTCTCAAAAGTTACTTGGTTTTCAAAAGTTTCTCTTTTAACAGAATGGTGATAAAACCCCTTTGCTGTCTTAATGGCTTTGAGGTAACTCCTAGTCGATTGGAATGATCAAACTTTAAAGTTGCAGTGCTCCTGTAGAGATTGCATATGCAAGGGGAAATAATAATTAATGAACCCTGTTTCATATAGCCATTTTAAATTGATATTTTAAAGCAAATGGGGTCAGTAGGGTATCACCTATGTGCCTTGTTTGTGCATATGAGGAATTTTTCTGCTTCTGTATAAGAAGAAAATGCTGCGTATTAGCAGAGATGAGGTTTTAAATGTTGAAAATTTAAGGAGAACTGTGAAATTCATCTTTTGAAAAATCATTTCAGCTTCCTTTCAGGTGACTTGGACTAGGTTGAAATATATGGCAAACATGTAGGGTCACAAAAGTACCCTAAGTGTTCTGCCTTCCTAACCTGTTAGCTCTGCACAGGAGAAAACTGTAAAATACGTGTTGCAAACCACAGAGTGTCCCTGGATGTAACGGGGGCATCTGTAAATCTCCATTTCCATGGGCTGATGTACCATTTCAACTTCAGTGATGTTATTTGGGGACCAGATAACATGATGCACTTGTGCAACTCTCAGACAGATTAGTAATGGTACATATTTTTGTTGGTTATTTAAAACATATTGCTCCATTCAAATAAGCAAGACTCCTTTGCTTGCTCCACTGTGGCTTGAGTGATTCATTGCATCTTCTTAGTTTTGTTTTTTTAAATTTAATTTTGGTGCATGCAATGAGTGATAGTTTGAATATACAGCAACACAAGTATCTGCATCAGATATCAATGTTACAGTTAAGTGAGCTGATTTTCCTTTGCTTCGTTGGCAGGTAAATGTAGTTGTCAGAATATAAAATATAGGATAAACGAATAATAGATATCAACTTGTTCCCTGTTTTGCTGGGTATACGATTTGAAATGATAGTTTGTCCTTAAAGATGTCTTCTTTTTGTTTTTGGGGTATTTTTTTTGTAATTTGATATCTCTTCTTCCAATAAGAAGTTATCGGTCATCTACAAGCCACCACTAACCATGAGACTAACTCTTCATTTCTTTGCACGTGCAGGGTTCTGATGAAAAGCTTCAAGAAGATTACAGGAGGATCATGTAATAATTAATAGCCAGTCATTTGTCAGTTTTGTTCCATTTATTTTTTTGCAATAAAAGACTAAAGTCTGTTTTCCCCTCAGCTTTGCACATCTGATACCTTGCCTTGTTACTAGGAGATGAGGTATGATTTGTTTGATGTATATGTTCCTCTTCTGGAGCACAGTGGTTTTAGCTACATAATCACAGGAATGTTGGCTGGTCAATCTGTTGCTATTTAGCTGTTAGAAGGTCTAAAACAGCGATGCTTTTTTATTTGTTCAGGGAGGCTTCAAAGAAATCTCCTGGCTGCCATTTCCAGACGTACCTGGATATGTACAATTTTTGTATACATATAGAAATAAATATGTTCTTGACTTTTAATAAACAATATATGCTGTCCCTGCAATTTCTTGGCCTTCTGCTCAGCCTCACTGTTTATCTTTGTCTCTCCCTGGCACCTGCCTTTTAGAGAAAAGAGTAATCAATCTGAGCTGCTACCTGGTCTTATTGAGCTTCCCTGATAGTTGATGGTGTGGCTTTTTATCTAGTTTACAGAGTAAGTGAGGTTTATGCATTGTGCTTTTTGTCCCTTCTTGCTCCTAAGGCTCACTTCAGAGTGGTCAATAAAAGGAGTAAGGAGCTATACAATACATTTTTTTCCTTTTCCTTTCTGTTTTTCCAAAAATTATTATCCAGATGGACTGGTCCCTAGAGAGGAGACAAGTTGGCAGAAGCATCAGGATGGCAGCTGCCAGCTGGACAGTGGACATAGGAGTTGCTCCAGACTAGCCCCCATCCTGCACTGGCTGGTGCCTGCTGGAGCTGGGAGGGGGGACAGTGGAAAGCTGACATGGTGTGAGGGGATGTGGCTAGAAACATGTAAGCCCATGCCAGGTGAGCCTTGCAGAGCTGCTCCATGGTTTTGGGTTGCTCTGGTTTCTAGCTGTTTGGATTTTTAAGCCCTTTCAGCCCTTCCCCATTGCTTGTGTTTAGCAGCAAGTGTTTTAAAGCGTTTTGCTGTGTTTGCGTTGGCAGATTTAATTCTGCTCTTCCTTGACTTTGCGTATGAAGTGAGATTTTGTTGTGAGTGAAATTTTGCTATTGGCAGTTATAAAGACATGATGGTGGGGCCACCTGTAGGAACTTGGGAAAGCGTGGAGAGTTGTACTGTGTGATCTGGGTCATGTGTGATCAGCAAAACTGATTTTTATTGCAATATAAAATCAGATTTGTGTTTTGTTTGTATTAGGGTTTTTGATTTTTGGCCTTGTAAAGAAATGTTGAACTCATATTTAGCTGAGGAGGAAAACAGGTGGAAATGTAGGGGTTGCACAGTTTGCTCTCTCCTTCACAGGGAGATGGACCTTCTTTCAGGTCCAGGAGGGGTTTCTCCACTTCTGGGCCAGCAGTGCATCTTCTAGGGATTTTATTTGTGTAAATGTAATGTATTAGTTCATCTTACTGCTGTGACATGTTGCAAAAACCATGTTTTCATATTTTTTTCTTTCTCTCAATTCAGACTGGGGCAGAAATTGCTGGAAGTGAATGAGGAGTCAGAAAGGGACCTGGCCTAGGTTACTTCTCCCACCAGCTCTCACCTAGTCCCACTTGGGTAGAAGATATCAGCCACTTCTCTCGGGGTGCTGGGACCTCAGTGGTGTCTCCTTTTCTCTGATGTGGGACTGGAGAGATGAGGGAGCTCCAGGGAGAAGGCAGCTACGTGGGGGCTGGCTGGAGCAGCTGCAGAGCAGGCAGCACTGGGGTTTTCAGAATAAACTCCAAAGCCTGACAGGTTTTTTCCAGCCTTGTGCCCAGATGGCTTGTAATTGTTTTCATGGTATATCCACCCCAGCTTTTACTCTGTCCTTTTATATGGCCTACAACTTGCTTACCTCCTCTCTTTTTGGCTTAACTTTCTAAACAAGCCCATTAGAAATGATAAATAAATAAATGGTGGATTTTTGGAGTGGATCACCGTTACCTGCTGTGCTTGCAAATCAAAGTGGCCTTTGTGTTGGTGCAGGCTTCTTGGTGTCCTCTACGGAGAGGCTGAGGAGGGAGGAGGTCTGGCTAGTGTACCAAGGTAGTGCTCTCCAGTAATTAACTATTGTTAAAAAACTTTTCCTGTGTGTTCAGAGACAGTGTTTGATGAATTTTTTTATATGCAAAATGAAATTACCTTGGTTATAGTCTGTGGTAAACTGATGACTGTGGAAGTTGCTTTGTTTTGTGGCAATTACTGAACATGAGTATTGCACTTTGGTTGGACCATTGTGTTAATGTCACTGTAGTGAGCAGCTCTTACCACTTTCTGAGGTTGGAAAAGACCTCCAAGATCATCAAGTCCAACCTTTGAATGAATCCTATGATGTCCACTAAACCATGTCACCAAATGCCATGTCTGCTCATTTTTTGAACACTTCCAGGGACAGTGACTCACCACTGCTCTGGTTAGCGTGTTCTAATGTTTAACCATTCTGTTTCAATGAAAGAATTTTTCCTAATATCCAAAAAATACTACTGCTAATAATATCATAAAAATAATAATTAATATAAAAAAACTAATTAAATTGGTATAAAGTATGATCATTTTGATGAAGTTGTATTGGCTGTTCTCACTGGGATTTTTGTGCCAGGCTTCCACCTCCTATGGATTATTTTGGTTGACATTCCATGGAGACCCTGACAAGACCCAAGGAGGGGGAGAGTGGCAGCGGTGTGAGTCAGGATCTCATGGAGAAGCACTGTGGAGCAGTGTGTCACAATGTCCCCCCGCTTTTGTTGATGAACTTTTATCAGTTCCGCAAGGGAAAACAAGATCCTTCAGGTGATCTGTTCATACTATGTGTGAGGATTGTTTGTAAGAGAAAGGATACCCTCTCTTTTAATGATAAGGTGATGCTCCTTATCAAGCCTTCCTGAAACTAGTCCTCCTTGCTACAGCCTCCCCTCTGCAACACAAGTTTTAATTGCAATTGAGCATTAATTCCCGTCTGTGTAAAATCCAATATGTAAATTAAGTTTCTTCAGCTTCTCATTGGAAGGATCTTACACTGTACTTGTTTCGACCAGTGTGCCCTCAGCATCTCAGGGAAGTTTCATGCTTTTCAACTATGTGAAATTTGGTGCAAATGAAAGGAAGTGCAGGTAAAATTATAGTAGTAATAGTAAAACACCTTCTCTTATCCTGGACTACACTCCCACGCAGTCTGGCTTTAGTGCATCTCCACTGAGTAGCAGCAATTGCCATCAGAGAAGCCCCCTCCCCTTCCCACATTTATTTCCATGGTAACCTGGAGAAGGCATTCTGCAGCCTCCAAACTACTTTTGCTCTTTCATCATGCAAGCCGGCATTGTCAAGGGCTGAGTATATTCCTGCAGCTTTGAATGGATATAAAAAAAAAGAAAAAGCCTGAATTTGGCTGGGCAATTTTTATTTGGGAGGCCCTGCAGCAGGAAGGAACAGACAACCTTCAAGTGACCTAGTGTCCATACATTGCTTAGTAAGGAAAAACCAGTCTTGCCTCATTAATTGATTAACGGGGAGGGTGGGGGTCATCAGAATGGTCTGTCTGTGAAGCAAATGTGGTGATTTCCTGAATACTGGGAGGTGGGCAGGCGAGGGGCAGATGGCTGGCCAGGCTGGGCTGGTAAGCTGCTGGTAAGCGTGCATGCTGTGATCTGTTCAAATAGCGCTTTTTTGAGGAGTCTGTAATGCTTTTTCAGGTATCATGAAGAAAATGGTGTCTTACTAGATGCCTGCTCCATGACTGTGTTATGCATTAGCCTTTTCCTGGTGTAGGAGTGGGGGGGTTTGGCAGTGTTGGGCAGTGCTTGCTAAGTGTAAGCAATTTAATGTTGGTAGTAAAACATTTGCTCTTTCCATACAGTTCCATAATGAGCTGTATTGATTTTATGCTTTTTAAAATCCATATTTATGCAGCATTTGTGTGTAAATGTTGAGAGGATTTTATTCTTTTTGAGCCAGCTCAGACTGTTTGATTGCTCTGTATGATAACAGCAGCATGTGGAATATCTAGTATTTGGTAAAAGAAAGCCAATTGCTTGCAAACAGTGCCTGCAAATGGAGGATGAATGAAATTATTTTGTAAGTAATTCTTTTTTAAATAATCTGAAAACAGAAACCTGTCTGGTCTAAGTGTGATCAGAATCTAGTATGATAAAGGGACTGGATGGATTATTAATTTGAATTTTCTGCTGATATCTGTTTCCATGATGTCTGAGTACTTGATTCCCAGTGAAGAAAAAGTATTGGTTAAAATATTTCAGGGGTGCTGCTTGATCAAAGGATTCAGTTACCATTTGGTTGGCTTGGGACAAGTTGGCAGGATATTTTCCCTTTCTTACATTATTTAGTTGGGAGGGGTGAAAATGTAGCTTTTTTCTAGATGTGTCTGAAGTACATAAATAACTGAGAAGTCACCATGACAACATGGGGACCTGGATCAGACTTTCCCTCCATGCTTTTTCTGTTTTGTTGTTTTAAAATATTTGTTATTTAGGCATTCCTTAAGGTGTTAGAGAGAGTATCTTACAGCTCTTTTTGCTACAAGATTTCTAATGATATCCAGCTCTTAAATTAAATTATGGACGCAGGGCTTTTTGGATTAAGCTCAGTCCAATGTATACAGTTTGCTGTGCAGTTAAGGTGAGATCTAAACAAGGACATGAGCACCTCCAGCAGGACTTAAGAGTCCACCTTTCCTGCAATTTTGGTGTTGAAGATCTGAAAATTTCTGCTGAGCTCTTACATGGTCCTGAGGATTCCTGTGTGCTTGTGGTGTTCCTATGTGGGACCCAGAGCCTGGAGATTCCTGACAGTTATGTTCAAATTAAGGTGTAAGAGAATCTTTGTTCAGGAGTGCCTGGAGGTACGGGCAAGCTCAGGGACAACAAGAAAAAAGACTGATCATGGTCAAGAAACAAACAGTCCTTCCACTCTTCTTTGCTAAGGGATATTGAGGGTTTTGTGAGATGTGTTGCTGGCTGTTCCCCTGCACTTGTTGGGACTAGTGAAGCCATGCTACCTGAGGGGAGCAGAATTTGTGTTCAGTTCCTTTCTTTATCTGAGGCATTCAAGTGGCCCTCTTACAGATTTTGGAGTGGTGAACACAGGCTGTGAGAAGTTGTACCATACAGGGTGTTCTGAGCTCTCTGGCAGCCCTGGCACTGTTGAGAAGGGAACGAAAGGCTGCCTCGGTTAGACAGGGTGTGCAAGGAAGGTAGTAGCTGCAGCACAGTGAGTAAGAGGCTTTGATGGGGAGATGTGGAGGAGCAGCATTTCTGGTCTCCACTGCCACAGCTGTGAGCACGTGTGTGGAATTGGATGTGCTTATTTTGTGGTGTAATATTTTGGGGTGATACAGCTTAGGAATCTTTTGGAAGAGTATTACTTTGGGGAGGAAACATCTTACCTGGAGATCTCTCCCTGGTGCTGTCTCCTGCCTTCTCCTGGTAGGGTTTCTGGGGTTGGAGAATTGTTTGTTTCATACTTATAGCAGCAATCTATGTAACTAATAGTGAATTTGGTGGAATAAGTAGTACTAGATGTTCTGTGGAGATGATGTTTCAGTGTCAGCAGAGGAGGGTAATTACATGCTTCTCAGTTATTATCACACTTCTTGATGGAAAAAACCCCACTGTAATTTGGGTAAATGAAAGTTAAAATCACTGCAGTTTTCACTTGTGCCCATCTAAACTTGGAGAGAAAGTATGTCTGTGACATTTTCTGAGAATGTGTGGATGTACTTGCCCTTGTGACAAAGCTGTATGTTTCAGTACTGAGGCAATGGAAAAGTAAGTGCAACATGATAGTGACTTTCACCTTCTATTGCTACAATACATCTTGACATGAGAATGTGAAGAACCACACATTTTCCTCTTGACACCCATAAATCTAATGTTACATTTGATGCCAAATGAATAATGAAATTATTTTTTAATTTGGAAAAATGTTGAGTTCTGTCTTATACTGGAGCTAAATTTTTAAGTAACACTTAAAAGAAATTTTCTACAGCTGGGTATGATTATCTCCTTTGAAGAACTGCATGTCTGCGTGATGTAGCCTGTTTTCCCTTATCCTTGAAGTTACCTGATGTTTTAATCTTGAATATAGAAAATGTGCAGAAAATCTAGTCCTTCAGAAATTCATCTCAAGTATCTGAGAAAACATTTCTTTTGAGCCAGAGGCTCAAATAATGAGATAAATCTGTTATGAGAAAAACAAGTAAGAGCAAGAGCCTGGTGGGGTTAATTATACAGACTTTTGTGGTTACATACCTTGCTTTCAAGATTCTTACAGTTAGGATACATATCGTAATGCTAGAGGCAAAAACTTGAAAGTCGTGAATTTAGGAGTAGCTAAAAAACAAAACTGCCCTTCCTTTCCCTGCCAAAAAACCTCAACCACAAACAACCAAAGAAACCTCTTCTTATTTCTAGGATTTGAGTTCTTCTTCTTTGGTAATTAATACAACTGTGACTTATCAGGGGCAAGGTTGCCTGTAATCCCTTCTTCTATACCTACAAAAACCCGGTGGGGATAGGGCAGAGTGACACTGGTGATGCCATTACAGCATTCTTGATACTTAAGGATTCTGGTGATGGAAATGATGCTTTTTACTCCACCTGCTTTCAGCAGTAGTGCTCTAAGAGCTCAATGCCAGTCACCTGAAATTAAGGCATCTGTATCTTTTTATTATTATTAATTTTGTGAATTTCTATGTGGGCAAAGGAAAGTCTTAGTTTCAGTCCTACAAAATAGGATTAAATTAACTTGCAGCATTTTATCAGGAACAACCTTGTTTTGGTGTGTGTCAGAGACTGGCACTAGCTTTCAGAATAATCCTGCTTCTTGTCCCTACCCAGTACATGGGGAGTGTAGGTGTATGGACCGCCATGAAGAACTGCATCCAAAGTTTAAAATTGTTTCCAACTTACAGGATCCCACTTACCACTCCTTCAAAAAAGGGAAGACTTCATCGTAGTGGATAAATTCAGAATTCAATGTTAAAATTGAAACTTGTTTTTTATAGAGCTATTGTTCTCTGCCTTGCTCCAACCCCACCCCAAAAAAAGAAATTTCTGCAAGTTCCAACAGGAAACCAAAACTGAGCCTTTTCACTTAAGCATGGGATCAGTTGAAGTTTAATTTCCCCTATAAATGTGATATGGCAATAAAAAACCCTTGCCACAAAAATTGTAGAGGTCTGGAAAACACACTTTACTGAAAAAGCTCAAAGTCTTGATCTCTTTGGTTATAAAAGTCAAACTGGTTAAACTTGGGTTATATTTAGTGAATGAGTGGTAAAAGTGCCATGATCTGAGAAGGTGAAAAGATCAAACTGCAGTTATTTTCCCTGTAAAGGTGACTCTGCTCTTAAGGGTAATCGTAATAAATGGTATCAGTTTTTGAATAGTTCTTTCAATTCTTCTGATTCCCAATGAAAAAGTATTTTGTTGCAGAGCAAGAGGTTTTAATATATTTTTTCCTTGCCATTAGGCAATAATAATTGAGATTAAGTGTTTCAGTTTGCAGCAAACTATGTCATTCTCAGGGTTCTGCAGAGCATAGGACCTGTTACAACAGCAGCCCTGTTTGTGGTATCCCTGTAGAAAATGTCTCCAAGCCCAATTCTTCTTTCTGTTGCCTGTGGTCTTACCAAGCGCAGCTTTCACCACACTGCCCTGTGCATGGGATTAGCTCAGTCAACTATGTATTGGGTCAAAACCTTCTAAGTAAGAATAATGTCATATCTGTGGTTGAGGGAGCAGGGCAGGAAGACTCTTTCAGAAGGAGGACATTAAGCATAGTATAAAACCACACTGTTAGTCCTACCACCTGTATCTTGCACCTGTGTTAAATTCCATCCTTTAGCCCAGAATTTGCCATTTCTTTCTGCTATTGGGTGTTTGGTCTGGTTTGTGAAAATGTCTTTTTTTGGAAATACTACTATGAGAAGCAGAATGACAATAGATACAAAACGTGGAATGCCAGTGGTGCTCTCGTGCTGGTGTCAAGTTTCCCTTCCAAAAGACCTGCCCAGTGGTCTTGTGTTTCTTCTGACTAGCCTCGATGGAAAAATATGAAGGGCTTCAGGACTGGGTCCTCAAAGAGTTAAATACACAGAAGTACTAATCAGTGAATATTTAGGTCATGGAGGACTGAGACTGGAGAAAGACAAAACATTACTGACACACGGGGGGTTTATGTTGGTAGTGGACTGGGGAGTATCCTCCATCGAGTAGTAGCACCAGATTTTGACTTTATAATTGTACTTCCTGTTGTGTTTATGTTCTTAGTTGCATTGCTGTTGCTTTGCAAGAGGTGAAGCGTTCAATAAGTCTCTAAATAGGCTTTCTTTAGAACCTTACTTGTGTCTTTCATCATGTCCTGCAGCAGTAGTCAGAGCTGACTTCCTAATAATCACAGATATTTTGAAGATTACCTTTAATCTTCAGGTAATTTGTTTTCTTTTCTGAGGAAATGGTTACAAAATTCAATGTCTTACTGAATTTCTGCAGGTCTCTGACCTATAAATCATTCTCAATGACATGAATAGTTCCAATTTAAAAAGTGGTATACAGGCTTTGCCCTGTCCTGGAAGGCTTTGATTCCTGAGGGCAGGGCTTTCTAGTCTTATCTTGTCTGTAAAATGTCATTGAACATCCATGGTGTGATCTACATAGCACTGGTAATGATGAGCTCACAATGTGTGTGTAAGTCTCTGGGGAGACTCCTTCCTGCTGTCCCTGATGCCCAGGAAGTAGTGTCTATTAAGAGGCTTGTTTGCATCCTCTTTGAACACCAAAACTGCTTGAAGCCTTTTCTACTTTCAGGTGATTAAACAAACAAATTCAACAATTTAAAAATTTAACAATTTGTTTGTTTGAATATTTTTTTTCAAATGTCAAAACTCAGTAATTTTAATTTAACATTATCGTGTGTATTTCCAGTAGATTGCTGAGTGGATTGGAATTTTACACCATTAAATGTTATTGCAATTTAAGTTCTTTAGTCAAAGAAGCTAATATATTATTATGGCTTTTATATAACTTTTATAATTTTAATTCTGAAAATGTTTTGAAATAAAACATATCTTACTGTACAGAAGAAGGAGAAACCCTAGGGTATAATATAGTTTAGAATGTGTGATAAATTGAATTTTACTTGATATGAAGAAATTTGTATAGTTTTCATGGCTAAAATAATTCTTTGATGGAACTGTAATCTAGCTGTTGTAATTCTATCATCAGATAAGGTCTCTGAACTGAAATATATGGAGAATATCCCTTGTTGGGTCACTTATTCTGAAAATTGCCTGTGCTTTGTGTATGCTTGCACTCTGGCATGTAAATGTTATTTAATGTTTTTAAATGACAGATACAGATTGCTGCAACATGTATTGGGTAGCTTCTTGTATTAAATGCAAAAAGAAAAAACAACTGGAGGTTGACACAATGCAAACATTACACTAAGCCAGTCACACATCCCTATTATCAACTGTATCTCCTTGTGGAAGATTATTATAGATGAAAGTAGGAGTCCTCAGTAGAGTGCATTTTGTGCTCTTTGCCTTTCTCAACATATATCTGTAGCAGGAGATGTTGCCTTTTTGTGCATCTGAGAATCCCAAACTGGTTGCTCTGGGGAGAGGAAGAGGGATCTGTTCAGTCCAAGAATGTTTTTTGTAGATATTGGGTTGGGAATGTTGTAGGAGTTGCATTCAAGTATCTGGGCAGGAAGAGAAGGTGCACCATAGTGAGAAAGAAGAAATGCTCTTTGGGAATCTGGTGTAGTGGAAGATGTCCTTGCCCATGGCAGATGTTGGAACAAGATTGTCTTCAAGGTCCCCTCCAACCTAAACTATTCTGTGATTCTGCACCTGTGCATCCTGCAGAGGACAAAATACCTGATTCTTCCTGTCCATTAGTGTAAATGAACTTTTCAATTAAAAACCACCTTGAAGCAATTATTTTGCTTGGCAGATCTGATTTTTCCTTTGCCACAGTACATCACAGAGCCTGACCAGAGCGTTCCCATTCTGAGAACACAGCTTTAGCCAGTGGACAGCTCAAGACTGGTCCCTCTGAGTGCGTTCCTCTAAGTGTCTCTAGGGAGGCTGAAAGGTGAGGCAGGAATACAGAGGAGGGATGGCCCCACAGCACAGTGGTGTGGTGGCCCCATTGGAGTGAGGGTGGGGGAACCACAGGGCTGTGTGCTGGACTGTACACAACAGGATGTGCACAATAGGCTCTGCACTTGGCCTAACTTAGAAATTGCCGGAGCTGCAGGCGTCCTGTTTGCCCTCTCTAAGGAGAGCTGTCTCTCTCGAGCAGGGCAGGTGGGGAGACATGGCTGGTGCATATATTTATGAATGTTAGATTTGGATATGGGAGGATGACACCTGAGCTCTAAGCATCTCCAAATTATCCTCAGTTTATTTATGAGCTAGGATAACATGGCTTAAGGTATTTTTTGGCCAATAACTTTGTGTGGTGACAATCATCATAGTGTTTTGAGGTGCCCGCCCATCATATGCAGAAGCTGACCTCAGTGCCACAGCAGGGGTGTGGCTAAGGACTGTGTGGCCCGTCAGTGTCATGATCGATGACAGTCAATGAATTGGTGTGTATCAGTCATTCCCAGAGTGGAGCAGGCCAGGGCATAATCAGACCTTATTGCAATTCATGTATGCACATGAATTGGTGGGTTTTCTTTTTCTCTTTCGGAAGGGCTATGGAAGGCTCAGTGTTTGCTGCCACCAGCATCCTGTCAAAGAAGCAGGAAGTGTCCTAGGCAATTTGGAGATGGATTAATGTCACTGCTTTGTTTTTTATTGATGGATGCTAACTCAGGTCCCCACTTTACATATAAAGATATTGCTCTGAAAGGTGTCTTGTTCCTCTTCTTTGATGTCAGCAGCACTTTAAGCTCTCTGAAGCCAATATGCCATAATAGACCTGAAAAAACTCCAATGAAACAAAAATTATTTATCTGCAATCCATTCTAAGCAACTGATAGGATTGTGATGTCATTACTAAATTACACTTTCATTGTCAGTTATTATAAGAACTCAAAACTGTAAATTCATTACAATTTCATTTATTATCTGAAATAATCTTTTAATGAACTTTTCTTTTATTATTTTTTGTCGACAGTGAAAATTCTTTATAATTTTCTTAAGACCATCTAAATTTCTGTAGTGGCTTTTATTTTTAAATCCCTCTGGTCATTCTTTATTAGTAATGCAGCTTTGCCAAAGAGCATATATTGTATGCATGGAAATTTCTCCATTAATGAAAGAATAATCTGGAATAATGATGCAGAAATTATGTGGAAACCAGTAATTATTGAAACAGTGACTGCCATGCACTATGTGCTGTTTTATGCAATATAATTTTAAACACAAATATTCAGACATCCTGTGCAAGTGACATGGTTTATAATTATCCATGTTAGCTATACATATATATTGGAAAGCTCTAGTTGCTTCTTATGTTTTTTGTAATGATAGACCACACTCTAAGTTTACTTCAGAACTGAAAACTATCACCTAAGTAAGAGACAATGTGTACTATTTTCAAAATAATAATTTGAATGCTATTTTGGGTTAATAGTTTGATTCTGAAATTGTTGCCTGTTTCTGTTCAGCTTGAGCTTCCAATTTCTTTAAAAAAAATATTTTAAAATAATTTCTGGCAGAATTGTAATACAATTTTGAGATGAAGTGTGTTGTTTTTTCTTTAGAATGAAGATCTAGCAGTCATTCACAAGGATTTTATTATTTGTAATTTATAACTGATGTCCCAAATGATAACTTGGATTCTTGAAAAATGTCCTTGGTCTTCACATTGTAGTGGCTATGGAATGGATGAAAGTGCAATTATAGATACCAGGAGAGATGAAATAGCTGCATAGATACAATGAATTAACTGAAGTTTTGCTGGGAAAACTAATACTAATTCCTTTTACTCTAGTGTTTCTCTGTACTCTATATTACTAGCCTTTGATCTGGTGTTACTTTTTTCGGAGCTTGTCAGGATGAAATAAAGGATGTTTTACACTATCCTGTGACTGGGATCCAAAATATTGGAGCTGGTTCAGTGGTTTTCAGTCTCTTCCACTTTATTTATCCATGCGTTGTTCCCATGGACATCTTTAACCTTTTCCAGGTTCTTTTTCTTGCTCTCACTTTGGATCTCAGAGTCTGTGGATCATAGAGTGAGGAAGCATCGATCTAAGCTAAGGAGGTGGTTTTGCAGGGGCAAGAGTGCTCTTTGCTCTTGGTTCCTCCATCTGTAATGTACAGAATGT
>VZTB01012405.1:77238-144074 GCA_013397245.1 Thryothorus ludovicianus
CCCCCCCAGACCTGGAAGAGATGTGGAGTTTGACCTTAGGAGCAGCTCTGGGATAACCTGGGTGTGTAGGTCTCTGGAAAAGCAGGATGCAGAGCCTGAGGCTGCAGAGAAGCGTAAAGATTGTGTTCTCTAGTCAGCTGAGAAACCAGTGCAGTGTAGTGTGGACCTTTGGTCGACATCATAGGCTGCTCCAAGACTCCATAAAGTAGAGACTCACAGTGGCTAGACCCCTCCAAGGCTTTCCTCGTGTTGGATTTGCAGTCACTCTGTGGAACTGCTTTGTTGGAAGTATAGATATGAGGAAGAGGCATGGAACTAGGGGTGCTTTAGCTTTTAGCATCTCAGTGCTTCTAGGCTCTTAAAGCCTCTTCCAAACACTGTGCTTTTTTGAGCCCATGTGGCACTCAATCATCCAGTCCAGTGCAGAGGCACCACAGTGACCTGTTTACTTCTTTCCAGTTGCTGCCCATGTTCAACTCATCGGTCAGAAATGTTTTTTTTCTGTATCTTTTTCTCAATAAAGGGCAAATTTTTTGAGAATATTATTTATTGATAATTTATATTGTTACTTTGTTGCATTCATTTTAAAAGGGACAAAAATATTATTATAGCTGTCATATTGTAATATGTGTGTCCATGCTTGGAACTAGTCAAACCAGGTCCTGAGTAGCTTGTTCTGTGTGGCCTTGGTTTGAGCAGAGGGGTTGGACTGGGTGATCTCCCCAAGCCCCTTCCAACCTCTAAGACTCTGTGGCTTGGCCATTTTCTGTCAAAGCTTTAAACTTCAAGTACGGGTGTCACTGAGCCATACTGAGAGCTGAAATGTTTTCTTTTAGTGATTATTGTGAACTTGTTCTGGATTTTGAAATATACAGCTCTGCTGTCAAAATAATATAAAAATACTCACTTTTCAATAATGGAGTTGAATTTTCTTAATTTCTGCAGTGTGGAGTGACAGCACATTGTGATCACACAGAAAATCTAGTCCTGCCCTGCAAAGCTCACTTCTGCAGCAAAGAACCTGAGCTCAGTTTTACCTGCTTTTATTTAGTGCCTAAATAGACTTTTAAATCAACAAAGGCTAGTTATTGGTTTGCTAAAACTAATGAAATCATTCAGGATTATAAAGAGAAAGCCAGTTGGTTGGGACACTGTTGGAGATGAGTTATATTGTCATTAAATCATAAGGGGAGGGTAATTTTTTCTCATCTTGCTGGTTAAATGAGATCTTACATGTTGCAATGTGTGGCATTAAGAAGATGCATAAGTACATCAACTGAGCAGAGAGATCCTTGCATGCTGCTTTTGTCATTAGGAATAACAATTTAATAAGTTTTTAGTAAAAGAAGAAATTAAGAACATTAAGCATTTTTTGACATGGTTTTGAATGAAGGCTGGAATTTGCTCATAGGACTCAATCGGGCTGTTTCTCATCATTGTGTCTTTTAAATCACTGGAAGGTGGGCAGTGGAATGCTTTTCTCTGTTCTCCCCTCTTTCCGCAATTTGCCAGTTCTTGGAATTGGAGATCTGCCATCTTTCTCTTTGTTCTTGAGAGAGAATCCCAAAGACAGGAAATCACCTAGCTGGAGGTAACCTGAAAGGAACAAATTGAGATGGCTTTGGCTGTAGTCATTTGTTTGTAGAATAAATCTCTTTAGGTTTTCACAGTAATGGATTTCTCTGGTGTTGCAATTTCTGTATTAAAGTAGTACAGATGTGAAGTTGCAGGTGTATTATTAGCCTGAAATGGTTCTTTGATTTGCACAATCAATGCAATTATTAATTAGGACTCTTTCATCGTAATGAAAACCCTCTTACTTGTGAAGGGAAAAAGAAAAAAAGCAAACTCTGTGCTCATCTAAGAGGAAAGACTCAGAAATGCTGAATAAAGAATCTGCCTGCATCCCTTCATCGGGATCCAGTGGATCCTGATCTTAGAGGAGAGTCATCCAGTGTGGGCATCTTAGAGGTGGTATAGACATCTGACATTAGTGAGGGCTCTGAGTCTGTCAGGCAAAATAATAGCTTCAACTTGGGAAATCCGTGATGAAAATTTTACAGTTTTTTTCATTTACAATTGCAGATACACACTGCACCTCATGCTCAGCTGCCTTTTGCTGATTTCTGAGGACAGTATAGATCAGTGTCAGGGATCAGTTTAGTATGGGATGTTCCCTTCTGGGAGACCGGGAGTTGTCTGTGGGTAACCATCCCTGTGTCATGGAAAAAGCAGCCAGACTAAATCTTGAGACCAGAGCTAAACTGAGTTAATAACCAGAAACATGAGATGCAAAATGAGTTTAAATGAGGAAGAGGCAGGATGAGGAAAAGATATGTTGAAATGCTGCTGCTGTGCAGTGGTGGTGTGTGGGACTTGTCTTGTGAGTCAGAGAAATGCCTTGCTTCTGCTTGCCTGGCTAGAATGAAAATGATGAGGGTAAAATTGTGATGAGAAACACTTTGCTATAACTAAAACTTCCTAGAGAGAGTTCTAGTCTGTTTCAAGTGCTTACTTTAATTTTCACTCTGTGCCTGTTACCTGCCCAATACTCAATCCTGAACTCAGGAAAAAATTAGGGAGAAAGGCCCATTATCTTCCGTCTTCAATGAATCCTCTTGCAAAAGAGAAAAGCAAAGCAAAACATGATCTTACAAATTAATGAATTCTGGGTTTCAGGTTAATTATAATGGAATATATGAATGAAAACCAATTCTTCTTTCCCCTTCTAAATTAGGCAACTACTTAAGATAGACTTTGATATCTGGGCCTTGATATCTACATCTTGGCCAATGCAGGAATTAAATCTTGAAATCTACTGCTGAAGTGAAACAAGTTGCTTTGCATTTCATCATAGAAAAGTAGGCCGAGACTTGCATGCACCAAAGAAATTAGTCTGGCTGCTCATCCCTTCTTGCCTCCCTTTGTCTAGTAGTGGAACAGCTTTTGACAGCTCTGTGTGATGGCTAAGTCTCCTGATGTGTGCTGTGAGCAAAGTTCTGGCAGGGCTTTTGTCACCCACAATGTCAGACTGGCTGACACCTACCCCAGGCTCCTTCTCCTTTAATTTGTCTCTCTTTATGCCTTAGTCTTTTTATGTCATCTAACCTGCTTTTCTTACTAGATAGAAGAGTCTCAGGAGTTTTACTCTTCTACCTTTGATCTTGTGTTGCAGAAAGTTACTGTGATGATTACTTTAGTCTAATTAAACCATGCCATTTAAGGGGAAAAGTCAGCTAAATGCTTCCTCCAAAAGAATGAGATTTTCATAGCCTCTTTGTTATACTTTGTTAGATCATAAAAGTTTGTAACTGCCTTCCATTTATGGAGATTTGATGTTCAGCATTATCTAACATCTATTCTCTGTATGTCAATATGAAGAGCAGGCCAAATGTAAATATTGAGAAGACTGTGGCTAAATGTGGGAATATGCTTACCAATGAACAGTCTAGTTCTGTCTCCAGCTGGAGACAGAAAAATTAAACATGTTTTTTCAAATTGTAAATCTGTTTCCTGTGTGCTCTGTGAGAATGTCACTGGAGGCTTGAAATCATAATGCCAAAGTCTGGGACTAGATCTGTAAAGACATGCCCAGATTCTGAGGTATGATAGAAATGCTAATGCAAAAGTTACTGGTGGACACCTGTGTTCAAGTCAACTGAGAGATGAAACCTAAGCCCAGACTGATACGTTCCAAAGGGATAAAAATATAAACAATATAAGAAAGAATAACTTTGTCACAAAACAGCCTAAAAGAACTTGAGAGTTATCACTTTAGGTGGGTGTCGGTCTCTTCTCCAAGGTAGCAAGTGACAGGAAAAGATGAAACAGCCTCAAGTTGTGCCAGGGGAGGTCTAGGTTGGATGTTAGGCAAAATTTCCTCACTGAAAAGGTGATGAAGCCCAGCACAGGCTTCTCAGGACAGTGGTGGAGTGTTCAAAAAGTAAAAATGTTCAAGAAATAGATGGAGGTGACATATGAGGGACATGGTTTAGTGGTGAACGTACACGTGGTGGGGGGGATTGATGGTTCAACCTGGTGATCTTAGATGTCTTTTCCAGTCTTAACCATTCTATGATCCTGTGATACTGTGGAGAATCACACAATGTTGATATTGATTCAAGACATTGACTGCGTAGTTCTTTATTACACTCAGGAGCACTGCAGACACAGATCTAGAAATTACAATATTTGCATAAAACCACATGAGAGAGCATATATGACTACTTAAAAAAATCTCCCAAGCTCCCCCAAAATCCATCAGTCCTTATCTATACTCCAGCGGAGTTTCAATTATAATCACTTAGATGTTCATTAGCAAAGAAATAATTACATGTGGAATTTTCCACTCTTGGGACTTGCATTTGTCCAGTGCTTTGATAACAGTGATGCAAGCAAGAAGCTGCTTCCCTTTGGTCCCTCCTTCTCTGCAGGAGATTGTGAGGCTGGACTTGTCCCTGGAGTGCCAGCTGGATGAGCTGGGTGCCTTCTTACAGAGAAGTTTCAGTACAACCCTATCATTTGGGGTTGACTCCTGTGACTGAAGAGAGGCTGGGGTTGTGCAGCAGGTGGCACATGCTCAGTGTCTGTGTGGATGTTAACAGAGGGCTCAATTAAAACACAGTAAAAACACAAGACTTTTTTTTTGTTAACTTTGCACTAATAGCCCCAGGAGCTGAAGGCAAGTGCTTGCTATCTGCAGCACCACATCCTGTTTCATACAGGAAAGAAAAATACTTTTGTTTTGGGGCTTTATTGTGCCTGTTGTTAGTCCTGGAGGAGAATATATTTTGTGGTGCTTTACTTAGTTTTCTTTTCATTTCCCTTTTGAGAGAATTTATTCTGTCCTCAGTATGGCCCTTCTAGTTGTTGCTTCTACTCCTCAGGCCCCCTTGGGATCACCAGGGCTGGTCCTTCTTCCCATTCAGCTGATGTGTTTTTCCTTTTCACTCATTTCTGACCAGAATTTGCTTAACAGCCTGCTACAAAATAAAAATAAAATAAGAAATACCACTTTTCTTCTTTACAAGGAAAGATGACTTTCCATACAGGTAGTGATAGGTTCTGTTTTTTTGTCCTGGAAAGGAGTTTAAATTTTCTCTGTTAGTGGCAAGTTGAGTTGATCCTGTATCACATCTCAAGAAACGTTACCGTTGCCACTTTGGTGGAAATGATGAGGCATATTAGACTGGCCTTGGAAGGATCCTTGCTTTGTGCTGTCTCCTTGCTGCATGCTGTCTGTAACGGATGTGGTGGCCAGCTGTACTCAGAGCAACATAAAACACTTAAAAGTAGAAGTGAGTGCCTGCTTGATTTTTTGGCTGTTTTTTTTTCCTGCCCAAAGTGAAGTTGTGTGTAATGACTTTCTAGCAGCAGGATTTCTGAGATATGCTTGTATTTTTGCCGTTTCTTTACCTTGTTATTGGGTAAGTATGAAGATTTTGTCAGGAATTTGGTTTATCTGTGTTAAGTGGTGCTGCAATAGAGAATTAGTTGTTGAAGCTCCTTATTTCTGTCACACAGAAATCTTCTCCTGACCATTGTAATTATACAAATGTAAACTAAACATTTAGCAGTTTGCCAGCTAATCCATGTCTGAGGGATAGGCCCTAGTGCCCAAGCTGCCTCTGCAATGGTGAAGGGCCAGAAAGTCTGTACTGACACTGTATTCCTGCTTCGTGGAGAACTAACAGTGCCAGCAGTGTTTCTGGCTGGACAAAAGTGTGTCTGGAGTGTGAATATTTTTTAACTTACATGCAGGATAGAAAATGAGGACTGTGCTGTAGTACCCTGTCTGGGGAGCACCGAGTGGGACAAGTAATGTGCTTTATTGTTGTGAGGAAAGGGCTGATGTAGGTCTGTTGAAAAGCTAATTCTTTAAATGAAAATATGCCAGATTAAATGAGTAATTAAAATTCTGTAGTGGTTTCTTTAAAGCAGTTGTGGAGAAATTGCTGGCTGCAGGCTCAAGTTGAAATGCCCCAGAGGCAGAGGAGTGTTAGAAGAGCTTTGCACAGGTACCTGAATTAGGTGCTGTTCTGGATAGGGTAATAAAAACAAGATTGCAATGACAGATACAGAGACTGCACTGAAATAAGTGTCTAAAAGAGGTTTTTACTCATTGTATGTAAAAACCTGGTCAAGAAGAACAGAAATCAGAGCTGAAAACTCTTTTCTCCAGAATATTCCTGTTGTGATTCAGATAATGAGAGATGTAAGGTGTGTTCCAGCGCTAGTAAAGCATATCCTTTATCTGGATTAGTATGCAGGAATGTACCTTAGGAGAATCTAATGAGAATAAAGGTGAGGTATTTTGATACAGGTTTATGGTAGATACAATGACAATGATTCTCAGTAGTGACACTCGAGATGCTCTGAAAGATCTATTAGAGAGAGCATCCTCACCTAAGACAGTTAAAATTAGTCAAAACAGGATAGAAGTATGTAAAATCCCAAAATCCCAAATACTAATGTTATAGGTCTAGGGAAACTAGGGTCCTCCTTGTGCTTTACACACAACAAATTTGTTAATTTTAGCAATGTGATTCTTTCCATGAAAAGCTCTTTTTTTGTGTCTGTTTCTCTGATGGTGTGAGGTGAACTCAATACATCAAATTTCTGGCAGCCCTGCTCAGACTGAGCGATTTGGCAGGGTTTGTAAGCATTGTGTTTTTTGTAAGAACCCAAAGCAGCAGCCTCTGTAGCTCCTCAGAGATGAAGTCTGCCCTGAAATGCAGCTTTCATTCAAAAATTTTAGATTTTGCTTCATCCTTTATTATTTCCCATGGAGATTCTGATGGGAGAGCATTGAACATTTTCAAGACATTTGATGTAAATCTTTAGCAAGTCCATCCCAAGCTGGTAGAATTGCATTTATTGTCGCTTTTGTGCTCCCTCATTATTGCCACTTTTTGTGGTCACTCTTTTCCCTTCTCAGACTGTGAAGCAGACTGAGAGTTTGCATGCTGAGAACTGTGTTTTTGTTGGTTTCCATGATATGTTACTACCATTATTGACTGTCCTTGCATTAATATCAAACCATATCTAAGCAAAAAATCTCTGTAAAAATATGAAGGAGGCCTACAAGAGAGCTGGAGAGAGACTTTTTATAAGGGTAGGTAGTGATAAAACAGGAGGGAATGACTTCAAGCTAAAAGAGATGGGTTTTGGTTGGATGTTAGGAAGAAATTCTTCTCTGTGAGGCTGATGATGAAGTCCTGGCACAGGTTGCCTAGAGAAGCTCTGGCTGTTCCATCCCTGGAAGTGTCCAAGACCAGGCTGGATGGGACTCTTAGCAACTTGGTCTACAGGAAGGGGACTGGAACAAGATGGTTTTTGTTTAAGGTGCCTTCCACTCCAAACCATTCTGAGAATCTGGAATTCCACACTCTAGCTTTCTCTTTTCTGTTTCAGAAGATTCAGGCTTCTAAACCATCCATATCCTTTGTATTGCCTTTGAGATGGTTTGAAACTCAAACCGAGCAGTAATCTCCTGTGACTTGTGCTTAGCACAGCTCCTCCACAGGCATTTGCCACGTTTATATGCTTTGACTCACCAACCGAAGTGGTGGTCGGAAGTGAGCTGGGGGAGGTCAGTTCCTGTGAACATAGCATTTAACCCATGAAATGAAAGCTGCAGCAGGGGCTGTTCTTCCTTCTTTTTGACTGTCTTACAGCTGAAGTAAGTAAGAAAAAATATGTGAATCTCTGCTCAAGGCAAGTGATATGCCTCTATTTTGGTGGGGAATTGCAGTCCATGCCAGATGCTTGCTTGCTTTGGAACATAATGTTTGCTTGATTGCATCTGAAAGCTTATGACAGTAACTTTGCTGTCACTCTTTTTGCTGAATTTGATGTTTAGAATGCCAGAAAAATGTAAGCTAATTGTTGTCAGTGTTACTGAGCTGGGTTCTATAGCAGGGCTGTGCAACCCCAGTGCACACCTCCTTACACCCATGCCAAAGTCTCAGTTGGGCTGTGGATAGGAGGAAGAGGTGAGCTTTTAGTGGGTTTGAGAAAAATGCTGGAGTTAATAAAGCGGCATAAGAGGAAGAATCTATGTGTGAATTTATAAAATAACAGTCAAAACACCCTACTTTACAGTACTGTAAGTAGCTCATAAGGGATTTTTAGCCTAGACGAACAGGGTGTCTGGTGGTGCCACACATTTGAAACCAATGAAGAAATCACTAGCTTTTGTTATCAGTAAAAACAGTAAGATGGCTCACAGCATTGAATCACAGGAGGAAAGAAACGGGTATTGAGTTTTAGTTCCTTTAGAAACTTCACAAAATTATACCAACAGGATGAGTCCCTTTTTGTGGCAGTGGTTGAAGAAGACTGGGAAATGCTTAGGGTAAAAAACTGATGCTTTATCCCAAGTCGGCATGGGATAGCTGGGTTCAGCTTAGGATGCCCAGTTTGGGATCCCCTAGGGATATGGTGCCTGAGGGCAGGAGAAACTGTGGCTCTCCTCCTTTAGGTGGTGTGGGGGACTGTGGACATGTCTGGCATCTACCAGGACTTGAGTGCTTTGCCAGAGCTGAAAATGGTGCTGTGCTTTTGTCATCAGACAGCACAGCACAGGTTAGAGTGGTCTTCTCATATTTTCTAGAGCTATGATATGAGCAGAGATTTGTCCACTGAGGAAATGGATCACTGAAGCAATTTTTAAGACAATACAAAATCGCTGGATTGCATTCCAGTTGCACACTGGTGAATACCTGCTGAAACACTAGACTGTTTTCTGCACACTGCCCTTTTAATTTTCTTGAATTCAGGCTTTTCCCTTGTGCGCTGTTTAATTTCTGGCTGTATTGAGTTACTGTTCATAAGGAAGAAGTCCTAGTCCTTCTACTTAAAAACTGGCCTGTGGCAGTGCTGCTGCTCTCACAGGGAGCTTTCAGTACCCAGAGCTGAGCCATCAGCATAAATTCTGTCAGTGATGATGTGTTTGCAGTAATCTATTAAACTGCTCTAATAATCTCTGTTTTCACTGCATTTTTCTGTTAAATTAAATTATATTTGAATAGAACCTAGTACTTATAATTTCCTGGTTTTAGCTGAGAGGATGTTTTTATAGTTGGTCTCAAATCTGCTGAAAAGAAGATTTTTATGTTAGAAATGCTAATGAAGCTTCAACTAACAACTGTCAGCCATACATGGGGAGTTCAGGGATTGTATTCTAGGGTGGGAGAGATCAGCACATAGATTTGTGCCTTCTGAATCTATTTTTGACAACAAAAACTGCAGTCTGCATGGTTCATACTCCATGGGCTTTATTCAAAAGGTCACATCCTGGCTTAACACCATTAATATAAATCTAGGATAATTTAGTTGATGTGAATGGGAGTGCTTTTCATTTCAGGTTTTTGATCTTAGTAGGAATCTGGCTGAAAAGATGTTGCATTTTTGAAGCTAAAGCCATATTGTTGAAGACATCACAGAAAGGCAAAGACTGATTTTCTACCTTTAGATGGATCCTTTCTATGTGATACAGGCCACTCTCCACTCTGATGAGATTCTGGTAAATTCAGCTAGTCCATTTCAAAACAATAATAGAGGAAGAATATTTGTCATATTTTCTTCACCCTTTTTTAGTGCATTTATGTTCAAATTTCTAAATTTGATTGTTTTTTGGTTTTGAGTAGTGCCAGAAACCCTATATAGTTACATGTTCATATGCAGCAACTTTAAACCACATTCCTTTTTAAACTCTTTTTTTAACCTTCTCATGAAACACTAGGAAAGCTGGCATCAGGGATTTATGTGGGCTTGCCACAAGTCCAAAAAAACTCCAAATCAAATGCTACAGGGTCCAGGATGGTCTGTTTTCCCAGTCTTCACAAAAGTGAATCAAGAATGTAAAACTAGAGACCAACAATCATATTAACCACTTCTTTCTCTGTGATGCCACTGGGTTGTATCTTAATAGCATCTTCTATAATGGAGCCTTTTGCTGGCATGTTAATATTTTATGTAAGGAGAAGTAATAAATAGGGATAAAATGCAACTTGAGTGATTAAATCTGAAGAAATGGAACTTGTACCATTCCCACCACATGGAACATATTTCTGATTCCACTTAATACTGTTGTATTTTATCAAGTAACATAACATTATATGTTACAGCACTTGCATTTCTGTTTAGAGAAATCCTTTTGAAATGGTTTTTCACTTTTATATTTGCTCTTTTGTTTTGAGTGTCTGGTAAAAAAGTAAATAAATAACTAAAGACAACACTGCTGAAATTCTACCTGTCTTAGTCAGGCAGTTTAGCAGGATTATTAAGGCTGGGTATATTGTAATAACTTGTGAGTGAATGACTCACTCCTCTCCTTCCCCCCTTCCCTTCCTCAGGACCTTCGATGAGTGACACACTTCCAGAAGTAGCACAAATTTTCTTCAGGATCAATAGAACAAAACAG
The DNA here is from genome assembly GCA_013397245.1 of Thryothorus ludovicianus. Taxonomy (NCBI): domain Eukaryota; kingdom Metazoa; phylum Chordata; class Aves; order Passeriformes; family Certhiidae; genus Thryothorus; species Thryothorus ludovicianus. Next base: position 87,665 of record VZTB01012405.1, read on the forward strand.
ATACTGACTTCTTTCCTTTCCTCCCTCAGGTTGCCCTTGCTCTCCTCTTCAAATCAAGTGTCACATTGACTCCAATCCCGTGTTGGAAGCATGTGGGGAACTGCAGCATATCAGCTCAGCACAATGTCTCCATCAGGCTGGAAGGAAGGCCAAAACCAAAACAGCACTGGCCAAAATGCATCCTCTACAGAAACCACGAGGCAAGCGACTTTGTCCTTCTAGAAATTGTACAAGCTGCTATTGCACAGGAAGTATAATATTTGAAAATTATTGTTTCAATTTGAGTCACAGCAAAACAGTTACTTTTACATTGTAATATATAACTGGTAAGGTTTTACTACCTTCATTTTCTGATGTTAGATAATCACTCAGAGAAGCCTTCAAGAAGAAATTGATTCAGCAATAACCAGTTGCTTAATTTGTCACTTTATATTTCTTGTCCTATTGTTATACCTCATGCAGCTGTGAAATGTAAGTTGAATTTTAAAATATTGTTTATATTTTGATATTTTTTTTTTAAGGTAATAATATCTTATTGTTAAAACCTGATCTGTTTTCCATTCATTGTAAAAACTATGTATGGCAACAGGAAACGCCTAAATGGAACAAATGTATTTTGAAAATATGAAATAGAAGATAACCAATCACTTGTGGGCTTGGTACTTCCACAGAACTGCCAGCTAATAATCAAATAGGTGGCAATCACAAAGTGTAATGGAAGAGAAGCCAGGAAGAAGTGTGTGCTGGTCTTCAGCTGTTCTGGTCTCCCCAGGCTTATGAATTCCACAGAAAAGACTGCAGGAAATTTCTTAAAAGAGTATAAATTGTTTTCATGTTTCTTCATCAGTGAAATGACATGTAGTCTTTCTTTGTAATGCCAGTTTACCCAGAGCCCCACTCTCACCACCTCTTGCTTTGTAGAATTGATTATGCTTATGTATGTAATGGGTGCTTGCCTCAAGGGAATTGGAGATCCAAAAAGCACGAGAGGTGTTTGGGATAAAGGAAGCTAAGCCTCAAGAAGGTATTAAGTTCATAGACCAAAATGTTTAGAAGATATGGGTCCACGTGACAGATTATCATTGTCATCTGAAAAAGAAGATATTTTGGTGTTGTATACACTGAGCCATTGCACCACCACCCTGTCCCAATTAAAATAGCTATACAAAAGCAATTCAGCCTTAAACAAAAACAAAGAAAGTATTGTATTTACTGCTTCAGAAGTAAACCTTAAACATTCAATTATTATACTACTTCATGCTTGAAACATGTCACAATGTCTGTGTCTTTATGGAGCTTTCACCTAGAGGTCTTGGTAGCCCAAGTTTAATTAGCGGTTGTTCCATGAATGTTGCTATTACTGACAACAAAAAGGAATAGCAAAAATGTCTGTTCTTTAAGAACTGGAATTAATTCATCTGGTGCAAATACTTTGCTGTTGTATTCATGGCACTGATTTCCAACCACTGAGGATGTGAACTGTTTTTTCTGTGTGTGTATTTCAGAAAGTTAGAGAGACTCTAGCTTGATTCAGAGCTGCTGTGTAAAACCTTCAGGAGAAGGAGGAATGGCGAGATTCCTTTCTAGCATGTGGCTTGACCCTTCAAGCAGCACCTAAAAATGCTTTGTGACGCTGGTATCTTCCATGTAGCAAACTTCTAGTATTAATTAGAGCCAAAGAATCACAATTTGGGTGGAAGGGAACCTTAGAGCTTATCTTGTTCCATCCCCTGCCATGGGCAGGGATGGCTTCCATTAGACCAGGTTGCTCCAAGCCCTGTCCAACTTGCCTTGGATGCTTCCAGGCACAGAGAAGTCACAGCTTCTCAGGGCAACCTCTGCCAGGGCCTCACCCCCCTCATGGGGGAGAATTAATTCCTAATATCCCATCCAACCCTGCCCTCAGTCAGGAAGCCATTCCATCTTGTCCCTGTGCTCCAGGTCCTTGTCCAAAGTCCCTTCTCCAGCTCTCTTGGAGCCCCTTTAGGCACTGGAAGGGGCTCTAAGCTCTTCTGGGAGCCTTCTCTTAGCCAGGCTGAACATCCTGCCAGCTCTCAGCCTGGCTCCAGAGTAGAGGGCCTACAGCCCTTGCAGCACCTCTGTGGCCTCCTCTGGATTTGGTGGGGGGCCCCAGAGCTGCAGGTGGATGAATGCAGGTAGAGCAGAATGGAGCAGTGGGGGAGAACCTGCCTTACCTGCTGCTCATGCTGCGGGTGGGGATGCAGTCCAGGACATGGCAGGGTTCTGGGCTGTCAGCGCATGTGGTCAGGTAATGTCAAACATCTTGACCACCACACCCCAAAGTACTTCACAGGGCTAATCTTGATCCATTCTCTGCCCAGTCTGTATCTGGGGTTTCCCTGACACTGGTGCACTTGGCCTTGAACCACATCTGGTGTGGTTGAAATTTTGCTTGCTAAGTAGTCCTTGGTAGAGTTTGTGGCTTTGCCTCTGTGCTGATGTCTGCATTTCTCAACATTACTCAGTAGATCAAAATTCAGAATTAACACAAGTGTTTTCCTGCTTCCTTTTTGTCCAGTGCAGTGTGTGTTGTCTGAGGTGATTCAGATGAATCCACTAATAGGACAAATGTCAAATGTTTACATGGACAGCAGTGAGACCCAGTGTAAATGCTTTGACATTATTGTAAAACCTTCTGGATGTTATGGATCAGGGCCAGCCTTGAAGGCCTGATGGGGTATGTGGGGTAGATTCGGTCTGCTGCACTGTGCACCTTCTGTAAGGAGAATAGAGCTTGTCTTTGGCTAGATGGGCCAGATGACTGTGTGGATACTTGCTTTTAGGTTGTTTTTTATTTTTACAAGGAGAAACACAGCCAGACACTCACTGGTCAAATGGTACGGACATGAAAACCTGGTGAACAGATCTTCACCATGCCATTTATGTTCAAGAAGATGTTCTTCTCCTGTTTCCCTGTTATTCCTGCAAAAGACAGGGCTTGTAGAGGTCTTTTCAAAATTGGACTTAAACACTGTTGTTTTAGGATAGGAATTTTGAGATGGTTTTGGAGACTGGACAGAAAAGACTTCCCTTATAGGAATTGTCCTCTTAAAGCTCTGATCCTTTGAAAATTTTATTTTATTCTTTTGTGCTAAAATAAACTCAGTAATATAGGAAGTTTAAAAGTTGTGACCTATACTCACAACTCCAAAATGCTTTAACAGCTCTCCATCAATGACCTCAGACCCTGTCTGGCTATGGACTACTATGGCAGCTGCCCATCTGCTAGAGCAGGGCAAACATTTGAGCTGATATAGATCTTAGAATAGATGCAGACTCTTCTGCAAGGAAAGGACAATTGGAACTGACTTTTTGGGTGCATATGCCTCTGTTTATCCTTCCAAAGCAAGTAATTGTGGAATTACATTCAGAACAGTCCTTAACTCAAGTCCCATTACAATGCTGATCACATGTGCCAAATGGATGATCAGAGTCAGAAATGGTTGAAAGAAAGTGTTCTTCAAAATGTTTTTTAATACAACACGTAATTAGAATTTCCTCATTAAATGTGTCAACTCATTGGATAGTCTAAATTGGAGGGCACACTTGGCAGTGCTATCCGTGCAGTGTGTGCTTTGGGAACAATCCCACAGCCAGGTTTCCTGCTTTCCAGTGTCAGTTCTCCCTATGGGAGTTGCTTTCCCTAAATGAAACCATGACAACATGGAAACCCATCTCCATGAGTTACTGCCTGTATATGATAAATCATTCACTCTGCAATCAATGGAAGACCTGAATAAATTTTTTTAAATGACATTACATTTTTATGCCATTTTTTTAAAATACTGTGTTAAACATTGTACCTCGGCCTCCTGGTGAGTTCTGAAGCAGAATGTGAGTGTTCTTACAATACTTGCTTTATTTATACCATATGCAACTCAACATAGAACCAAAAGAGGAAGGAAATTTGTGAAGACTAGTACACCACAGAAGAGAGGGTGGGGGGAAAGAATGAGAGGAAAAAAAGCCATTATGTTCAGCCTGTGGCATTTTGAACCAAGCAAATACTGAAATCCATGCTGGGGTTGGATTTTGATGGTTTATTTTGGGATGTGGTTCATCGGTCTGCCTTTTTTTCCCTATATAAGAGATTCAATGGGGTGCCAGAATTTTGAGAAATCGTGGAAGGGGAAGCTCATTAGTGTGATTGAGATGGCAAGCAAACTTGCAAACTGAAGCGTAAGCTGTGCATCCTGTTTGGTAATGAGGAAACAGTGCAGTGCTGCAAGCTGCTCTGTTTGTTAGCACAGCTAAGCCAGCTGTAGAAACACAAAAGAGAAGCCTGTCATTTTTCTTTTGCAGCTTGCATTGGTGTAAGCAATCCTTCAGGACTGCACCTGTGCTGTTTATAAAGAATGAGGGAATAATGCATACCTCTCAGTCAGGATTTTGTTCCCAGTTTAGGATAAAGAAGATGGAGATTTATCCTCCTATTTTTTCCTTTCTCTTTCATTAGTACCTCCTAAGCCTGTCCATCTCAAACCTGGGCAGGAAAGAATTCCTCCTGCACCATCTCGGCCTTTGCCAGCTGATCCCAAGTCATCAAGGAGCTTAGCACCTGGAGAGGAAGAAATACCAATATCAGCAGGAGTCAACACGCTCATTGAGAAATTTGAAAGTATTAGGTAAATATGGCTTTGCGAGATCTGCTCTCCTCTTCCTTTTCTGCATTTTTAACTTAGACTATAATAGTAGAAAATATTAACTGTAATGACAATGTGGACAGTCCTCTTGGGATGTTTTCTACTGGAAGTGCAAAGCTTCACTGAGGACAAAGTATCTTTTTAATAAAAGCTGTGAATTTTAGTTTGTAACTTACAGTTATGCTTAAGGAGCTTAAGACCTGCTGAATTTGCTCATTGTGGGAATTGCGTCATAGAAGTTGATTGCTAGGATATAAAATAATTGAGTTTTCTGTCTAAGATACAATAAACATCAGATCTTGCTTCTTGGAGGCATGGAAGGGTATAGGGTACTGTGAAACAATTTCACGTAGAATAGCAGCTGTTCTGAAACTTTGTATATGAAAGACACTAAATTGGATAAAATATATGTATTTTGCTGTAAAACCAGTTTATTTTACAAACACATGAAAATTTTCTCTAAAGAACAAATCTGCCTGATAGAGCTAAGTGATGGGGCTTTTTTCACAAAGAGGGAGATGGAGACAGGCACCATACTGTACCTTGGAGTGTTATCACCTAGGTGAACCTAGTGTCCTTCAAAAAGGAATAGTGACTTCTTGTGTTTCAGTACATCCTCTCTGGCAGAAAATACCACAAAGGCTTGGTTCTGTTGAAGAATGAGAGTTCCTGTTTAAACGACCCCAGAACCAATTGTTCTTTTTAAACATGATTCCTTCTTCTCCAAACCCTCAAACCAGACTGTTCTTCAAGGTGGCATGGAAAGCACAAGGTGACATGAAAGGCCCAGGATTCTGGTGGTGCCATTTCAGTAGAATACAAGGATGATGTTTTGTTGTTGGATGTTGTTGGGTGATCATTATTATTGCAATGTGCATATTCTTACTTTCTGGGATTCTCAGTGGAGTGCAAGAAATACAACTTGAATCAAATTACAATCAGACCTCTTTCAGGGCACTTGTGAAACCTGTGTGTTAATATGACTGTGGTGCTTTCTCTTCACCCACAGGCAACCTGTACATATTCTTCAAAGAAATCAGCTAAATTTAGCTCTTAAGATGGAACCTGGCCTGGACTCATCCAAACAGACAAGCCTGTGTGACTGTGACACAAATGACAAAACTGAATTGGATGAAGCAGAGCCAAACGTACTGTGCAGCACGGATCTAACTAACAGAGACATAATGAAAATTAAAGAGCTGAGCATAGGTGATAACAAAAGCCATGAAGACTGTCTTGCTGTGACTGTGAGCAAAGAGCCCCAAGAAGAGCTTGGCAATAAAGACTCAACTGCAGAACTGAATGGGAGTGGCAAAATTCCCAACAGAGACAGTGGCATTGACAGTCCTTCTTGTAGTGTGGCTGGGGAAACGTTCCCCAGTGAAGAAGGGGCAGAGCAGAAAAAGCCAAACATGCCTGGGAACCCAGGAGAGATAGAACCTGACAGAAAGGGCACCAAACCTTCCTCTGTGGAGCAGAAGAGAGACTCCATGCAGGATGAGGACAGTGACATTGATGAAGGAAGCAGTGAGGAGCAAGAGATACCAGAAGTGCCAAAGTTAGAGTATTTGGATGTAAACAGGGTAAGGGTTTGTTTTTTGCTGTCAAATGCTCAGAAACCAGTTCCTGACACTGGCAAGAGGTCTCGTGCATCACTTTCATACATTGTTTGGATTATTTGTTTGGTTGGTTTTTCATCAAAAGATCATGATAGTCAGTATTATTTCCTGCTTTATGCAGGTACTAAATTGTTCCTGACCTAGATAGTTTTTTAGAAAGGTTCCCAGCTTGCTTTAAAAGGTTTCATAGAGGAGAATCCATCACAGCCAGGTGTAAGATGTTAAAATTCAAATACTTTTTTAGGTCAAGACTCCCACTTTGTGTTTGTTATTTGTGTTTCTCTAGATTCAGCTTGTTAGATCGTGTTGTTTTCTGTGGAACTTTGTGTTTTTCAAAGATTTAATTGGATAGTGCATCTTGCAAGGGTCAGAACCTTGCATCTGAGTAGAACAGACAGGATCAGATTATTGTCTCACACAAAATTTAGAGTGTTTTTATACAGAAACTTGTAATTCTGTTGGTGTGACCACTTCTTGAGTGAAATGAAGTTCTTTTAATAATAACTGTGTCAAATTACTCTTCAGGAAACTGTAGCTGGAAAAGAGATTTTTCTTTGATTCTAGACTAATGTAGTCCAGGCTGTTGTATATTCACAGCAGATATGTAAGATTATTGAGTTTCCTTTAATTATCAGCATATAAAGATAGCTATTTTTAGAAAGAGTGCTGTTAAAAAGGGTTAGATTTTTCAAAAAAAGCCAAAACAGAATATTGCAAAATATCTGCATAATGTTCCACTTTGTGCACTTTTTGTTTGGTGGCTCTTTTTGTTTGTATTTGAGGGTGTTTGGGTTTGTTAGGTCTTTTCCTCCCAAGCCATGATGACAGTAAAGTTAACATCTGGGATTTTTGCCTTTTAAAGAATATGATGAGCAGCTGCAGATAATGATCTGTAGCTAGTGAAGTGCAGTGTCCACACCTCAGTTTGTACAAATCGTGTGGTTTTGTTGAAATCACCAAGTATATTGTGATTTGTGTCTTTCAAGGGCTTGTCCCTTGGAAAATGTGGACATTAGAATGCATCTCTTAGTTTCTAGGTGATTATAAAAGAATGATGGAAATGACATGCAAGTTCTGTACCTCAGAGCTAGACAAGCGTGTTTATACATACATACACTCACTGTGACATATTTTAATTATTTTATATTTATAATGTGTATATATGTGCATGTGTGCCCCTGAAATATTATTTAAAAGATATGTTATTAGTTGCAACAGGCCAGCAAGAAACCATAGAATCATAGAATTTCCCGAGTTGGAATCAATCATCAAAGTCCAATTCCTGGAAAATAATACATTAAATTAAAAAATCTTTAATCTGGTAATTAAATTTACAGTTTGGACTAGGAACTCTCTATCAAACCAACAGTGACAACCCCAAGCTGAACACTTTGCCATATGATTAGGAAGTGTTTTGTTGACAAATACCAATGTTTTGTAAGACATCGATAATTTGATGTTTGTTCTTAAGTCTTGTTCCTTAGGTTAAGTGTCCCTATAGTAGGAAATAAGTATGACAAAACACAGAGTTTATGAGGTCATAATTCTCTGGAGATCATCTGGTGAATTTATGAGAGAGATATCTCCAGAAGAAAACTCATTTATTTTGAGTTTTTTGTATTACTCTTCCTCCTGAGGTGCATTTATGTTATGCACTGCAGGTTTTTCCTTGCAGTTTGAGTTGATTCCCCCTTCCAAAAGGCAGTTTTGAGGCTCACTAAGCTACACTAGGTCCTTTGTTTTGCAGTCACATGGAGGAGGAAGGCTGAGAGCAGCTGTCTCTTCTTCAGTGTAAAGATTGTGCCCTTTTCTGGGAACGCATTGGGTGAAGCCAGTTTCTGGGTCAAGTGTGCACATAAAATCACAGCATCATTACAGTAGGAAAAGACCCCCAAGATCATTTAGTCCAGCCGCTACTCTAACACTGACAGGTCCATCGCTACACTGTGTCCCTAAACACCACATTTACCTGCTTTTTGAACACTAAAAGGGGTGATGGCTGCACCACTTCCCTGGGCAGCCTCTTCCAATGCCTGACTCTTCAGTGAAGGGCCATAGCTTCCAGCTAGGAAAGCTAATGTGATTCAAAGTTGACTTGTTCCGTGGTTATTCTTAGGCTGGAATTTCACATCACCCTTGACAAATATGATAATTTTCCTGCTTGAAGGAAGAAAGGAGAATTCAGTTGGCATCAGTTGCTGGTTTTTGAGCTTGGGAGACCGCCTTCAGACAGCCTTAAGTTGGGAGAGAGTGTCTTTTTCCTGCACTGCCCCTCCTACCCCTAGTACCAGGCTTTGCAGCTGCACCATGAGGGTAACCAGTGGGCTTATTAAATATATAAATATTATAATATAGTTGGAGGAGGATGCTTAAGTACAGCTGCAGAGTGATTTAATGATGGCTCAGTAACTCCTAGGATATCAGGATAAATGAAGCTCATGAATAACCATTCTCTTCTACTGCAGTTATCTTTCCATCTTCCACCCAGGCTTGCACATAGCCCATGACTGGGGAAGATAACCTTGTCTGATAGGTGACCAGTATTGTTTTATTTAGTCTAGGTTTAGCAATGCAGTGATGTGGCTTTCTTTAGGAGTCTGCAGGAGCCTAACAGGGCTCACTATTAGCACAAATTATGTTTTAAAATCTCAGGAGTGACTTACTGGGATTTCCAGTTATCTTTTATCAAAACAAAAATTAACCAAGGAGAGCTTATTAGTTTTGATAATGTCTCAGAAAATGTCAGGAGCTCCAGGAAGTGATGCACATTAACCTGGATGGTTACAAAGATGATTGCAAAGAAAAGAAGTGACATGAAAGTGAAACTGAGGTACTGTCATGCTCTAAAGTCTCAAGACTTCTGCTGACTGCCTGAGAGCCTGAGTAATGCTTCTGGGAAGGGTATTTTTCATAGCTTTTTATTTAGATATTTTTTCACTAGAGTAATATATGTTCATTTGTAATCACCAAAAAATGCTTTTCTCCCTCAGTCCTGCTTCCTGCTGTGTAAATAGTAGCAATGGAGTCCCACATGGGTCTCATGCGTTCATTGACACATGCTTCTATTCTGCCTGTATGTGGCTGGAGTTTCACATCTGGTTTCATTGTCCAGTGTGTGTTGTAAAATTTGGCCTGCAGTTCTGCTTCTCAGACCTTTGGGTGAGATTATCTCCATGTATATTCTGAAAAAAAAGTCCATATGTCAGTGTTTTACTCATAACATTGGTTGAGAAAATTCAGATATGCCATCATCATCATCATGATGTTCGGTTTAAATATCTTAAGGAAAACGTGATTTCAGTGCAAAAAAGATAACCAGAGATATCCTAACCTATAGGACAACTTTCCCGTATTGTTTTCAGCATGAGTAGGAAGTGGTCTATAATCTTTCTGTGACTTTTTGTGTTCTTTGCAGGGCTGACTGGTGAGGTTTTGAAGCATAACTATGTATGATTTTAACCTAAGCTCTATCCTAGCAGCCTTTTGCAAGATTTGCTGAAAGCCCTGTGTGAGACAGATGCTGTTGTGCACACCTGTTGTATGAAAAATGGCTGCTACAAGATTTGAGGTGCAAATGCATTCCAAGTGTGAATCTGACCTTCATGAGAAGCTGGTGCTGTTTGATTTCAGGATGTTGTTTCCTTTTATTTTAAATGTTTTATGGACAGTTACAGCTAAAAATGAATTTTTTAATCTTCCACAAAGAGATGAACGTGCGTCATGCTGCTTTGAACACTGAAGTGAACTTCCTGTGTTGTGAAGTCAACATCACCCTCTTCAGTTTTCTCATCTTTTTTGTAGCCCTGGGAGCCACCCTGTTCCACACAGCCTCTGCAGCAGGTGTACGGTTCTAGCAAATAGCTGCCCAGGAGATGCTGTGGCTGTGGTGAGCAGTCTTCTAGCAAGAGCTCTGCACAAAGCAGAGCATATCTCAGTTTGCAGATTTATGTTACTTTTCCTTTAGAAACAGGGACCATGAAATATCTCATTCCTAGGGAACTGAATAATGGCATAGCTAAGGCTTTATTAAATGCCTGTCGTGGCACAAAATGAAGTTAGAAGAATGGGACTGCCTCACATTTAATTAATCTACAATTTAATTTAAAATGTTATACCCATTGAAAGGCAAATATGTTGCAAATTTGTCTGAAAAATGTGCCTGTCTCTCTGCCTATCAGAGAGAGCAACTGATGATAGAGTCTCTTAGTAAAACTGAGCTCAAGCTGAGTCTTTTAAGCCCTTGTTTGGTATTTAGGCAGATGTCAGCAAGTTTTCTTGAAATATAAACTAAATTGCAGATGGTGAAGGTCAGGAGGTTAAAAAGTGCCTGTGCTATGTAAACATTTACTTCAGAGTACAAATGTATTTGGTTGGAATTAAGTATTTTTCCAATTCTGAATTCAAATGACTTGAAGGATGCTCTTGGTGGCTGGCATGCCAGATGGTTATATCAGTGCCTTTCATTTGAGTGCTCCTTTATGCCCAGCAAAACCAGCAGATAAATTCTTTCTCAATGAGAGATCCTTGTATTTACTGGATTTGACTGGCCAGCAGTGCACTTCAGTGTGAGCTGTAATAAGACGTATTTGGTTGGAACAATTTCAAAATTTATTGTGCTGTGATTTTTTTTTTCTTTTTCCCTAAATATTAGTACATATTGAACAGAGCAGGATGTTGTGTAGCATTTTGAAAGGGCTTAAAAGAGTATTTGAATTGACTTGGAATAATTTGAAAGGCATGGCAGAGAGAGTCCCTGTCAAAACTTCTCACTCATGGTATGTTTGCCTATCTTCAGATTTGTGCCTGGAGAAAGAGGGATTACTTCAAATGAAGTCTGATGTTGCTTCAAATAAAGAAAAGCTATTCAATTTCCTCCAATAATACTTACATCATGGAACTGTGGGTACTTCATGCCAAGTGGCACCTCATTCCACATAGAATAACTGTGGTTCTGATTTGTTGGAGTTCAGGGCTTGTTTTGAAAAACCTTTGAGGTTTTCAGTTGTACTGCAGTTTGTCTGAATGTGCGTGGTGGGGGAGTGTTTAAATTTTTCTCATCAATTTTATTTGGAAACAAAAAAAGGTGACATTAAAAAAGCTTTAAAAGAGGCTTTATTTGATACTTTCCAACAATCTGATGGTGACCCACAAGGTTATGTCTAGAAGTCCTTGCCCTAGATGCGAGCACCAGAGCTAGGCATTTGGGATGAAGCACTGCTACTGGTGGCAGGCCCAGGTTCTTCCTGAACTGGAAATTGCCCCATATGTTTCATAGATTTCAACTGAATTTTTTCTCTATGGATATTTCTGGTTCCTTTGTGAACCAGTGTGAAGATTACAGCAGTGTTATGTTGCTGAGGAAGCAACCCCTGAAGCAGCACCTCGGTGATTTTATTTGATGCCCTTCAGTTTTCCCATAGAAATAGTGATTAATTGCACCTAGTCAATGTTCTCTGTTCCAGGAATCGTTAATGTGCCTCTTACTTTCATTGCATTTGTCTTTTTTTTGGATCCAGCCCAGTATAGTTTTCCTACATTTGATCATCCTTGCTGCCCATTTTCCATGCTTGTATTCCTGTACACAGGCCAGCCAGCTCTCTGTTCTGGGCTGGTATATATCATTATATGTAGGCACAGTGTTTAAAGTCTAACACTTTAAAAGGTTGTTGGAAAGCTCAAGCCTGTATTTTAGTAATTCAGGTATTTTTAAGCACTTAGTGAGTGAAGGGTCTATGTAGCTTTTGGCTGAATTGTGCCTAAAGTCAGACTTTAGAACTGTATGTAGAGTTTTTAAGTAGTTCTTTCTCATTTTATTGTTTTAATGGCCTTAATGAAAGGCTTCACTGAGTGATTTGAGTTGCCTTGCTGAAAATTCTTTCCAGAGAATTGGCCTGTTTTTAAAGCTGCACAAAAATCTTAGAAATATGCCACAGACAATAATGCTGTCCTGTCAAGGGTAGAAATCTGGCCAAACAGCCTGGTTTCTAGTTTTCATTTTAGTTACAGGACCTGAGTCCAAAAAGGAGAACAGTTGATTTACAGCCTATTACCTTGTTTTTCAAATAGACCAGACTTATTTCCAGGTTTAGAGGATGTTTCTGGCTCTTTTTATAAAGCCATAATGAACTCAAGTGATGTCCTGACCAGCCACTGATTGCATTACTAATTGCTTTTCAGAAAACAGCATTAAAAATATCTCTGGAGCAAAGTCATCTTTTGAGAGATGTGGAGCGGATTCTGAAATGTGTTAACCTCTTTCACTCCAGGCTTCTCTGCTGGTAGGGATTTTGGCCACTGACAAAATATAAAACAGAACAGCTAGAAAAAAACAGAACTTAGGTGTGGAGGTGCAGATGGATTGTGTCATTTTTAACTTTTTTTCAGTGTACAGAGCCCCAAAAGCTATTCAACATCGCCAATGAGCTGCTCCACACAGAAGAAGCATATGTTAAAAGACTCCATCTCTTGGACCAGGTAATTCCATTTTGAATTCACTCTCCTTTCTTTTCAGTGGGCAGCAATGATGTTTCCTGTCCATTACCTAAGCTATAGCTCAATACAGCGCAAACACTGTGTGCAGGTGGAAGATGGAGTTTGTTTGCCAGTCTGTGTGCTGTGGGTCCCACGAGCAGAAGTGAACTTTGGGCAAGAGGGTTCTCTGATGAGGAACCAGAGGATTGGGATGGCAGAAAGGAAAATGGAAAAGCAGCCCAAGACACACACACTGTCAGCATTTGGTTTCTCCCTTGGTGTATGGGGGGAGGAACTCACAGGAACAGTGAAGGCACTAAGAAATTATGAAATCTGCGATTGCTCTTCGATGTGCAAGAAGTTGAAGTTTTACTAAAATCAGGCCACATGTGTCAGCTCTGTGCCTACAGCAAGCTATTTTTTTACCACTGTGTTTTGTAACTGTTATCCATCATGTTTACACAAGGGGATGAAGTGAAGCTGGTATGATGAGTCTTAATTTTCTTCCCCATAGACTTTGAGTTGACATTACACAAGTCAGGCATTTCTATAATTATATCAAAGAAAAAAAATCCATGAATGTTCAGGAAAGAAATAAAAATGAGGATGAGACACATTGCTAGCCAAGTGCTTTTTTAAAATGAATAGAGGAAAAAAAAAATAGAAAACTGTCACCTGGCTAGAAATGTTGTTAGAAGATGTAACTTGGAGAATCCTTCACCCTACAACTCTTAGACCTCTCTGGAAGACTTGCAGTGTTTTTATTAGATGAACAGACACTGTTTCTAGACCATAGAAATCTAGAGAATGTATTTTCCTTTTGTTCAGTATAGTGTAATTTTCCTACTGAGAAAAACACAATCACATGGTTTATTTTGCTTTGTGTAAACAGCAGTAAATGCTTCTCAGGGACTGGATGTTCTTTGCAGCTTGCACTCCTAAATATGAGATGTGTTTTCAATCATTTCAATATTTTCTGAATTACAGCTCAGATTTTCCTAGATTTTTCTATAGCCTAGTGATATATCTAACCCTGGGTGACAGTGGACTTAAGTTTTGTGAACCTCCTGAAGACTCCAAGGACTGGCTGCCAGGGGTCAAGATCTGCAGCTCTATTCTAAGCAGTCAACTTTGGAAAATTGCAGTCTAAAATCAGCATGTGTAGGACTGTTCTTCATAAGAAAATGTTGATACTGTCTTGTTGCCTTCTGCAGGTTTTTTGCACTAAACTATCTGAAGCAGGGATTTCATCTGAAGTGATAACAGGCATCTTCTCAAATATTTCTTCCATCTATTGTTTCCACGGACAATTTCTTCTTCCTGAGCTCAAAGCAAGAATTACACAAGAATGGTAGGTAGCCATCATTACAATTATTTTAAAAATACGTTTTCAAGAAACTGTAGCAACCATAAGGCTTATTCTAATTTCAGATTTTTTATTGTTTAATGCAGTAGTTACATTTGTTTTTTAATATGTTAATGTGAAGTCTCTCAAACATTTCTTACTTAAGGAGTAGGCCTGAGCACTCAAAATTTCCAGAATACATTGTGAGCATTTTTTTCAATTGGATGTATTGCCAGAACTGTTTTCTTTACTGCATTCCCACTCCCCTATTATTGCAGTGCTGTGAAATTACAGTACTAGGAAGGAATGAAATTGCTTGGTTTTGCCCCATAGCTGAAATAAATATTTTCAAATACCAATTAAAATTTGGTTACTATAGTAAGTTGAAGGTGGGACTTGTTGATTTTAGAGGTCTTTTCCAACCCTAATGATTCTGTGTCTTAGTTTGAAAGACAGGTGTCTGCTGGGGAAAAGCAGGAGAATCTCTTGGAATGGAGAATGCAAACCCCCTCTCTCCAAATTGTTATAATTTTCAAATTAAGGGGCTCTCAGGCAAAGATATGGGGATAGGAATAACAATTATTTACTGGTGTGTCATTAGATAAACAAAATAACAACAATAACCATAGCATTAACAACAAACAGAACTAGGGAAACAGTCACAGTTTTCTCCAATGCTGGTACCTTTCTGGAGCAAGCAGGAATCCCAGGGGAAGAGATATCCAAAGCTTGGCAGCAGTAGCTGTAGCTGTAGAAAATGTCCTGGTAGGCAGAGTGTGCAAGACATGGCGTGGAGAAACCCAGAGCAAACCTGAAGAAGCAGTAGATGCAGGGGAATGGGGCAGCAGCTCCTGGCAGGCAGGGAGAGACCAGGTCCAGAATTCCTGGGGCACACAGGAAGAGACGGTGGTAAGTCACTCTGGGCTGGGCTCCAGTGGTACCAGTGAAATCTCCCCACAGTAAAAACCCACAGCCTGGCTGATCCCTCTTTGAGAGAGTAGTCCGGTGCCACCCTGTCCCTGATTTAGCTACTTCCTTTGTCTTTCCCAAGTACCCAGCAATCAGCTTCCTAGCAACTTCTGGGAAAAAATTCTATAAGAAAGCAACCCAACCTCCAACATTCTGTAAGTTGCAGATAAGGCAGAAAGGCAGCGATAGGTAGAAAGTTTAATTCTAAGTCAGATCTAGGAAACCCAATTTGAGGGGACATATTGGTTGCACGGTGTCCTGCAGTGGCAGGTGCAGGTAGTGCTGATCTTTCCAGGTACCCTGACTGACAAGACCAGGGCTTGTTCCTCTCTTGCCTGACTCCAGTCTTCGCATGTTCGTAAGTGACCAGAAGGAATAAATGAGTCTCTGTGCCTGACTTGCATTTGCAGGGACAGCTGCAACAACGGGGAGTAAAACTGCAAAGTCTGTGAGTCAGGAAAGGATACAAGCTTGGCAGCTGGCTAAAGAGGATCTTGCACAGGCAGACTGTGGAAGAATGGCTGGCTCTCTGCCTGGCCATGCCTTTGGAGGAGAGAGATGTGTGGCTACTGCTGCTCCAGCCTGGGATTACTGGCCTCTAGGGATTACTCAGCTGAATGGAATCATCTCCTTGCATTAAAACCAATTCAGATGTTTGGCTGTAGTGGAAAGATTATTTTTAATAGGTAAAAGTTTCCTGCAAGATTTTGTACTGGGCAGAAAAGATATATAGATGTTCCTTTAATGATGTGTAGTCCGTCTGCTCTTAAGACAGTGAGAGGAGGAATGTCATCCCTTTTACATCAGGATTCATGTTTGAAGTTTCATCTAGGTTATTGTATAGATTACCTTAAACTAAACTTAGTCTGGCTTGATTGTACATATGTGTAAGTGATTGTGCATGTGGGAGGTAACTGTGGAAATCTTACAGCTGTGTTTTCTCTCTGAAGATACCATTGATTTCCAGAGATTTCAGTACTTACCTGTCTCTTTACCATAGGAGCGTCAACCCACGGCTAGGAGATATCCTGCAGAAACTTGCTCCTTTTCTGAAAATGTATGGAGAATATGTAAAGAATTTTGACAGGGCAATGGACATAGTGAACACATGTATGCAGCGGTCCTCTCCCTTTAAAGATGTTGTTCAGAATATACAGGTAAGTTGTCAATTGGCATAATAGGACTTGGAGATTGTAATGGTTTAGGAATGATACTCCCCAATTTAGAGACTCCGAAACCATATTGCCTCTCCTTTGCTTCTGTCCTCTGCCTTTTTTCCCCTCCCCCTCCCCCTCCTCCTGGAGCATCTGCAGAGGAGAGCTGGAAGCACAAAAGGCAAGAATCATGGGTTGAGGTAATAACAGTCTACTGGAAACACTAATGAGATAAGAAAACAAACAGTAAGAGCAACAATATTAATAATAAAAATAAAAATGTACTAAAGAGAGAGTGCAGAGCTCGATCCAGCTGCAGCCACGTCACCCAAACCACTCCCTCTGGTCAGGATCAACATCACCCAACCATGTGCTACACTTGCTCCACTATAAGGAACTTTCTCCTCTGAAGTGAGACAGTCTCTTCCAGCCTGGCAATGACCTGATGTGTTATCCAATAACACCTCAATAATGTGTGCTGTGGCCACATCCCCTCCTGGCCACTGGAAAAAATAACTCTCTGCTGGCCAAAACCAAGAGTGAGAGATCCTCATTTAATTCAGTGTGTTTATTTGTTTCCCAGTTCATGACACACATTGTCAAGATAATAAGATATTAATACTAAAAATACACCATTTTAGTGGCATTCCTTGCATTCCTTTCTTCTCTTTTGTTGGTACATAGATTTCACACGGAGCTATTCTTCCACTCAAGTTTTTTTTTTGTTTGTTTTTTTTTTGTTTTTTTTAAATATAGCTTTAAACTGACAGAGAGCATGGTTAGATGGGATATTGAAAAGTAATTCTTCCCCATGAGAGCGGTGAGGCCCTGGCACAAGCTGCCCAGAGAAGCTGTGGCTACCCCATCCCTGGAAATGTCCAAGACCAGGCTGAGTGGGGCTTGGAACAACCTGGGACAGTGGACAGGATGGTCTTTAAGGTCCCTTCCAAGCCAAAGCATTCCATGAGTCTATGGTTTAAGAGAAGTATCAGAAGTCACAGAGTGAAACTTCACCCTTGTCCCAGTAATTCTGACTCTTTTGGATTTGTCTTTGTCTTAGTTTGAAGACAGGTATGCCTGCTAGGAAAAAAGCAGGAGTCTTTCTCCTGCAATGGAGAAAACAAACCTCCTCTCTCCAAATTGCTATACCTTTAGAATTAAAGGGGCTCCCAGGCAAAGAATTTGGTATAAGAATAACAGTTCTTTACTAATGAGTCTAACAAGATGAACAAAATAACAATAACTATAGTATTAATACCAAACTGGGTTAGGAAACAGTCACAGGTTTTTCTCCGATGCACCTTTCTGGGTGGAGGGGGGGAGGGGAGAGGAGTCCCAAGGGAGGAGATAGATCTGAAGCTCACTTGGCAGCAGTAGTTGAAGATGTAGAAAATGTCCTGGCAGGCAGGAGAAATGGCGTGGAGAAAACCCAGAGCAAAAACCGAAGCAGCCGTGGGTGCAAAGCGATGGGACAGCAGCTCCTGGCAGGGCAGGGAGAGAGCAGGGTCTGAATTCCCGGGGGACCCACGAAAGTCGCTCTGAGCTCAGCTCCAGGTGAGGTCTGACCAGATCTCTCTGGAGTCAAAAACTGCCCCCCTCAGTTCTTTTCGAGCCTCCCAAGAGAGAGGTGGAGTCGGTCCCACCCTCTCTGGACAGTCACTTCTTTTGTCTCTTCCAAGTACTTTTAAAGTGTCCATAAGCACCCAGCAATCAGCTTCCTAGCCACTCTTTCATGAAAAAATGCTACAAGAAAACAACCCAACCCCCAACAGTCTTCCTCCTTTCTAACTTTAGGTGTTTTTTAATAAATACATATTCATTCTGAGGTGGATGTGCTTAAGTTTGGATATGTCACTGACAGCATCTGCTGTTTATCTTGCTTTCCTGAGGCTTCCAAAGTGGCACGCAGCTCTAGGATTCACAACTCCACAGTAGAATGCTTAACACAGATTTTCATGTGTTTTCTCATAACTACACATAAATCTATGCAGGAGAGGGGAGGAGCTCCGATTATGATGATATATCCATAAAACTACTCCATCCCACTTACTCCCTGGGCCAGCTGAAGGGAGGCAGGCTCCAGCACACTCATGAGCATCCCTGTGCCAGTCCTGGCAAAACAGATACTGTCCTTTGGGAGGGGAGAGCTGGCAAGGAGAGGGTTTAGCTGAGCAGGGAGCACTGCCCCAAATGGGAGGACTGTGGCTGGGCCAGCTGTAGGGAATCAAGTAATCTCCTAGCAAGATGGGAGAGGAGAGGATAGGCCCTGTGTGGAGTTTTAGGGCAGTGTCAGATTCACACAGAAATTTGGAAAAGCAAGGGACTGGGGGGAGGTTCTTTGGTTCTTTCCTACCATGCTGCTGCTCCGCATAGCCTTTTCTTACCCTGTTTCTGCTGGTACCCATCCTGTTCCCACTAAGAGCATGCACACCAGCACTGTGTTTGCTGTCCTCAGCCTGTGGCAAGCCACGACTTTCTGCATGGTAAATCCACTTGGCACTGTTTTCCCTACATCACAGGCAACACTCTTCCCCGAGATTCACCTGTCTCTTCCCACCAATGAGCTTCCAATGCAAATGATATGTGTCACCTGCTTGAGCAGAACTCTTGCCAGGCAGTGTGAGCACTGGCAATACAGGTAGGAGATCCACCTTGAAAGCTTGCTGATGACAGAATTGCACTGTAGGTTATTTATTAACACCTACACAGCACCTTTTGCTCCAGTGCTCAGTGATCATAGCTACAGGATACAGAGATAGGACCCAGAATGCTTAGTCCACTCATCTGACATATCTTTGCAGTATCAAAATCCACTGATAGTTTTTAACATACCAGTTGAAGTGTGTTGTAAGCCTTCAGGGATGCACTGTCTACCTAAGTCGCAAATGTAATGTAATATATGTATATTACATTATATGTAATATGTATATATTATATATAATATATATATGTAATATATGGCTTAAGACATTCACTGTTACTAATAATGTTAAAATAGGGAAGGCAGAAAACAAAAATCAAATGTTACAAATAAGTTGATGACTGTGACTTATCAAATTTAGTCCTTTGACTATCTGGAAATATAGCTAATATTTTTCTCTCAGACATCCCATTATCTCCACCCTTGCTGTGAGAATGGAGCGAGTCAGCAGCATAATGTGGGCTGGAATATTTATAAGGAAATTGCAGATACTTGTAAGAAGTTCCTTTCTTGGAGAAACACACAGTGAATTTAACATGGTTGTAGAGAGGCTGTTAACACTAGAACAGACCACATGAGTGGGCTGATATAAAAATAATGCTGTGTAGAAGAGCTTGTGTGTGTCTGTGGTTAATATGCTGCTATGGAGTCAGATTACATGGCTAGCAGAAACTTCCTGTGTGCTTTAAAGCAAGTTTCTGGTTCTTACTGAGATTCTCATGTCTCCTCTTTCAGATAGAAATATTCTTTTGCGTCACAGGATCCTGTGAAAACTGCAATAGTCAGTGCCATGGTACGCAGAGCACATCGGTGCCTTATCAGATGATGTTTAGTGTGATCAGACTCAGACCTTCTCCCCTTCTTGGCCAAGTGAAAAGGAAGCAGAATTTGAGAGAGCTCTGCCTTTCAAAGCTGGTGTATGAGCAGTGCGTCTGCTGCTCACACAGTGAGCTCTGGCAAGCAATACATCCCTGGGGGCTTTCTGATTTGGTGCAATTGGGAGAACAATGCTGCACAGGGCCATGGATGGGAAGAGCTTTTCTGAGCCTTCTGAAAGAAGGTAGTTGCATATGTAGGCAGAAAATGCTGAACATGAGTTGAAGATTCTCATAAAACCTGCCAGTTCTGATATTGGCTGTCGGACAGGAAGGCTCCATTGTTCCTTGGGTCACAACAGCCCCTGCAAGCTCCAGGCTGAGCCAGAGGGGCTGGAAAGGGCCTGTCAGGAAAGGCCCTGAGGGTGCTGTGGCAGTGGTTGAACAGGAGCCCAGATGGGCAAGAAGGACCAGGGCACCTTGGCCTATTCCAGCCCTGGTGTGGCAGCAGGACCAAGGCAGTGCCCATCCCCTCTGCTGGGCACTGCTGAGGCCCCACCTCGAATCCTGGGGTCAGTTTTGAGCCCCTCATAACAAGAAAGAACTTGAGGGTCTGGAGTGTGTCCAGAGAAGGGAAGGGAGCTGGGGAAGGGGCTGAGGGAGCTGGGAAAGGGGCTCAGCCAGGAGAAAAGGAGGCTTGGGAGGGACCTTCGGTTTCTGCAGAGCTCCCTGACAGGAGGGGGTGGGCGAGGGGGTCGGGTTCTGCTTCCAGAGAACTGGGACAGGATCAGAGGAAATTACCTCAAGCTGTGTTAGGGGAAGGTTTAGATTGGATATTAGGAAAAATTTCTTGATGGAAAGGGTTGTCCAGCCCTGGCACAGGCTGCCCAGGGCAGTGATGGAATAACCATCCCTGGTGGGATTTAGAAGACGCGCAGATGTGGCGCTTGTGGATGATTAAGTGATGGCCTTGGAAGTGTTAGGTTTATGTTTGGACTTGATCATCTCAAGGGTCTTTTCCAGCCTATTGAGTCTGTTGATCCTTGATAGTTTGAGAAGCTCCTGTACACTCCTCTAGCTGTATGTGAATGGTAATTTTTCATTGCTGTCAAACACCAAAGGCAGGAAAAAAACAAACCCTCCTGTTCTTATTTTCTCTCCATTACAGAAACAGGAGGTGTGTGGAAACCTGACTTTGCAGCATCACATGCTTGAACCAGTGCAAAGGATTCCTCGTTATGAGCTTCTCCTGAAGGACTATTTAAAGAAACTTCCAGAAGAATCTCCAGACAGGAAAGATGCTGAAAGTATATGTAAACTCTTCTCTGTCTAAAAGCACAATGAAATCTTAGGCAGTTTTTTCTTCACATGTTTAGATACCACTAGGACTACAGTAGAAATAGAGATTTGAATTAATCAAATTGTTGTCAAACAAAGGGATTTTGAATGCTTTTGGAGTTGAGAAGAAAAAAGTTGGAATGCCTGCTCTAGGAATGAAAGCAGCTTTGGCAAATAAATGGTGACAATACGTTGAAGTTTGCTGTAGTAGAACATCTAACATTTTTGTTTAATCCATTGTGTGGCTAAGGACAAAAGCAGGAGGACATCCTTGCAGTAGCCAGGGGAAGAAAGGAAGAATGGTTTTAAATCTGTATTGTATTTAAATCTGTATTGCTTGCCAAGAAAGCCAGATAGACTCTGTTTATATGGTGAAACAGGAGAAATGGACTTCTCATGATTATGAGGAGCTTTTGATCTCAACCAAAACAGGGTCCATATTACCATAAGCAGGCAAGCCCTGTTTTAGGAAAACAGTCTTAAAAATATTCTTGGGAATACTTAAGTGAGACTTAACTTTTAATCAGTGATTCCTAGAAGGTGAGAGTTCTTTGTGTGCTTTGGCTCATCTAGATTTTTAAGAGAGAAAGATAAAACATAGATCTGCTGAACAAGCAGAAGTGACTGTGTCTATAATTGTTTATGTATCATCAATTTTGAAGGAAAAAACTCTACTCAGAGAGGTGAACCCATCCCTCAAGGTGCTATAAAAAGATATAATCTAGAGAATACATAACTGTTAGTACCTTTATTGCAGAGTCACTGGAGCTGATATCGACAGCAGCAAACCATTCCAATGCAGCCATCCGGAAGATGGTGAGTAGCAATTCCAGAATGGAGTCGTGATCTGACTGAAACACTTGGCTAAACTGAGGGCCTCCCATTGCAGCAGGCTCAGTATGGTAACTGGAGAGGAATATCTGACTGTCAGTCAGGCTTTAAACAATTGTTGGATGTCTGAATTCTTTTTATTGTAAGTGCAGTTTTTTGTGGGTTGTTGGGCTTAAATTCCACTTCCCTCATTCTTAAGGACCCAATACGCTGAAAAAGGAAGTCTTCATAAAACTCATTATTTTCTTTTCCTTTAAAAGTGTTGAAAGTATTCCAATTAGGCCCATTGACAAGGTATCCTTGCAGATTTTCACACTGGTTTTTTAGTCCTTCAATTCTTCAACAGAATTAAGGTTGCTTTGATTTGATTTTGGCTCATCTTAAGTACACAGAATGTGCATTTTGCATGCATCAGTAGCTTCAGAAAGCTGTGCTTCAAAAGAAGGGCAATCAGATGGTGGAGATTTTGGACATTAGCACATGTTTTACATATAGAAGGGCTTGTGCATTATCATTAAATTAAATGGGCTTTATAGCTGCAGATGTTATCCCTTTGGTGCCCCCAGGTGTCTCAGGACATTTTGTATCAAACAGACCTGAAATGCTATGCATATGAACCCATTGAACATTTGGAGGTGCAAGGTTTATATTCACTTCCCTATCAGACCATTACTTCCTCACCAGATGGTGGGGACACCATGAGACCACATTTCCAGTGGCTGCTATGGGGAAGTAGCCAGCTAACGTCTGTGTATTGTCTGAAAACACAGTCAGGAAACCATCTGTTTCTATTTGAGTCTGGCATGTTCTCTTTATAAGGATATATTTTGGTGGAAATTTTTCTGGTTTGGAGCCTCTAACAATTCATTTCCTGGGGGCTGTGTACAGCATATCTGCAGATATCAGGAATATGAAATAACTCATTGGCTCATTGGTTTCTGTGACAGTTGCTTTTTCTGCTAGTACACAAGAACACATTGGAAAAGACTGCTATAATAATTTTGCTGTGTGAAGTCCAAAGACTGAAAGGAAAGTGAATGTTGTAGCAAAATTTCCAAAAGTTAGTCGAGGGTTGAATTAATTGTTGGCTGCTTACTCCTTTTGTGGTGCAGTGGAAGAAATAAATCATGCTTCCATTATTTGGTAATGTACAAGTCTCCAACTTGGCCATTATTTTTTTGGATTTTATTGGACATTGCTTTGAAAGTTCCAAAGATTAGTATTTGGACTTGATGATCTTAGAGATCTATTTCAACCTTTATGATTCTACGATATGTATTTATTGTTGAATAGTAATAGTCTCAAAGAATCAAAGCACTTATCTTAAAATGTCATTAAATGGTACAACCCAAGTATAAGTAATCCAATATGACTAATAGCACTGAAGAGTATGCAACAGGTTTTAATATAAATGCAAAGCTATAGTGGAAGTGAAAGACTGTTTTCTTTCAACTTACATACATTTATCACAGAAATTAAACAGTGGGCAATAGACCACATAGGATTTTTTTTTTTTTTTTAATTATATTTTAATTGCTGAGGGTTTGTACCTGCAGGAAAAGATGCACAAACTTTTGGAAGTCTATGAGCGCCTGGGTGGTGAAGAGGATATTGTTAACCCAGCCAATGAGCTCATTAAAGAAGGACACATTCAGAAACTTTCAGCAAAGAATGGCACAGCACAGGATAGGTATTTATTCCTGGTGAGTGTTTTAGTTTCTCTTTTATTTTCATGGTTGTTCTCAGGTTGGATGGGCCTTAGAGCATAATGGTATAGTGGAAAGGGTGTCTTCTTATGGCAGAGGGTGAAACAAGATAGGCTTTAAGGTCCCTTCCAACCCAAACCATGCTCTGTGGTATGTTTCCATCTTCCAAAGCTTAAAGACAAAAAGCATTCACCAGCTGAGCCCAGATACTCCTTCTGAGCAGCAGTTTCCTTTGTAGCTTTTTCCTCAAGGATTTCCTTTTCTCTTCCATGCTGTGCCCTTGCTGATGTCTTGTCAGGCCCAAAGGGATCTTTTCAATCTTGCTTCTCAGAGGCTGAGTTTTTGCAGGGCGTCACAGGAGGTGGTTTCTAGAGAAATCACCTTGCTTCAGGAGATGGCCAGCTCTTGCTGGAAGAAGAGCTCTCAGGCTTTCAAGGCAGTAAAACTCAGAGGGAGGTAGAAGGGAGAAGTGACTGGCTGATGTGTTTCTGTCTGCCCACTTCTTTTGGTAATGACCCCTCAGACTCACTTTCACCTTAAATCTCTTCTTGAGAACTATGTGTTAAGAGTAAAACACAACAGAGTGCTAAATTTTCACAGTGCAGGCTGTGTCCAGCATGTAGCTGCCTAAGTTAAACTCTTGCCTCATTGCAGTTTAACAGCATGGTGCTGTACTGTGTGCCAAAACTGAGGCTGATTGGCCAGAAGTTCAGTGTCCGAGAGAAGATGGACATTGCAGGACTGCAGGTTTGCATCTCTTCTTTTCCCTTTTTTTAATGCTTCTTGATAGCTTCGGGTCTCTGCTAAATCCAAACACATAACATTATATGAATGTAGAAATATAATAAAATTCCAAAACCTGGCTTTGGATCACTTCAGATCAATGTAGCTTTTCCACTACCAGAAAGACCTTAAGGTCCTGGACTGTGTCCAGAGCAGCACAACAGAGTTGGGGAAAGGGTCTAGAGCACAAGTCTGAGGGAGCTGGGAGAATTCTGTCTGGAGATAGGAGCGAGACCTTTTGCTTTCTACAATTGCCTGAAAGGTGGGTGTAGCCAGGTGAAGGTTGACCTCTTCTCATAGGTGACAGGATGAGAGGAAGCTGCACCAAGGGAGGTTTATGTTGAATATTAGGGAATATTTCTTTATTAGGGAAATGGTTGTCCAGCCCTGGAACAGGCTGCCCAGGGAAGTGGTGAAGTCACTGTCTCTGGAAGTGTTCAAAAAACATGTGAATGTGGTACTTGAGAAAATGATTTTGTGGTGAATGTGGTGTTGCCATTTTAATGGTTGCACTTGAGGATCTTAAAGATGTTTTCCAACCTTAATGATTCTATGATTCTATCTCTTTTTGGTTTTTTATGATTGGTTGGTCTTACGAACCAGTTTAACACAGAAGACCAAAGGAAACTAAGCCTCTGTGAATAAAATGGATCAAACCCAGAAAGGTTCAAAATATACCTCAAAACTTGATTAAAACCAAACAAGATTAGAAGCTGGTGCCAGAATAGGGACATCATTTATTTAACAGTAAAAGAGAGAAAGAGAAAGAAAGAGAAAGGATAGAAAGAAATAGAAAAACAGGTGTGAATGAGTGGGGGGACAGGTAGAGGGTGGCAGGGGTTAGGTTGCTCCCCTCCATCTGTGCTTCTTGGTGGTGAGGGTCCCCCTGCTGCCTGTAGCAAAAAAATATGGAATCCAGTGGATTAATAAAGTGCTTTGGGCCAGGTGGGAACACCCACATGCCTCTCCTGGGTATGGCAAGTTTAACACTGTCCCTTGCAGCACTGTGGATTCGTTGCATCATCTCTGGTGGAGGGTCTGGAGACCCCTTTTGGGGGGTCTTTGATGGGCCATGACTCTTCTGTCCTTCTTGTGGATGCGACTTTTCCCAGGCAGCTGAGTTCCTCTGCACAGCAGAGGATGGGCATTTACTGCTCAGACTAAAGCCTTTTCATCATATACCCAAAACCTCTCCTCCCCCCACCCTTTGGTGTAAGGGTCTGTTCGAGCCTGGCAGCTGATAGCCCCGGGGCTGTGGCCTCCACCTGGAAGATGCTAAGCTTGATCCCTCTATGAATGTATTCTTCCCTCCTGAGACACTTTATCTTATCTTCATCAATGAGCAGTGTAGGGCTCCGTTCAGAGTTTTGGTTTTCTCTGCAGCTTTTGCATAGTTTTGTTATAACAGGCAAAAGTCTTTCATGAAGATGAAAGATAAATTATAAATGATAAATTGTAACGTATGATGAATGATAAATTATAACATTTCAGTTTCCGACAGCTGGGTTTTAAAAAGTTTTTATAAGAATCATTCAAAAGGGAGCGGAATAATGGTGACTGTGTGACATGTTTGGATTGAGAGCTTTACCTTGTCCCCTGGCTGACACAGGAGCCACCTTCTCCCCCTACTGCTGTAGGAGCCTGCTTGGTGATATAGACCCACAAGTTTTGTAGCAAGACAGGTAACTATGGAAGCAGTACCTTATTTTTTTTTCCACTTCTATACTTTATTCCAAATGATGCTTTCAACTAAGCATTTCAAAGAATGACTTTATTTGTAAGTCATTAAAAATTTTGGAAAGGCAAGGTCAATGAGTAAAAAGCTGATGTGCTTTTTACAGGTCCAAGAAATTGCCAAGCAAAACGTGGCTCATACATTTTCCATAACAGGAAAAAAGAGATCACTGGAACTACAAGCTAGGTATGGTACTTTTCAGTCTTTGAAGGTTTGTGAATATGCATGGAGAAATTGATCTACAGGCTGTGCTAGTGTGACAGAGCTTTAAACCACGAGGAGCAGCAGAGGTGGGTAACTTAGATATGTAAGAGAATGTTGGTCCTAAATTAAAGTGTGTTGATTGCCTTTATTGAATGCTTACAGTGCTTATAGTAGTGCTTGTAGGGTCTACTGTGTCAAGAATTCAAGTATTTTTGGCATTTGGTAGTAATTACTGTCAGTAATTATCAATAATGTTTATAAAATAGTGTATAGCAAAGCTAAAAATCTAATGGATATAAAGCTGTGGAGCTGTGAATTGAATTTACTGAAAATATTGTAAGTAGAATGATGATGTTTTCTCTATTTTTCTTTTGTTTTAACAGGACAGAAGAGGAGAAGAGGGAATGGATTCATGTTAGTACAAAGCATCAATGATGAGAGCAATCACCATGAAGGCAGCATTTGAAATCATCATTTTGGGTTTCTGAGTTAGCATGGCTGCTCAGGGAAACTCAGTGGGCCAGTCTGGTAGAGCTGCTTATGGGGTCATGTGGAGCTCAGTCAGGGTCCTGGTGCTGACCTGCTGGCCCCATGAAAGTGTTTGGGGCTCCAGCTGGGCTCCCCTTTCCTACATTCCTCAAGCTCAGTATGAGAAGAGCTGAGGCATCAGACCTTGTATATTCTTCCAGTTTGTCTTGTAGAGACACTGTCTGATGGCATTCTTAGTTTTTAACTGAAACAATAATGTTTAACACCACCACTTTAGGTTTTTAAGTTTCTCTTTCATTTATACAAGTGTAAGGGGTTTTCATCAAATGAAAATCCTACCCATCTTCCTATGAGAGAATTTTTTTTGTGATGCTTCTCATCTTTGCTGACATCTGTTTCTCAGGTCATTCAAGCCACAATAGAAAAGCACAAACAGAACAGTGAGACATTCAGAGCTTTCAATAGCTCTTTTTCACAAGAGGAAGACCATCTTCCTGATTCCTCAGTAAGTACCTGTGCCTCATTCTCCTTTGCCAGAACGGTTTTACCAACAGTTAAGTCTTGCACAGCTAACTTTAAAATAGTGAAGTCTTGTTCTGGATCTTTAGATGACATTACAGGTCAGTCATCTCCATTTCTCTGTCTCTTAAATGTGTATCAGTCACAGTTACTCAATCGTGCAGATACAGAATAAATTACCCAGAACAATTCAATGCCAGAGATCCATCAGGTATGTTTTCTAGGCCGGTGGCTTTTTTAGCAGAACATGTATAATTCCTCAATGTTATGAGTGTTTGCTTAGCTTTCTGAACAGTTATTTGTGTCCCTGGGAGGTTTTGTTCATTACATTTCCACAGCTCATTAGAGATTCATTCTGGGATTATTTCTTTGATGTTATTTTATTATTACTTAAAATATTTTAAAGACTTTGTTCTGGTTTGAAAAACAAAACCAGTGAGAGATTCCAAGTTAGAAATACAATTTATTAGGAAAAGGGAAAATAAAACAAAAAAGAAACAAAATACATGCAAGAAGGAAAAAGAAAGCAACTGACAGAGTCAGAATACAACCTGACACTGTTGGTCAGGGTGTTGGCAGCAGTGCAGTTGCAATGGTGGCTGCAGTCTGCCTGGAGTAGCAGTTGTGGCTCTGTTGAAGCAGTGATCCTGGAGAAAGGTGCAGCCTCTGCTGAAGGTGCAGTGGTGATGGCCTGTTCTTCTGGAAGTGGAAAAGGCTGACTTGGTGTTCCGAGTCTCAGGTTTTTATCCAGGTAGAGGGGTTCAGTTCCCACCCCTGGCTGGAGCATTTCCCAATGGGGTGATGGAAGTTTATCAGTGGGACTCAATGGCCCGTGAGCAGAAGACCTATCCCTGGAGGGAGAATGGGTCATGGAAGAGATAAGGAAACTGCTCTGGATGGTTTCTTATCAGCTGGCTTATCAACAGAAGATCACATCACTACCCCCCATCCTAGTTCCAAGAGATGGTTATAAAATTACACACCCCTGATTACATTTACTCTGCAAACCATGACAGACTTGGAAGGAAAATTATGGAATTTTAAAGAATCTTAAAATATTGTCTTATAGATAGTAAATATATTTCAGTATCTTAGTTTGGAAAGACAGGCATTTGTTGGGGAAAAGCAGGAGCTTTCCTTTGACTGGAGAATGCAAAACCTCTTCCCTCTGAACTGTTATATTCTGAAATTAAGGGGCTCTTAGGGAAAGATGTGAGAATAATAGTTTTTATTATAGGAATAATAGTTTTTCACTAGCGTGTCTAACAAGATAAAAAAAAACAACTATAGCATTAACAACTCTAGGGACCTAGTTAGTCTTCTTGGTTGCTGGCACTTTCCACTTTGGTGCAGTTTACTATCTACAGGCAGCCGGAGTGAGCAAAAGGTCTTAGGGGGCTGGATGAGATGTATTTGGAGCTCGGCGGAGGTAGCTGGAGCTGCGGGAACGTCCCGGCAGGCAGGGACACGGCGCGGAGAAACCTGGAGCAGAAGCAAAGGAACAGCAGGCATGGGGACTGCAGCAGCGTGGCTCCCAGCAGGGCAGGGAGAGACAAGATTCTAAATTCCCGGGGCACACACACGAAGAGACTGTGGTAGGTCGTTCTGAGCTGGGCTCTAGTGCTGATGAGAATCTCCTCACAATAAAAACCCACAGCCTGGCTGTTCTCTCTGCAGGACAAACTCTTGAGAGAGGAGTTTGGTTCAGTGTCACCCTCTCTCTGACTTAGCTACTTCCTTTGTCTTTCCTAAGCATCTATAAGTACCTACAAGCACTTAGCAATCATCTTCCTAGTAGCTTCTGGGAAAAAATTCTATAAGAAAGCAACCCAACCCTCAACATTCAGAAAAATACTCTTCAACTAAATATGTAAAATAGTCTTGAAAGTTTATTGTTTCTCTTCAGCTGTAAGGTATCACTGTGTTTTTTTTCCTAGGAATTTTGTTTTAGAAGTATTCACATCAGGACAGTATATCTCCATTCAACTTGAAAATTATAGTGATAGCCTTAGCCACAGGGATTTGCTACAAACTAAAGAGGAATAGGGCCTGGGAGAGCAAAATATTTAGGAATATCATACAGTGCTGCCTGTGACTTTATGATTTCAGACATGGTAGATCTTGGAGCAGAGGGAGGGAAGGTCCATTTGCAGACATTGGACTTCGAAAGCTTTTTATCTTCTCCCTCCCCTGTCTCCTAAACTGTTTGTTTGGGGGTTTTTTTTGTTTTGGTACCTAGCCATTTTTGCCATCTCTCCTTGGAGATTCAGGACTGATTTGGAGACTCAGTAATTTGGATTTTTTATCTGCCTGATTTGCCAGGGGCTTCAGGAGAGATGTTGGATATGCCTTTCATCCCAACATAATCAGATTGACAGTAAAGATCTTCTCAACACTCCATGGAGTCTAGAATCCTGCTACTGATAGCAGCCAGAGATGAGCCATTTTCAGAATCTGGCATAGTTTACTTATTCTGAACTATTCATCAACTAAAAATACTTGGGAAAAAATAAAATCAATTCATGACTATATTTTCAGTGAACTCATGACTGCATTCAGAGCCAGGATGCTTTGATGTAAAAAAAAATCTTTTGGTAACAAGCAAACTAATAAGCACACTTGTTTCTATGTAATTAAGACACAGCATCTGGTCAAGTTCATTATTATTATCTTGCTTTGTAAATTCAATTTGATTTTGCTTCTGTGTTCATGGTGTAGCCACATATTTATACTCTACTCTTGATAAAAGCCAAGCAGAGCAGGAGTCTGGTTTATCCCTGGCTGTGATAATAATGCAGTCTGTACTGTAATTTCTTTAATGCCAGAATACTAGCCTGCATTTTTAGGAGATTAGCTTTTCTGGATAATCAACTTTGAAACTGATGTCACAGCTAAACATGACAGAAATTGCTGTCAGTTAAAACAAGCTGAAAGTATTTCTGTAAGGAAAACTGGACAAATACTGAGAGCATTCTAACTGCAATACACCAGACATATCATGTACAGAATATTGGGCAGCAACTTTAGAGGAAAGAGTGACCCTTTTTTTCTCTCATGAGTCAAGAAATAGATATGCACTCATGAATTCCTGGCTGGATCTGCAACAGCTACTAGAAATTAGCCTGTAAAAAAAGAGTAAAATTGTTTTTTTCCCATCCTTTTTCTCTGTTAAAGTGCTTAGGACTGGTTGCAGTTCATGACCAGTGCATGCAACTCTGACCATGCTTGTGTTTCCCTACTGATTCATATGAGGTCATACCAGCATTTTGGGTTGGCATCAGCCTGAAATCTGCCTATAGAAGACTTGTGGTTTCTGGGAGATGCAGAGAGCTGAAATCTGATCTACTCTTAAGATTATGCCTGTGCAGGTCTTCAGTTAATGAACTCTCATCTGTCAGGAGGGGAATATCCAGTGTCATTGCCAATCAGTGCCAGGAAGGGTAATGGTAGCAGTAATGTTTTAAAAATGTCTTTTTAGAAAGCTTTCAAGTTCCTTTGTGGTTTAGTTCCTCCATTTTCACCTGCAGCATTTCCAGGCTGTGTGAAAGGTGTTTTTCATGCCATCTAAAAATATTCCCAAGGAAAAGGACCTCTTTCACCACTGCTTCATCTTAGAGCTGGAGGCTCCTGGTGTGGTGATGGACCCAGTTTGTGCAGTCTTGGAGGGCTGGCAAGGAATAGCACTGCAGAGAGATGAACTCTGTGGAAGTGGCATCCCTAGGATTTGAGAATGAGAATGCTTCTGTTAATTGAATCAGCAATGTTAGTGCCAAATCATCATTATTTCCCTCCACTGTTTCTTTCCCCATAGATCTAGGGTGGTCCTGACAAACATGTCAATAACTGTATTCTTACCAGATCTGAGGCACTGTGAGTGATAATGGTAACGTAGCAGGGAGAGGTCCTTTTGAAATATTTTCCAGATAAGAGTAGATTTTAACCCATTATTCCAAATAAACAGACATAGGGATCTGAATAGGCAACTGGAGAAATTTACTCTTTTCCCTAAATTTGCTTGAGCTTTTCTTCAAATCCTGTTTTTTCTCTACATTTTTCTTTTTCCAAGTCTTGTCACAGCACACTGATGGCCTTTTACTAGGCCGAGTAAAACCCTGGCTTGATTAGGATTCCAATGAAAAGAACCCTCTTTGCAGAGGACTGAGGAATAGATGACGTGAACGTCTGCTGGGTTTTTGCAGAGACAGAAATAGCTGGTTAGAGCTGAGTAGTGATGCTTCCTTTATTCAATCTAATTCCCTGATGAAGTGCTCTAGAGTGACACAACACTGGCCCCAGGGGATGCATTTGCTCCTTTCCTTGTTCTAAAGAGTTGATTGATTGTATTAGAATATAAACAGATCCAATGAGGCATCAGAATTAATAGTTCTTCAATTTGGCCACTCAAATAGAGAGTAAACCTTCTTGCTTTAAAATTAAATTAAGCCAGAGTACCAAAGTGCACTGGCCATTTGGATAATCTCAAAATAAGACATATTGTCTGTTTGGCAAAGGAAGAATTATCTATGGGAATAACAGGAGAATTTATCATAAAGAATCTAATAGTTTGAGAACATGGTGTAAACTATCAAACTCCCTGTAAATTAATTGCAGATATGGTGGTTTTCCTTCCTTTTTAGAATGTAGCCTATGATTTTGCTACTCAAATGTATTTGCCTCTATATGTATTGAATACTATTGAATATATATCTCTATGTATGGCATACATATAGATATATTAATATTATATATGAACTCTATAGGAATATAGATAGATATACAGACATCTATGTGTATTTAGTACATATACATCTCTATAATTGAATAAATGGAGATGCCAGTTTGCATTTATTTAGGAATTGAGATGTATTGAGAAGAGAAACTGAACTGAGTGGTGTTTTATTGGAGTAAATTTTGCTCCTCTCAGAATCAAGTGCCTTCACAGAGCCCTTGCTGGTCTGGCTGGCAAGCTCCAATAGAGAAGTATCCTTCAAACCATGGCACTGGCTTTCTGCAGCATCTGAGGGACGGACACAGGTTGCACTCAAAGGCAGGTTGGCAATTCAGTGCCATCTGTAGAATCATCCACATCATAGCCCGTCACATATTTGAGGATGGCTGACCACACGTGTGTCATGTGCTCCTGGGCTAATGGAAGGCGTCCCTGCTCATGGCAGGGGGCTGGAACAAGATGAGCTTTAAGGTCCCTTTCAACTCAGACCATTCTATGATTCTGTGATCTGATTTTATGAATTAAAATGTGCTCACAGGCAAAGAGTTGAAGGGCTGAAAGCAAACTCTTTTTCTTTTCTCTTCTCTCCCCCCTTGTTTTTATTGTTTTTTGTGTTCTTTCCAGTGTTTAATATATTTGAGGAAGAATGTCCATGTTGAAACTGTTCTGTGTCATTCTGTTTCTCAGATAGCCGGCAGCAGCCCAGTGGAATCAATGCCAGGAGCAGATGGTGGTAGTGCATTAGGAGGGGTGAGTAATTTGAAGCTAATACTTTGGTCAGAGCAGTGTTTGGAGGTGGGCTACGTTTCTTTTGTAGCAAGAAAAAATAATCATACTTCAATATAAGTTTTATAGAGTTTCTATCCTGCTGTCTGTGGCCTCAGCTGTGCTGTCATTAATTTTCTGGCTAAGTTATGTTCCTAGCTACTTGCCCTTTGCAACATCAGGGCATTTCAACCCTGCTCAAATGTGCCACAAAAAAACAGGAAATAAACTTTCCGACCAGTTTGCTGGGTTAGAAAGCTGACATTACTTTATTAACAGTGCTGGATGCATAGGGGTTTCTCCTCAAAGCATGCATAGACTTCTTAAAGCGACAGAACTCATTTGGTAGCAGATACATGCTGCGTGCCATCAGAGTTGGTTCCTTCAGTTTGTTGCACTGGATTTGGAGAGGGAGAGGTTTGTTGGGGCTTGCTTTGTTTGTTTGTTTGTTTGTTTGTTTTGTGGGGATTTTTGGTGGGGGTTTTTTTGTTTGATTTTGTGTGCATGTATTTAAANTTTTGTTTGATTTTGTGTGCATGTATTTAAACTGTGATAGGGAGCTACACTAATGGCTTGAAGGGAGAAGGGCAGAAAGATACCAGGAAACCTATCTGATTAATGCTGTTGCATTGTGTAACTCAGGATTTCATCTCCAGAACCAAATTTTGAGTAACACTTCTTCCACAGTATAATTTCCATGTTTCTACTAGGGCAGAGGAAGAGTTGATAGTAAAACTGGCCTGTAAAACACTGGATGCCATGAAAGCAAAATATACTTTCAAAGATATTATTCATTTTGCTCAGTAAAATGGCTATGACTGCTGCTGAGTCAAACCCAAGGGTTTGAGTCCTAAATAAAGTCTATTTTTTATAATTCTTATCTCTCTCTTCTAAATAAAAAGATTTGCAGGAAATGCTTAGGGTCTGTTGAACTTACTGAAAATTAGCCTCAACAAGAACAAACAACCACCAAAAATACCCTTATGGGTAGAGACATGCTATAGGATGTTATGTATTAGCATGACAACTTTAGTAACAAAGGAGCCATTTAGCACCTCCTCCAGACCTCTGGCCAAGCTTGAAACCTTCTGGTAGAGTGCACAGTGTCTATGCAAAGATGTTAAATTAAAGCCAGCAACCTGACCTATACAAAAAACAAGTTCTGTTTGTGATTATTGTGCTCCTTGCTGGTTATTTTTTGTTCTCGCTTCATATATTTGCTTAACAATTATTTCTTTATTTATAGTAATTTTTGTGATTAGTGTTTTGTGTCTTGAGTTATAGATGCTGTATTTAGTGAGCTACTTAAAAAAAAAGAAGGATGTTTTATAATATTAAAAAACCCAAACCCACTTAAAGATTTTGTTTGGTCATAAATATCTTTGAGAAATGTAAATATTATTTGTAATTAAATAAAAAACTTGTATCTTCTTAGTTGATTATAAATAGTTGTGTCAGTGATTTGCATAACATATCTTAATATGTTAAGTAATTTTCCTTAAATCATGTATTTAAAGAAAAATTCGATTCCTGACATAGAAATAAAAATGGAGTTGATAAAGAGACAGTTAAAAATACTCAAAATTGTATTGTGGGCTCTAATTTTGCTAAAAATTGAAAATATCAATGAGAATAATGAATAAAAATGTTAGTTTCGGCTTCAGAAAATGTGAATTTTACTGCTGACATCCCTTTAGTAACAGCTCAGTGAGAGCACAAGCAAGGGCTCAACAGCTTCACGTGCAAACCACTTGGTGGTAGTGGTGGCCAGCAAACTGGGAGCTCCTTCCTGTGCTTCCCCAGCCTGCTTGAGAGGCTTCTGGGATTTTGTTGAGCGTTTCCTTAACCAGACAGGTAATCCTACTGCAGGAAGGATTGTCTGCTTGTCTGCAGCATCATGGTACCTCTTTGCTGAATTGTCTTGCTGCTCTGCACTGCTAGTGCATGTTATGCCCAGACTTCTGTGTGCAGGAGCAAAGATGAGCCTCTGGAAAATGTCTTACGTATAGTCTTGCATGTATAATGTTGGCATGTAGAGAAATGAAAAGATTACAAAGTATAAAATTTGCTATATAATTTTAAATTACTTTTCACTTATAGTAAGCATTTGCAGAAGCACTTGCTGATGTTCTACCCCATTGTAGGTTGCTCCAAGTAGTTAATTTATAAATGTAAAATACACCTGTAATAGCATAATGAGAAGGAAAAGAATTGAAACTGCTTTGTAGCTCATGAATCTGCTCACGTAAGAGTCTCATCAGACCGTAGTTATGAGTTACATGAACAACATTGGGGCTCAGTTTCTATCTCTGGGCCAGACAGAATGAAATACCTGTCAGAGAGCAGTTGTGGCTGCCCTGGCAGTGCCCAAGGCCAAGCTGGAAAAGGCTTGGAGCACCCTGGGACAATGGAAGGTGTCTCTGGTAATGGCAGGGTGGGACTGGAGGGGCTTTGAGGTCGCTTCCACCCCAAACCATTCTGGGACTGCGTGATTCTCTGACTATATAGCAAATAATAAATAATGGTAACAGCTGTCTTCTAAGCCCAGTAGTTTTCTTGCTGTTCCTACTAGCTTTTTGGTGATTCTTCCCTGCATTTCAAAAGAAATGGAGGCTGCATAGGTCATTAAGTTAAGATGTCTGCTCACCTAAGAAGGCCAGCTGCAGGCCTTCATCTTGCAGTCACATGAGTTTACATCTTGCTGGGATATATGCTGTTTTTCCATCAAAATTATAAAATTGAAAGAAACTGTAAAGGTTTAGAGAGTTAAATGCAGTAGAGTAAAAGCAAATTAGCAATCAAAACAGCCTAGTCTGAAAGAAGATCCTGGCTCTGAACAGAATTTATGCAAGTGTTTTTTTCCTGTCAGATCCAGCAACTCCAAAACAGAGTTGAGGGTATCGAAAAATATGAGAAATATGGCAATTATTCAAGCTTATCAGTATCAAGATACTGAAGCAAGGTCAGCTCTATGTTAACACCCCTTTTAAAAGGCATCAGCAGTAAATAAAGTTGTTTGTGTAATAAAGGACACAGTTGCAAAGTGACTGTTAAATTTATCTACAATGAACGACATGAGTTACAATGCATTTCCTTGTTTGCTACAAAAGCTTCTCTGTTCAGATGATGTGTTAAGAGTACTTGGTAATGTCACCTGAGCCATCACTGGGTGGGATGAGGGCACTGCCAGCTCACTAAGGTCTCCTTGTTTTCACAGGAATGGAAGGCAATTTTTAAAAATTCTTTTTCAATGTCAGCATTTATATAATATATTATTGAAAAAGTTTTTCTTCTGTAATACCTCACTGGAATTTGCAAAGTAAAAAAGACTTTTTCATTTTTATTACTTTTTCTGCAGCTACAAAAGCAATGTTTCAAACTCTCATGTTCTCACTCTACACAGACAATGTTGAGAAATACTGTGAAATATTGCTGGCATTCATCAAACACTTAAAGACATCTTAATATAGCACCTTGTATTTTTGTGATTTGCACTTTGGCATGTTAATCATAGAATCATGGAATGGATTGGGATGAAACGGACCCAAAGATCATCTCATTCCAACCTCCACGATGAGCAGACACTCTTTGCACTGGACCAGGCTGCACAGAGCTGAATCCTCCAGGCATGGGAAGCCCAGTGTGTGCTAGATCCAGTAATGCTATTCAATTTATCATGAAATTATACGATAGGGCTTGCTGAATGACTTTAGGAACCGGCTTGAATTTAGAGGCTAACCCTGCCTGGCCACCTAGACAGCAGATAGTGCAGGTCTATGGTGTGGGTATCCCTGCCTTCCTGAGGAGCTTTATGCTTCATCTTGGGCTGGGAGGGAGCCTAAGAAAACTCCTAAATTAAGGATTTGAATTTGGGTGGTGCAAAGTCCACTCCCAACACCATTCACTTATTGAGTCAAGCTATTTTCCCCCAAAATCTTCACATCTCCTCCCCACCAAATCAGGGAAGTTTACAATGCACTCACAAAGTCAACATGTGCCTTGAAAAAGGAAGAGGTAAGTGCTGGAAGGGAAGCTTTTCTTGAGACACCTACCTTGGCCATTCCTCCAGCTCCTCACTGATGGACTGGAAGAGGAGATTGCTCCTTGACAGTCAGGAGACACATGGGCAGAGAGAGACTGAGATGACATAATGTCCCCCCAAGCCTCCTGATGGTTGAGCCAGCCCTCCAGCTGAGGCAAGCAGCAGTCATGCAAATTCTTTCTTAAAATGATGTGAACCCCAAAGAGGATCTTTATCAGTAGAACTATGAACAATTTTGCTATTTTTTTAATTATTATTTTTTAATCACATACTTGTACTTTTAATTTCAGAGTGATTCCTCTAGGAAATCTTCCAAATCCAAGCGTGACAAAGAGAAGCAGTCATGTAAGAGCTGCAGCGAGAGCTTTAACTCCATCACGAAGAGGAGGCACCATTGTAAGCAGTGTGGGGCTGTAAGTATCTCAGCATGCTCAACTCTTGTGTTTCTTCTGCAGAGACCATTGAAGACAATTTTTTTTTTTTTTGAGTGCAGGGACTAAAATACATTCTGGTTCATGGCAAATCATTGCTAGAGCAGGTTTTTCCAATTGCTTTACTCTCTGGATATCGAGGAGGAAAAAAGAAAAACTAGTGCAAGAGTCCTGGTTTGTGCTGATTTAGAGGTGAATTCAGTGCCTCAGTGGATAGAAAGAAAGGTGGTGCTTTCCCTGGGGATGGGCATGTATCGGGGGAGGGGGTTGTCGTTTGTTTGTAGAAGCAATGGCCTTAAGAAAGCCTTACTTCACCCAGACAGCAGCTCTTCTAAAATGAACAGCTGAACATGCAATATTAAAGATGGTATTAAGCTATTAGCAAGCATCCAAAGGAGACCAATAAAGATGGCAAAGTGAAGCCTTGTGAGGAGCAGCTGAGGGCACTTCTTCTCTTCAGCCTGGAGGAGAGGAGACTGAGGGGAGACACATGGTGGTCAATAACTTCTTCTGAGGGGAAAAAGAGGGGCAGACTCTGATCTCTTTCTGTGATATCTTTCTAGGACCCAAGGGAATGGCCTGAAGTTATGTCAGAGGAGGTTTAGGTTGTATATTAGAGAGAGGTTCTTCCCCCAGAGAGTGATCAGGCACTGGAACAGGCTTCCCAGGGAAGCAGTCACAGCACCAAACCTGCCAGAGCTCCAGGAATGTTTG
Organism: Thryothorus ludovicianus; assembly: GCA_013397245.1. Taxonomy (NCBI): domain Eukaryota; kingdom Metazoa; phylum Chordata; class Aves; order Passeriformes; family Certhiidae; genus Thryothorus; species Thryothorus ludovicianus. The sequence goes on from VZTB01012405.1 coordinate 125,689, forward strand.
GACAACACTCTCAGGCACAGGATGTGACTCTTGGGGATGCCCTGTGCAGGGCCAGGAGCTGGACTTGGTGATCCTTGGGGGTTCCTTCCCACTCAGCATACTCTGTGATTCTGCATTTCTCTCCCTAAAGAAAGGTTGTGCAAAAGTAGTTTCTTCCTGTTTGAAAAACCAAAGAAAATCCATCCCAGAGAGGCAAGGCTGTCATACTGAAGGCCCTTTTCCACCTTCTCTAGAGCCATTTATCAATGGCTGAATTCTCTTATTCTTTTCCTGTAAATCATAACCATGGCCAAGATGAGATGGCTTTCTGCAAGATCACTTGATACCTCAGCGTTCCTAATGTAACTAAGAGTAATGTTATTTAAATAATATTAGTAATTTGAAAAAGACTAAAAGAGATAAATTTTTAGCTGCAGAGAGATCTAAATGTATAGTTAAGATAGTTAAAGAACCTCAGTCTCAGAAATTTAAATTAAATTGCTGTGGAGGAGGCATTTTTATCCTAGAGTTGGAATTTTCAACCTTCTGGGATTGTTTTTATTAATAATTGCTTAAATCATTAAATACATTTCTGGAGGTTTAAAATGTCCCGTTGCAAAATCAGTGTTACTAAAGAAATGAAATAATAGCTTTCCCCTAGGAAAAGAGAGATAACAATAATTGCAAAATTAATAATATATTATTAAACCATTGTTTGTTGTGCAATGCCTTGTGGTGTGCCAATAGCATTCAAATTAAAGAAGTTGATTTGTCTCAAGGAAAGAGAATCATGTTACTAAAAATGCTGTCTTGCTTTTGTTTGGGTAATGCTTCCTAAACTAACACAGCCCTCCTCATATAGTAATTAGAGTCTTATAGTGAACCAGGAAACAATATATATGTGTGCTGCAGGTTTGTGCCAATTATTGTACAGGAATTCAGAATGGATGTCTATCAGGCTGACACCTTGTGGATAGTTTCTCTCCCTGAGCAGGTGTATTAGAGACAATTTTTTAGCAAAAAACAGGTTCTGGAGCTGTAGATCCAGCAGTCTTTCCAAGCACTGGTTCCTTAGGCCCAATGTGCCACTGCCTGCTCTTGGCAGCAGAGGCAGACAATTTTTAATCGATTTGAACTATGTTCTTAAAATAGTTGGTGCTTTCTGGATTCCTCATTTCTACAGGATGTCCTTGATTGATGAGTCCTTTGTAGACCATTAGAAAGCACTAATTGCTTTGTAAACTTAAACTCTTTCTGACTTATAAAAGCTTATAAGAAAAGACAAGAAAAGCAAACTTGCATAATATTAGTCATAGAGTATTTCCCCAAAGATAAAAGTTTTCTTTAATTTGGTATTTTGGTATAGGCATGGGATCACAAATTAATTATAAATTGAGGTAGATATAGTGAATATTATATTAGTCCCTCTATCTTATGTTTACATTAGCTTTCATAGAATTTTGCTTTACTAACAACCATTCTGCAAGTCAATTTCTTCGATAAAGGGTTGTTTTAAATGTGGCTAATTAAACACCATCTGTCTGTTACAGGTGATCTGTGCAAAATGCTCCGAGTTCAAGCCACTTGCTGATAACAGTCGTCATAATCGAGTATGTAAAGAGTGTTTCCTGCAGCTCCCAGCAGGCCCCTGCAGCCCTGGGGTGGAAGCAGTTGGGGAACAGAAGAAAAGACTAGCTGCAGAGGTACAGAAACTGGCTAAGAAATTGTGAGAGGCTCTCTCCTTTTTTAGTGTATTTATTGAAACTAATCAAATTGGTTTTCTTTGCTACCCCACCACGGTATTTAATCCTCTGACCTATAACTCTCATTGAACACGCCTGCAGCCTGGATGCTGTTTGTAGATGGCGACTGTTCATCACAGGATGCTGATCACACAGGGATGCATACAGGTTTGGTAGCTAAGCTTCAGCTTCCAAACTTACAAAAAAGAAGGAAAACCCTCTGACTTATTTTTGTTATGGTGTATTTCCAATCTTGAGCTCTGCACAGTAACTATTCAAAAAATAAGATCTATTTTTTTCACTTTTAATTCCATGTAGCAGCTCTGTTGCTTGGGAGCTTTGTCAGCTTTGTACCCAAACACATCCAAGATCTCAGCAATACAGTGGGGTAAAGCTTCAGGTCCACTTTACCTTGCCATGAGCTGCCAGGTCTGCACAGTGCAGAGAAAGTTCTGGTTCTGGAACCTGACCCCATTAAAACTTTCAGATGTGGTATCAGATATTCCCCTGGGCTGGAATGAGATGGTTCTTACAGTCCCTTCTGACCCAAACTATTCTGTGATTCTGTGATACCTGCTGCAGCTGTGCCTACAGATGATGAGCTCTTTGGGGGTGCCAGTACAGGTCTGTGGTATCTCATGACAAACTTTGCAGTGCTGTTTCAGTAGGAAAAGTTTCAGGTGCAAACCTGCACCTCCACGGGGAATAGAGAGCCCTGTTAATCTGAAAAGCCGAGAGGCAAACCAGTGAAATGTGACCCATGGATTTGCTTCAGAGAGCAGATTACAGCAAAAAAAGCTGTAAAAACCCAAGGAAAAGTGTCATTTTTTTTCCTCCCAGCTTTTTTTTGTTAAATCTTCACAGGATGAGGTAAAATGCAAGAAAGCCAATGTATAGAAAGAAAAGATCAGAGTCAGGCTTTTTCTTTCCCTTCTATTCACATTAAACTTTCTTAACAAGCTTAGTAGCAGCTGAGGAGATTGGCACTTAACAAACGTTATTAGCTGCCAGAAATCTTCAGGACACTTCTGTGCAAAACCAAATGCAAACAGGAATTTTGAATTTCTTTGCTTTCTATCAAAACACAACAATTTCTTCCAATCTTTTTCTGCACTCTGATTTGGCTCCATCCATGCACAAGTGGATCTGTTAATAAACTCTTTGCATTAATTTGAAGTAATCTCCCAGCCTACCTTGCTAAGCAAGAAATGACCTGCATCACCTTAATTACCATTCTCAATTTACTGGGTGGAAGTTGAATTTAGCTTCATGTCCACTGGAAATGGTGGTTCTGCCTCTGTTACATGGAATTATGTTATTTCTTAGTTGTATATAATAATTATTAATTTTTAAATTAATTTATTAATTTTGTTATGGCCTAGCCAACATTTTCCTTCAAGTGTTATTTGACTCTCCACCACTTGAGTATTTTATATTTAATTTTAAGTATTTAGCACACTTAAAAATAAATGGAAACAGTTCTGTTTAATTTTTTTCCCTTCATCCAGAAACAAAGCATCCTTGCAGCTGAAAACAGCCTCTTCAGCAGCTACCTCCAGTTCCTTGAAAAAGGGAAAACTTGGTACAAAATGTGGGTGACCATCCCCAAGAGTGAGCCTCTTGTTCTGTATCTGCAAGGAAGCAGCCAGGTAAGATGGCATTCATAAGGGTTAACACGCAGAAAAAGAAAAGCATAAGTTTAAATACATCAAGCTGAGAAATGGGTCAAAGGATCTGGCTTGGTTTCAACAACAGAACTGAATTTCTTATTCTGGATATGGCACAAAGCCTCAGAGATTTTCAGTTACCTTGTTACCTGTACTTACTGCTGATACAGTTGTGAGCAAATGTTAAAGCTCTTTGCTTTTCCATCCAAATTTTTAGCAAAAAAAGAGGACAAAACAAGGATAATTACATTATACTTTAGCTTTTTAAAGGTTTCAGACAGATGTAGTCAAGGCTTTAATTATTCTGTCATTAGGGAAAGCACTTTCCTGTTATATATTTAAAACAGCAAAGGAGGCTGGATATTACAGTTGCTGGAATTGCTGGTTCAAGCTTTTTTTTCTTTTTTTTTTTAAACCTAGTTCTGAGTTGATGGGATAGAGAAATTTGTGAAAATGTAGATGTCCTTCAGCCTGAAAAGTTGCAAAGCTCCTTATCATGGCATCGTGGGGGTTTATCTTGCTTGACATACACTGATAAGAGTTTTTTGTCTCTAAATGTACTGTTGAAGCTAACTAGTATTTGCATGTGATGAAAGTCAAGGGATAGACAATCTATATCCAAACTAGAAATATCTGTCATGATTCCTTAGCACTGAAGAATGATAATGCTGAAGGGAGATTCTCCATACCCAGTTTTGCATTTGACACATTTATACACAGCTTTGTTTCATTTCCAGTGTAGGATGGAAGAAGGAATGGAACTGAATTCAGCCAGCAATTACCCTGCTGTAGCTACAGTGATAAGAAGGTTTTCTTTTTACTAGCATCTGTTGGTGGCTAGGAACAACCAAGGAAATCAATTTTCCCTGTGATTTTATAAAGCATTTCAGAGTAAAGCTCACCCTGTATCTCATCAACAAATACTGCACCTTCTTGTTAGAGCTGTGTTCATTTTGCAGCTTGTCAGCAGTAGCACCTCTGGCTTTAAATGAGTTTGTGTAATGTTTTAAACATAGTGCTCAAATAGGCTGTAGTCTTGAATTTGGAGCTTCAGCCCCCTTGGCTCCTTCTTTCAGCCCCACACTGAGTAAGCCTCCAATTCACCCTTTAGGCAGAGAGCTGCCTGGCTTCCCTCCTAGTCAGCAGGACATGTGTGGCTGAAATTACACGCTGGTAAAGCAAACAGCCTCAGACAAGGCACTAAAACAAAGTCTTTGGCTTTCTCTGGAGACAGGGTCTGGGGAAAGGAAAAATGCTTTTAAAAGCCAAACAGAGAGAAAGAACAGCTTCATCTGCAGAACTTTTCAACTGATGAGCAAACTGTGCCTCAGCCAAGAGCCAGTGCAAGCCCTGCATCCACACAAACCAAGCCAGATTGTCTCACACTTAGGCAAGGAGATGGGAATAGAGAGAGAGAAGTTTAAATTCTTTGATCTTCCTCACACAGAAACAACGTGTGTCATCTAAGGGGTGGCAGGGGTGAGAAGTTGAGAGGAAGCAACACCCCTTACACAGTACGATTGAGAATTTCTCCTACTGCCCAACTTATGATTGCAGTACAGCAAGAATAATAATCCATGGACATAAATCACCTGCCTTCAGTGCAAACTTGATGCTTGATTCTGCAGGCCCTATCTGACTGTCATGCAAAGCTACAGATGGAAGCTGAAGGAGCTTCTCTGCTTCAGTTGCTGTGTTCTTTGTCCATGTCCTGTCAGATTTGATCCTGAGTCTCTGCTGATATTATTAGTAAGATCCTTTTTTCTAGGGGAAAAGGGTGCCTTTGGCACTGATTGTCAATTTTACGACAGTTAAATTTAGTGTTTAGTATCCTCAACTATTTCAAGGGTGAGATAAATTTCCCAATAAAGTGTCAAGAAAGCAAAATGACAAGGCTATTTATCTTACATTCCAAAACCAGGATTTACTGTCAGGACTGAGATGATAAACAACAAAAGTTATTCCTTTCTTAAAGGGTCTACCAGTCCCATTTGTATACTTCAATTTGCATCCAACTGCAGGGAAAAATTAGGAAGCAAGTCCTGTTTCTTGATATTAATTCAACATTCTTGTCAATTCTGGTTTATGTAGGATGCACTAGATTTCTGAGGAAAATCTCTTCCAGAGCTTCATTACTGGTGTCTGAATGCCTGGAATCAGTTGGGAGCCACTCATGTGCTTAAATATTCTTTTCCCAGGCATAGTTCTGTTTTCCACAACCACCTCAGTGGATCTCATAGCTATCTTTAGACCTGCAAAGAAGCATTTCAGTGCCTGACACGTGTCTTTTGGGAATAATATTGCCAACAACAGTATTAAAGGTCTTGAAATATAAAGCATGACTGTAGAAGTCAGAAAGTTGGGGGATTATTGTTAAGAAGAACAGAAAGAATAACTGTCTCTTGGGAAGAAGGAGCAAACTAAGCTGAATCTGGAGCTTTGGATGTAGTGAAAGCTTCTTTCTCTGCACCCCTGGCCCTCACGCCAAAAAAGGGATGCTAGGTAGAAACATGACTCACAGATTTAAAATAGCAAGAAAACAATTTTTGCTTTAGACCCTTGAATTAATTCCCTGAATGTTGCAGTTTAAGTCTTGCATAAGGCTTTACGTATGAGGATTCCCAGCTTGTTTAGGTTTGGGAATCATACCAATTTGATTTGTCCTCAAATGGAGTCACAATTTGTACAGCTGTTTGTCATGCTTATCTCAGTGAAATTATAAGAGTTCACCTATAAGCAAAGACCACTTCAAGTGTAAGGAGCAGCAGTTTTAAGATAAATTAGTCTTGTCTTTTCAAGGGCTCCACCTGGACATTCTGCCCTCGTTGGCCTTGTAAAATGCAGAGCTACTTGCAAAGTTCTAACATGAGCTTACCTGAATGAGACATGCAAAGTTAAGGCTTCCAGGCTAGCTGGAAAAATAATGGATTTTGGAGAAATATGAAGGCTAAAACTAGTATATAGCTAGAGCTAGTGTATTTATGTATATATCAGATTGAGCTTGATCCAAGAAAAAGTTTTGTTTTATAAAGAAGAAAATTCTTCAATTTATCATGTAAATGTGATTTCCTTTTAGAAAATAAGGGAGAAGCTGAGTTTGAAATTAAGCTCAGGGTTTTTGAGAAGTACTTTTTTTTTGCTTGCCTGTTGTTCCTGTTTAGTAGAAGCTTTACCTGGCCCTGCACAAAACTCTGCTTCCTCTTTTTGGTCCTGAAGATCTTTGCATCACAGGAGTCTCTCAATGGCTTGCGTAAGATTGGGGTTAGATCACAAGTTGATAAAGAGTAGAGTTTAGGTAGAAAAAAACAGGGATTATCTAAGTCCACTCAGAAATAGGAGGGGGAAAATGTCATTTGTGGGTCACTGGTTGTCTAAGAGAGCTTAAATACTGCAAAGAGCTGTGCAGTGCAAGAGACCTGTCTGTGTGCAGGTGTGTCTGAAACAGAGCTGCTTGTGTTGTGGAACTGAGTTCTTCCCAAATCTTAAACCCTGGGTGTTACAATGCTGCAACACAGCAATAAACACGTGCTACTGTAATGACCTAGATAAATAACTCATTTGTGTTGTGTTGCTGGGAGTCAGGATGAATGCACAGTGCTTGTGATTGCTGACAGTAGATCCACTAGATTTTTATCTATCACTCACTCACTATCAGAGGAAAATTATTGTAATCAGCCCTAAAGTAAAGCTCTTAAAGCACTGGGTATTTTAGTTTGATGAAATACCAGAATCATGCAGCTGTACTATGTTGCATGCAGAAATATTTTAAAAAAATACAGTCCAACCGGCCAAATCCAGTAGGCTCTTAAAACTAAAACGTTAATTTCATTTGTCTTATAAGGCCTCTAAATTCTACTTACATGCTCAGTTTAGGGCTGGAATTCCTCATGGGTGCATAATAGCCCCTGGATTTGCTGGGCTTCAGGTAGGAGGGAAGGGCTCAGTGGCAAAGGATACCCACAGATGCTGCTGGTCCCAAAGAGAAGTCTGAAATGGAGGTGGGGTGTTCCTCAAGGCCAAGTGCTTCACCTTTACCTGTCAGTAGTACAGCTTTTCAGAGTTAATGTAAATTCCTTCCTTTTGGATCAGGCAGGTACAGACAAAGTGTCAAAGGCAGCCTATTAAGGGAGGATACAAGACCAAAGGCAGACTGCTTAATTTGCCTGTGTCTGCACATGTTGGGTAGGTGCAACATATACAACTCAAACATCAATTTGCTCTTACAATGCACTTTGTGGCTACAAACAGCATCATTTTTCATTTTCATGGGCAACCTACAATTTTCCATTTGACAAGTCTAAATGTCTACTCTTCCAAACCAAGACCAGTGAAACAGGCATGGTTGAGCTTGCATGTGCTCTTGTGCATTTGTGTTCATCAGTCCGATGTTTGCTTGCTTGAGCAGTGCCATGTGCTCAGGAGCTGCTCTGTACATGCCAGTTCTTCTGCACGGGCAAGACCTTCCTATTTATAGGGATGTGGCTGTGGTGTCAGGGAATAGAAACTGTGCTGCATTTAGGACAGCTAGTTACACTCAAATGGGAACTGAGTGTAACTTCAGTGTTTGGCCTAAAGCTGCCTTAAATCTTGTTGAATAGTGCTTGGTCTTCAAGCAGCTGGACTCTGGCATTTTTGCATGACAATAACAAGCAATAGATGAATAAATCAAGAAGCCTGTATTGATTTAATAAACTGTGACTTATTTTAGACTGTGTATTTCTTGCCAGGTTAGTTAATCTAAGTGTTTGCATTGATATGAGCAATTTTGATACCTGAATTACTTTAAACAAAGGGTTAGAAAAGTAGGCTTTTTTTTTGGCCTTTGTCCTCAGAGTTTTGGTCCTTTTCCAGATTTAGCAAGTCATCTGCACTTGGTGTGGGTTGACAGAAGAATGACTTTGCCAATTCTCTGTGGGATGCTTCGTTAGCTCTAGTATGGGGCTGCAACACAAACAGCTGCTGCAGAAGATGACAGCTTTGTACAGATGCTTGATGCCTGTGCAATTCAGACTTCAGTTTGGGAACTCATCTTTAAAAACACTTTGCTGGGAGCAGCTGAAGAGGTTGCTTGGCCATGGCACACCCTGCCTTGCTAAAATATGCCTTTCTTGAGAGTTTAGGAGAGAAGTTGGTTGGTGCTCAAGATGTGACTGTTAGAGAGCTGTATTGCTCCATAGATCTGCGAGTCAGTCTGGCTTTTAAAGGACGGTCAAGAATTTGAGCATTGTCTTCCTTGACAACTCCTAAAGGCATCATAAATGACTGAAAATCAAAAATTGTCTTTTCTTTCAAAGACTTTTTCCTTGCCCTTTAGTTGTCTTGGTGTCTCTCAGGGTCCAGCTTTGCTTATTTGCTTCCTTTTAACCAATCCTACAAAATATCCCATGATGTTCAAAAGGAACAACACCAAACTTTTCTCAGCTGGATCCAATTGCCTGTACCTAATGCAGAGGAAGTTCGGTAAAAGACACATGCATAATTTACATGAAAAGCCCTGGCCATATTTACTGTGAAAGGAAGTCGGTGAAGTAAGAATAAAGCCCCAGTAAGGCATTGCTTTTTGCTGGTTTAAGCTGAGCAGTCGGTGCTGCCTCGTCCCCGCCTCCTTGGCCGCAGCGCTGAACAAGGAGCCTGGGCCCGCGTCCGTGTGCTTCCTGCAGTGTGTGCCTCCGGCTCCGTGTGCTCCGCCCCTCCCCTCTCAAACTGCAACTGCTCCTCAATTCTTACATTTGTTCTCTCTCCTTTAGGATGGACGAAGCCCACGTCCTATTCCTCTGCCTGGCTATGAAGTTAGTTTACCGGGTTCTGGTGAGAAGTTTGATGTGAAGCACGTTTTTAAGCTTTGCCAGTCCCATCAAACTCTCTATTTCAGTGCAGAAGATGAAGACCTGCAGGTGAAATGGATGGAAATTCTCACCAAAGCTGCCAAAGGGGAGACTGAGGATACAGCTGAAGGGCTTAACAACTCATAGATCAAGTTTCATTTAGTTTCTTTCCTACATGCTATAAACCTTCACTTGAATTTGGTATTCATGGCACTTTGGAATCTGTATGGCTTTATATTTTCAGTGTCTGCATAGGAAATTCAGTGGTTTCTCACCTTTTATTGGACATTTTTCACGTCTAGTAGTTACCCGCCGTATTTTATGTTAAAGGAAAAAGTAGTTATAGTTGTTGTTGGTGTCAATGCTGGTTTTAAAACAAAAGACAAGGAGAAAAGCATTAATTTTAACAAAGGTAATGGAAAACCATCAGTCTTTTGTTTTCCTAAATGTATATTTTTCCAGTCCTTTTGATTGCTATTGAGTGCAGGATGTGTATAGTCTGTGATTAGTTCTATAAATGCTGCCTTTTAAGTTAAATGTTGTAAAGGCTTGTGCTGGACACTGACATTCCATTCTCTGCCTCGCCCTCCTGGTAAGGTCTTTGTGATGTGTGAGCAATGTACTGAGTATTTTCCTGTTGCTAAAACTCTGCTATTTTGAGATGACCTGTTCAAATGACAAATACTGTAGAAGGGGCTTCTAAAAATGGCTGCAAATGGTGCAGAACAGAACATTGAGAAGCCTCATTGATTTTAAGCATTTATTATATTGATTGCTTTCTTCTGGAACCAATACTTTCCTTCCTTCTATTGGAACCCATTTTGATGTAAGTGAACAAACATTTTATACTGCAAACTGGGTTATGATCAATAAACAAGAACATTTTTAGCATACACCATACAAAAAGGTGACTTTTTTGTTGTATTGGTTAATTTAAATGGCCTATATTTTATTTATAAAATTTGTAAATAATGTTTTATAGGTATTTTAAGAATTTTTAGAAGACCTCAGCTAATTAACAGGATTTAGTGCATAGTTTAAGAGATATTTGTATGAACTGTAATTTAATTTTCCTGTTCACCTGTTTTTGTCTTACTTTCAAACATCAATGTTTGTCTATTTAAATAAAAATTCCTGCAGAAAGCTCCTGAGCCAGATTTCCAAGGCACAGCAAAGTTTAGGTCAACATTTAAAATATATTAAAAAAAATATAAAAGTCCAAAACAAACAAAAAAAAAAGGCATGTCTGTTCCTAGTGGTAGTAAGCATGTAGTATCGATCAAAATGAAATAAAATCTGTCACAGTACTGTATTTTTAAATGGTTTGGTTTAACTTTTGTTTCCTCCTCAGCCTTCTACATTTTCTGATACTGATAGAGAGGAAGAAATGCACCATACAGACAGACTTTTTTAGGATTGTTGAAAATTAGTGATATCCATCAGTGAGTATTTTTTGGACTTACAGAAAAGGACTTATCCTTGCTTGGGGTTTGGTTTGTTTTTTTACATTGGTGAATGAATCATATATCTGAAGTCCATGATGGTGAAAAATTAGAGGCCATGTATTTGATTATCTACTGGAAAATTTTCTTGAGACTTGCATCTTTCCTCTCCTCCCTACCCACCCTCTCCCAACAATCTACACAGAAAAAATTCCTTAAAGAGTAGTTTTCACCATGAAAAGGAATTCTTACCAGTGTGTGTTATTTCTTCTTCCAAGCTTCCTTGAAAATATAATCATGTAGTGTGTTTACCCTGAAAAATTACTCATTTAGTAACATTTCTGGTTTAGAGTTGGGGTGTTCGGTTTGGTTTTTTTTTTGTTGTGTTTGTTTATTTGTTTGTGTGTGTGTTAACATTCTCTTATTCTGTGATTCTAAGCAAATCAAGGAACATATGCTTAGTGAGCACCTTAACAAACCAACATGCAGTAACGTAAGAACAAAGCACCCTCAGAGAACAGCCCCAGACTACAGAATGGTATTGTATGCAAGTCTCTCTTGGTCTGCACTGACTGATCAGCAGAAAGTCCCAGCATACAGTGCTGCTGTGAAACCACAATCAAATCCTCTGAGAAGTCATTACACGTCTCTGAAGGCTTGTCCTAAATTTACAGCAGGATCTAATCTTGTCCAGATGAGAGGCTGGAGGGTTAGGACCTTTGTCTCATTCTCCTTCCTCATCTTCACTCCTTTGGAAGGAAGTGAAAACTCTCAAACCCAAAGAAATAGGTGTTGCTGACACTGTTTGTCATAAAAGCTGTAAACTTCAGACTTTACTTTGTCTTAAAAGCTGTTTTTCTGAGCTCAGCCTGCATCTGTGCAGAGGGTTAGCACAGGGATTAAGCATTCCATAAATCCTACTTATACCTTCGTATTAGTGCATAAATAAGATTTAAGCCACTAATAACCCCTTTCTAGCTGAATTATATATGCTGGCCATGATGAGACCAGAGAAAAAAAATTTAGAAGTGACAGCAGAGTTAAATTTAACCAGGGAACTGAATTTTGATGAAGTAGGGATTAAAAGTATAGTAACCTTTACTGCAGTGTCCTGACATCAGCACATTTCAGAAAAGATGCCAAAATCTCACAATAAGCCAAGAACTTTCTCTGTGCCTGTGGAGCTGCACCAACAAATCCTCTCCACTTGGCTTCTTGCAACCATGAAGTAAAACATACCAGGTCTTTGTGACTCTTCCTGTCAGGTCAAGGCATCACACCCTACCTGCTCATAGTCACAACATTCCAGCTCTGAGTATGGCTGGGGCAGAATTAAACCAAGCTCTGGGCTCTCAGTCACTGCAGGACCCCAAAATTGTGCTCTGTTTGGGAACTAAACCTCACAAATCTGTGAGAGCTTGATTGGTCCTTCCAGTTAACAGCTGGATAAACCTTTCCTTTGTTTCTCTGGGAGCTGCTGTCTCTCTCCAAGGTGCCCATCATCTCTTGCCTGAATTAAACTGATGTCTTTCTTTTTTTTTCTGTAAATATTTTTTTCTGTGAATCACAGATTAAGGGTTTGAACAACCCTGAATTTGTTTCAGGAGGATTTCATTAACAAATCAATTAGCAGTATTTAATCTCATTCCCACACATTTTTTATTCTGACTTCTTATTGATTTTCCTGTTCTGTTAAAATGTGGTGTTATACCCTCAGAAGGAAGAACTGGCAAAGGCAAAAATACAAAGAACTGGCAAGGGCAAGGGACGAAGGCAGTAACAGAGCAGAGAGATGGGGCCATCTCCAATTATTCATTTCCTTCCTAGAGATGGGATGCATGTTGGTGGGTGTCTCATTTTGCAGGTGGTGAGCAAGTGCATTGATCCACCTACATTTGAGCCTTTGGTACTGTACAAGCAATACCTGAGCTCTAACACTGTGATCTTTGGAGCTTGGACAAGACTCACTGTCAACACCAAGACTACAGGAAATCAAACCAGGCAGTGAAGAGATTTTATTTGAAATCAATTTCTCCACTCAAAATTATGAAGAAGGAATGTAAAATTATCAGGGCAGAAGTTGTGTTTCGGCTCACTGATGTGTGACCTTTTAATATCTCTGGCCCCAGATTGCTCATGGGTATCTAAAGGATCAGGAATATTGTGTCCAGGCGCCATTGAGGCAAAGTCGGCATGAACAAATCTGCTGAGAAACAGGAAAACTGTGAAATGGATTGTCCTTACATGCTGTGTCTGCTGAGGACCATCAACACCAGGGAATCTGGGCCAGGTTTTCACAGATGCAAGTGGGACTGATCCATTCAGATGGATTCACCTTAATCTCTTATAAAAAGGCTAGACTTCAGTGTGCTCATTTGGTTTACTCATTCTCCAGCCTCTGTGTTGGCTGTGATGAGTTACACAGGGTTTATTGACTGAGGGTTTAAGAGAGCTAGTGCCACCATATCAATGCCCTGTTGTGATCAAATGAGGGTTTTTGCTAAATCATAGAATCACAGTATCATTTGAATTGGAAGGGACCTTAAGATCATTTTTTTCCACCTCCTGCCATGGGCAGGGACACCTTCCACTATTCCAGGGTATCCTTCCACTCTTCAAGGATGGGGCAGCCACAGCTTCTCTGGACACCCTGTTCCAGGGCCTCACCACCCTCACAGGGAAGAATTAATTTATTTGTTAAATCTGAATCCCCTGAGTCCCCATGAGGTGAGCACAATCATATACATGTACATAAAACTTTTTCTAAAGGTCATGCAGGGGAGGGAATGTGAATCCCAGATCTTTTTTTCTGTTCTCATCAAATTCCTTGCCACTGACAGATGCTCACAGCTGCTTCAGAGAGAAAGATGACAAAGCTGTGAGTGTCTTGTTTGATGCTGGAGCTGCTCAGAAAGATAAAGTACAGTAGAGCTGTGAAAATGAGGAATATGTTTTTATGTCCATTATAAGCATTACAAAGCAATCACTGTGCTAGAGCACATTGCAGCTCTGTATATGCCCATCTCCCCTCTCCAAAAGTGATGTGGAGGTGAGGCTGGTGGGTTTGGGAGGTGAGCACCTGTACCTGCCCAGGGCACACAGCATAGCCAGGTGAGGAACCTGTCTCCAGCTTTGGCCAAAGCAGATGTGAAGGGATAGGTATGGATGTGTGACTGCCAGCTGCCTGATGCTCAAAGATATCCCAGCCTAGAGAGGGTACCTGGCCATTAATAACCTCTTAGAGGATTTTTGACCTTAGCTTACAATTTCTTTCAGTATAATTTTTTTTTCTTTTTAAATGTCCACAATATCCTGTGTCAAAGAATTCTGTAGCTAAACCCCACCTTGGCTAGAAAGTTTCTTCCCTTTTTTTGAAGCTGTAGTGCTGGCACCTTCCAGGTCTAGCCTGGGGAGCAGCACTGAACAGCTCCCCTGTAACCTTCCTCAGGACCCAGGGTTTGCACAGAACTCTTGTGGGTCTTCCCAGGTGTCTCTTTCTGCAGCTAGAGAGTCTGGACTGTTTCTTTGTTCCTTGTTGGTTATCTCTGATCACATCTGCTTCCCCTCCTTGAATCTCCTTCTTTGACCACAGGACATGAGGTGGGTCAAAGGCAGATTCTGGGGCAGGGAATTTCTTTTTTCAGATTTCTGTCCAGACTGCTTATGTCTGGGGCAAAGAATACTTGAATATTTTCCCTCTTCAACATCTAGTGCCATTTTGACTGTCTTGAGCAATAGTGATGTGTCAGGACTTTGCTGGTGGGCAATATTTCCCTTGTTCAGTCCCTTAAACAAACTGGAAGAAGAAATATTAACTCATATCTGCTCAGTCTGTTTTGAAGTTGATGCTAGACGTGTACATGCATATCCTTCAATCACTGCCCTTTGCTAAATGAGCAAACTGACAATACTGCAGAGCATCTGTGCAATTATATTTGAATGCACTTCTTAGAGACTGAGAAATCCACTATGTGAATTGGAAAATGCAAAAGGTTAAAATAAAAATGGCTTAATAAAATTACAACACTCCATTTAAAACTGCACAAGGGGAAATGCAGAACTGTGAAGAGCACTAACCATCCACCATAAAATACCATTTGCTAGAATGGACACTGGGCAGCTCCTTGGCTGGTATAAATAGATGGATTTAGTTACAACTGTCTGTTAAATCAGCTGAGGATCTGACCATATAGCTTTGTTTGATCTTTAAGCATTTCTGCTTCCTGCCAAGCCTTAGATAATCAGTGATTTACAGCACAGCTTTTGCTGTCCCTAGATGCACAGGAGACTTGAGCAGGATGTCCGCTCCACTTAGAATAATTTGGAGACAAGGGCTCATCAGGTATTCATTGGTCTTAGCTTTCAAACAGTTAATGTTCTCCCTCTACAGTAAATTCCCCCCATTTCTCCTAGCACACAGAAAACCTGACATGACACTATTATTCCAATAGCTGCTAAGTTTTTTTTTGCCTGAGAGATCAATTTTATGTCAAATTTATGTCATGTTAGCAATTCCTCCCTGATTTCTGAAGTATGCACTAGGCTTAGGATAATGATAATAATGCATTTCTCTAAGTCTGTAATGAAGTCACCACTCAGGAACAGTGCACTAACGCTTTCTTATGCTCCTTAGAGATTGCTTCCTGTTGCAGTTTTGAAGGGATAAAAGCAAATCCAATATGCATCTCATGCAAGGGTCTAAAGCAGTTGCTGGTGTCACATGAGCTCAATCCTCTTCTGAGTTATGCAGATCAAATCCCCAGAATTTGTTTGACCTGGGAGTTTGGCATGTATGCCAACTTTGTCACAAAAACCTTACCCCAGCTCTGTGGTTCAGAACAGGTTCAGAGCAGGTTCCACCAAGTCAGTGGTGTTTCTCTGAAATGAGAGAAATTTACTTGATAGTCACAAGGCCATAGAGTGATAGGACAAGGGGAAACAACAGTAAGCTGAAGGAGGGCAGTGTTAGACTGGATAATATGAATAAATTCTTTACTAGAAGAGTGGTGAGCCACTGGCACAGTTTGCCCAGAGGAGTTGTGGCTGCCCCATTCCTGGGAGTGTCCAAGGCCAGGTTGGATGGGCTTGGAGCAACCTGGGCTAGTGGAAGGCGTCCCTGGCCATGGCAGGGGGTGGAACTGGATGGTCTTTAAGGTCCCTTAATCATTCTGTTTCTATATTTACTTGAGGCTTATAAAATATAAAGCTTATCTCTGGTACAGAATGACCAGATATAGAATGAATATCCTGACATTTGTAAAAAGTAGACATTAGGAGAAGGAAATTAATAAATGAATTGTCAAGGCCTTGTCTGCTTAACTGGGATAGTGCTGATTAGCCCCAAACAATGCTGGCAGAGATAGCTTGCATGAGTGTTCATAGTAACATTTTATCTTGGATTGAAGACACAAATGGTTGTTCTCAGAGTATTTGTTTTTCCAAGCTACTGACAAACAGAATGTGTATTAGTGCCACTTGGCCTGTCACACTGTATTTATTCATTTCTATAAAAGAAGGAACAAAAATGTTCCCTCTTCAGATTAGCTTTGCATTTTCAGGCTCTGATGGGATATATGCAGCTGTGTGCTGCTGTGTTTTTCTATACTAGACTGCACTTAATAGTAAAACAAGAAAATAGCTCCTGAGCTGCAGCCCCAAGCTGAATCTGCCACCTCCCTACCACCTACTAGAAAAAAGGAAAACACTGGAGTTTGCAGCAGGCAAGCAGGTCATTTGTTATCAGCCATGAGCTGTCTTTATATGAGCATGGCAGAGCTCTGTGCCACTGACAGCCCAAGGGAGTCACTGGAGGAGCTAAAATGGAGCTGGCCATGGGCATATAGTGTGTCCTTGGCAAAAAGAACTCTCCAGGTCCCCTGCATGCAGTATTCCTTAGTACAGGACCAGGTTAGTTTCTTCCACACTGAGGAGTTCCCAGCATTACTCCTCCCTGATGAGTGAAGCAATACCTTATTCCCACATCTATCACAGAATCATCAAATGGTTTGGTTTGGCAGTAACCTTAAAGCCCATCTTGTTCCACTCCCTGCCTTGAATGCTATGTCCAGTTCTGGGCCCCTCAATTTAGGAAGGATCTTGAGATGCTGGAGCATGTCCAGAGAAGGGCAATAAGGCTGGTGAAGGGTCTAGAACACAAGTTCTGTTAGGAGCAGTTGAGAGAGCTGAGGTTGTTTACCCAGGAGAAGAGAAGGTTAAGGGGAGACCTCATCACTCCCTACAACTCCCTGACAGGAGAGTGAAGCCAGGTGGGGATCAGTCTCTTCTCCAAGGCAATCAGCAAGAGGGCAAGAGGGCACAGCCTTAAGCTGCACCAAGGGAAGTTTAGGCTTAACATAAGGAAAAGATTCTTCACAGAAAATGGTTTGGCATTGGAATGGGCTGCCCAGGAAGGTGGTGGGGTCACTGGTCCTGGAGATGTTTAAGAAAAGACAGGACATGCCACTTGGTGCCGTGTTGCAGTTGACAAGGTGGTATTAGGTCATAGGTTAGACTTGGTCATCTCAAAGGTCAACATATTTAATTCTGTGATTCTGTGATTGAAACCTATAGCTGAGAAAGGATGAAAAGTCAGGGCAGAGTGAAGCCACCTCCCTGGGGCAGTAGCACACCACAGCAACCTGGGGGATAGGAACAACTCTGACAACAGATCATTTCACATCACTTCTAAGGGTCACGTTTTCTTTCAGGACTCTTATTGCTGAGCTTTTAGCTATCACAGCTGTGCATGTGTGATCTGACTAAACAGAAGCTGAGGCTGAGAGCTGCTATTCTCCTTTAAAAGAGTTACAGAACAAGCAACAGGATTTGCCTGAGGCTCTGAGCAGTGTAGGCAGACCCAAGAGTCACTGCCTGGGGCTGAGGGGTTGATGCTCAGCTGAGCCAGGCTCAGCTCCTGAGGCTCAGGGAAGGAGGAGGTGGCAGCAGGGCTGGCCAGGAGAGGAGAAAGGGGATCAGCTTGCTGCTGTTGGAGGGCTTGGGAGCATGTCCCTGCTTGTGGCCAGGCAAGCCCTGCAGCCCCCCAGGCAGCTTTGCTGGGGACTGTCACTTTAGCAATCTTGTGCCCTTGGCATGCCTGGAGCCAGCTCTAGTAACTAAGATTAAAAGAAAGGCAATGCCTTAGGGCAGCTTAATGAAATACAAAAGTTATACCATCCCTAAGCAAAAGCAGCAAATGTCTGGCCAGGGCTGCATGGCTTCCCCTGAAGGTGAAACCAGGGGCCTTAAAAATTATGAAAGTACTCACCTGCAGCCAGGGATATGAGTGACGTCTGAGGGAGTCACATCACAGGGATGTCTGTGGTGTTCCAGGACATGCGGAGCAAAACCACTGCTGTTGGGTTATACATTTCCTTACAAAGCAACTCTGAATGCTGCCACGAGGTGAGTGGAATTCAGGTGCTGCTACTTAATTTGCTTCTGTGAGTGCCTGTAAGGAAAGATTTGACTTGCAACACACTTGCATTCAACTTGAATTGTATAACAGCAACTGCAGGGGTAGTGGCTCACAGGAAAAGCTACTACTCTGTCTTTGATATTCCTCTGGTTTCACTGGACTTGACTGGAGGAGCTATAGTTCTTTGTTGACTTTAATAAGATTAATTAATATTAATATAATGTTCATTAATAGTAATAAAGTGACCGGAAATATAAACCTAATTCACAAGCTACTGCATTTTCAAAAATGCTGGGGTGTTCTGGTTTGAAAAGCAA
>VZTB01012406.1:0-16231 GCA_013397245.1 Thryothorus ludovicianus
AGGATTTGGTCCCGTTTCTTTTTTGTTCTGTGGGATGTTTGGTGTTGTGTCAAATTTAGAGAGGCTGAGATTTGGGCCGAGGCACAAATTTGGGTTCACATCAATGTGTTGGTAGCAGGATCTGTCCCCAGATCCTGGCTCGTGGGGTCTGCCCTGAGCTCAGGGCTTCCTTCCTGATTTACCCCCAAAATCAGGATTTGGTCCCGTTTCTTTTTGTGTTCTGTAGGATGTTTGGTGTTGTATCAAGGCTAGAAAGGCTGAGATTTGGGTTGGGGCATAGATCGGGGTTCCCATCAGTGTGTTGGTAGCAGGGTCTGTCCCCAGATTCTTGCTTGTGGGGTCTGCCCCGAGCTCAGGGCTTCCTTCCTGATTTACCCCCAAAATCAGGATTTGGTCCCGTTTCTTTTTGTGTTCTGTAGGATGTTTGGTGTTGTATCAAGGCTAGAAAGGCTGAGATTTGGGTTGGGGCATAGATCGGGGTTCCCATCAGTGTGTTGGTAGCAGGGTCTGTCCCCAGATTCTTGCTTGTGGGGTCTGCCCCGAGCTCAGGGCTTCCTTCCTGATTTACCCCCAAAATCAGGATTTGGTCCCGTTTCTTTTTGTGTTCTGTAGGATGTTTGGTGTTGTATCAAGGCTAGAAAGGCTGAGATTTGGGTTGGGGCATAGATCGGGGTTCCCATCAGTGTGTTGGTAGCAGGGTCTGTCCCCAGATTCTTGCTTGTGGGGTCTGCCCCGAGCTCAGGGCTTCCTTCCTGATTTACCCCCAAAATCAGGATTTGGTCCCGTTTCTTTTTGTGTTCTGTAGGATGTTTGGTGTTGTATCAAGGCTAGAAAGGCTGAGATTTGGGTTGGGGCATAGATCGGGGTTCCCATCAGTGTGTTGGTAGCAGGGTCTGTCCCCAGATTCTTGCTTGTGGGGTCTGCCCCGAGCTCAGGGCTTCCTTCCTGATTTACCCCCAAAATCAGGATTTGGTCCCGTTTCTTTTTGTGTTCTGTAGGATGTTTGGTGTTGTATCAAGGCTAGAAAGGCTGAGATTTGGGTTGGGGCATAGATCGGGGTTCCCATCAGTGTGTTGGTAGCAGGGTCTGTCCCCAGATTCTTGCTTGTGGGGTCTGCCCCGAGCTCAGGGCTTCCTTCCTGATTTACCCCCAAAATCAGGATTTGGTCCCGTTTCTTTTTGTGTTCTGTAGGATGTTTGGTGTTGTATCAAGGCTAGAAAGGCTGAGATTTGGGTTGGGGCATAGATCGGGGTTCCCATCAGTGTGTTGGTAGCAGGATCTGTCCCCAGATCCTTTCTCATGGGGTCTGCCCTGAGCTCAGGGCTTCCTTCCTGATTTACCCCCAAAATCAGGATTTGGTCCCGTTTCTTTTTGTGTTCCATAGGACACTTGGTGTTGTGTCAAGTTTAGAGAGGTTGAAATTTGGGCTGGGGCACAAATTGGGGTTCACATCAGTGTGTTGGTAGCAGGATCTGTCCCCAGGTCCTTGCTAGAGAGGTGAAATAATAAGGAATTGCAACAGAAAGGCTGGAATCGAGGTGGGGAGTGGAGGATTTGGGTGTATTTTGAAAAAGCATGAGGAAAAATGAGGGAAAGGTGACAGCTCTGCCAGCCAGGGCTGCAGCAGGCTGCAGAATGTGCCACCACCTCAGAACTCCCCTTCTGAGCAGCCAAATTCCAGAGCTCTTAGAGGAGAGTGGGCAAAAAAAACCCAAATGGTCACTGGAGAGGCTCCATCTCCAAAACCAAACTGGGGAGAGCCCCACCATGGAGCTGGCACTGGAGCCCTGGGTGAGGTCACAGTGTCCCTGCTCTGCACGAGGAGCCACAGGCGATGCCATCCCCCCACCCAGGAGGGTTTTGCTGCTCTCTCGAGCAGCTTTTGCTGCTCTCTTTGTGTGGTGCATGTTCAGGGAATGCAAATGCCCGTCAGTGAGAGGGGCTGGGCTGGTGGTGGGTGAATGTGACCCCTCTGCAGCTGTGGGCAGGGAAAGGAAAAGCTCCCTCCGTGCCTGAAACCAGGCTGGAGCCTTGGCAAAGCCCTGCCAGCTCTGCCCCAGTGTCCACCTCTGCAGCCAGAGCACACCTGGCTCACCTGGCTGGCACGAGGGGCTCTGCTGTGAGGGATTCCCTGTGGGAAGGAATCTGAGCCCTGAGCCACATCCCGTGGCTAAACCCCTGTCAGCAGCACAAACCACAGGGGAGGGTGGAAGAGCTGGGAGTGAGGAGCTGGGCCAAGCTGCCCTGGGAAGAGCAGGGATCCCTGAACACCCCTGGCCACCCTTCCCTGAGCTCCTGTCGTCCCCTGATCCATTTTCCCTTCGCTTTTCTCTCCCTGGGGGTGATGGGGAAATTCTCCTTCCCTGAGGTTTGTCCTTGCTCCAGACCCTGGAGCTGCCTCTTGCTCCCAGCCACCCCTGCCAGCGCCCATGTCCCATCCCAAAGGTTTCCTTTGGGGTTTTCCTTCTCCTGGTGCTACAAATCCCAGAACACAGCACCCAGGAGGGCAGGGTAAGATGCTCTGGATGTCAAGAGGGCACGTGAGCTGCAGCTCCTGATGAGGAAGGAGGAAGGAAGGGGCAGGGATGAGCATGCCAGGAATGGTTTGTGCCATCACTGAGGAACCCGGGATGTTTTCCTGTGGGATGCCAGAAACAGCTCTGGATTAAGGTTTTCTCTCACTATGAACAATCCATGGGATGTTTCATACATAACAGAGTTTTGGGTGAGGCCCTGGCTGCTTTGTATTTCATGGCAGATATCCTGCAGCTGTCTAATGGTTCAGGATTTTGTGGAAGTGGCTCCAAGGAGGGAATTCACCACCTGGGAGGCTCAGCTTCCCTTTTGAAACACGCATCCTGGAGCTCTCAGGATTGCAAAAAGCAGCATCCTGGTGGTCAGAAATCAGCAACCCAGCCCCAGAGGGGTTGAGTTTTAAAATAAAGCAGGTCCAAGCCCAGCTCCAGGAGAGTTGGGATTTTAAAGCAAAGCTGATCCTGGCTCAGCCTGGCATCACCTCACACCAGGCACCAAGGAGCAGCCCCCAGCTCCTGCCCTCCAGCCCCAGGACCCAGGATCTGGGTTTCCTCCCCTCGAGCAACAACCAAGCAAGTTATTCTGGGGAGGAAAAGTCCAATTTCCAGCACGGCCAGAGCCTGCCGGGGTCAGCCACGTCCGTGTGCGCTCCCGAGGGCCGGGCTTGCGTGACTCCGCTTCCCCATCAAGGCCAGAATCTAAACAATCTTGATTCCTGTCCCAGCAGCCCTGGGCTGGGATCTTCAATTGCAGGAAACGGAGCCTTTGGCGTGTTTATGTCGGGAACACGAAGAATGAGCTGAGGAGGGGCCGGGGCTGCAGCCGTGGAGCGAGGCCGGGGGGCAGCGGGGGGATCGCCGTGTTTGCCTTGGCAGAAACGTCTCTTTCACGAGGAGAAAAAAAAAAAAAAGGAAGATTAAAAATAGCCAAACTTCCCCCAAAGGCTCAGCAAAGGAATTTTTGGCTGTTCCAGCACCTCTGTTTGTGTCATTGATAAACTCCACACAAAGGCACCCCCAGCACGGAGCCCCTGCCCGTGGCCAGCGGCGCTTGGTGCTGCTGGGGCTGCTCGTGGTGTGGGGGCTTCGAGCTCCATCCCACCGTGGGGTCTTGCCAAACCTGGGACCTCCAGAGGTGCCGTGGCATCGTCAGGGCTGCCAAGCCCGTGGGGGCCGTGGTTTTAGGGAGCAGGAGCCACGGGAACAGCGGGAAATGCCGGATCACTGGGAGAAAGGGAGGAGGTTGGGGCTGCATGGACGTGGCAAGGGACTGGTGCCAGTGAATCCCTGAGCTCTGTGGGGCCACGAGTGGTACCCCATGCCTTGATAGGGAGGTCCCCCAAGCTTGGGAGGTCCCGGGATCTGTTCTCAGGAAGGGCTGTACCCAGGATGTCCGGAGCCAAACTCCGTTGGGAGCAGCACATCCTACCTCACTCTGTGTGTGCCTGCCCTCTGCAAAGCCCCCCTCTCCCTTCCCAAAGCCCCCCATGGTTGGTGATGAGCCCCTGGGGGTGCAGGGGCTGCTCTCACCCCTCTGCTCTTGCAGGAGGATGCTGTGTGCAGCCGGTGGCCGGGTGGTGCTGGCATTGATGACCCTGTCCCTCAGCTTCGCAGCCGGTGAGTGCAGCGGGGTGACAAGCAGGGTAAAATAAGCCCTCGGCTTTTTGGCAGCATCTCTGCCCAAAATAAAAGCCAGGGAGGAAGCTGGGCTCCTCAGGGACTGTGCTATGCCCCTGTGGCATGGTGACCCATCCCCCAGAGATGATCTCAGCTTAATTAATTGTGGTTGATCAAGTGCTTTGCTGTCACCTGAGGGGAGATGGGGAAAGGCTGGTACCATGTACTGAAATATGTGGGTTTCCCCAGGGGTGGTGATGATGATGATGATGATGGTGGTGGGAAGAAGGAGGAGCTGCTCAGCATCCCAGGTGACCTGGGGACAGATCCAGGCTGGGTGTTCTCGCTGGGAGACTCAGGATAATGGGGCTGTGCAGGGAGGAGCAGCAGAGCTTACTGGGGGGATGAGTCTCCACCAAGTCCCCGTTCTGCCCACGGGGCCACCAACCCCAAACCTTCCCTGTCACCTCCCCACAGCACTGGCCCCAGGCAGGCTTTGGGGCAGGGGGACAGGAAGTGCAGGATGGCCACCACAGCCATCCCCTTGCTGTCCCCTCGGTGTCCCCTCTGCTGTCCCCTCACCACTGGATGTCTGGCTGCCCTCACGCTGAACTCACTGATTCCAGGAGGGATATTTTCTGCGCAAAAGGGCAGAGCTAAATTAGGAATTTGGGAGGGCAGCCGCCATCTGAGCCACTCTGGCACCATGGCTCTGGAAAGTGCCTTCGGGGAAGTCAGGAAAAACTCCAGGAAAGACCCTGGGTCTGGCTCCCAAAACACCCACTGGGAAGGCACAGGCTGAGTTTGGGTTTCTGATCCCAGCCCAGCTCCTGGGATCAGGCTCCCATAGGTCCCGTGTCCCCTGGGATTCCATGGGCAGGATGTGACCCCATGTATTGTAAACCAGTGCAGCCCAGTTAATCCCAGCTGCTGGGGCTGACTGCACAGTCCATTCCCTAGAGCCTCTTGGGGGTGTGAGAACAGGTGACACCCAGGTTCAGAGCCCAGCTGGGAGCAGGTGATTTTCTGGGAGGTGTCAGGATGGATTCCCAGTACTGAGCACTCACAGCAGCCTCCCCCTCCTTCTATGACGACCCCAGGCTGCCCACTCTCAAAATTTGGTTCAGGAGCCTTTAGGACCATGTCCCTGTCCCCAAAACCGCCGAAGCTCCCGGGTGGGCAGTGGGGTGACCCCCGTGGCACAATGTGTCCCCTCCTCGTGCCCGCAGAGGAGCTGCTGTGTGCCTGCGATGTGCCCCACTGCAGCCAGCCCAACTGCACGGGCAAGGTGTGCTTCGTCAGCAAGAGGAGGGACGAGGGGACCGTCACCCAGCACCGGGGCTGCTTCTCCCAGAACATTCTGGAGCACTGCCAGACGCCCGTGACGGAGCAGTACGGCATGAGGTGCTGCAACTCCCGCATGTGCAACGCCGAGCTGGAGATTTTCCTGCAAGGTACGGGGGCCTGGGGGCCAGGGGACGAGCTGTCCGTGTGGGCAGAGGGTCTCAGGATTGTCCCTGTCCTCATTCAGCACCTACAGAGCCACCAAGGTGTTCCTGCAGCCCCATAGCTCGGCTCAGAGCAGATTTTTTCGCAGGAGGGTAAAAGCAAAGTTGGGGAGCAGAAATTATATCCCTCTGGCTCATTAAATTCAGCATTGATTATATCAGTCCCCACAGAGACACTGATCCTTTCCTAAAAGCATAGAGAAGGATCAAGTGCCTGTGTAAAGTTCACTCAGAAGTATCTTTAAGCTTTGAAAACTGCTTGGAGATATGAAGCTCATGGAAAAGGGGTATCCTTCCCTTCCTGGGCTGTGCGTGCAGAGCTGCCACCCACGGGGTTGATCCCAAGGCAGGGACACTCTCCCACAGGGAGACACACCAGACCTCCATCCTCCATCCGTGGAGTCCCTCTAGAAAATGAATCTGAGCCTCCCCTCCTCTCAGCTGGTTGGGACAGAAAAAAAATTTCCTTTGGGGAAAGTGGAAAAAAGTTGTTTATTTAACAGGCAAAGCACTCCCCAGCACAACAAGTGAACAGCACTGAACAATAAAAGCTCTCAGTGCCCTGCAGAGATGGCAAATTCAGAAAGTCTCTCCCTGGCTGGAGCTCGGCTCAGTTGCTGTCGGTCCCTCAGGGCTGGGAAAGGGCCCAGGCCAGGCCTGGGGGGACACAGGTGGGAGCTCCTGGGGCCCTTTGGGTGTTTAACCAGAGCAGGGTCAAACAGTGCCAAGAAAAAGTGAAAAAAACACAGTGTGGAGAACTTCTCTGCCTCAGCTTAGCCAAAAAAATTAACAAAAAGCAAAGGAGAGCTCTGTCCCACCATCCACACTGCAGCCAGCACAGGCTGTGTGTGTCAGAAAAACACAGAAACCCCAGACCTCCACCCTGCCAGGTCCACCCTCACACTTCCATCCCTCCTTTCCCCCACCCAGGAGAAGATGCCCTGGCAAAGGCGCCTTCCCTACCCAACCTCCTCCTGATGATCTTCGTCCCACTGCTCTCCCTCCTCATCCTCGTGGCGCTCACGGCACTCTTCTGCTGGAAGGTGGCCCAGCACCGCCACAAGCACAGCGACTTTGGTGACACTGACCTCATGCTGAAGGCGTCCATGATGGGAGACAGCACCTTAGAGGTGGGTGAGCTCCCTGGGGGATCCTAAATGTCCCCAAGGGTCGGGTTCTCTGCTGTTTTTGCAGAAATTCCCTGAGCT
The DNA here is from genome assembly GCA_013397245.1 of Thryothorus ludovicianus. Classification (NCBI taxonomy): domain Eukaryota; kingdom Metazoa; phylum Chordata; class Aves; order Passeriformes; family Certhiidae; genus Thryothorus; species Thryothorus ludovicianus. The sequence goes on from VZTB01012406.1 coordinate 6,868, forward strand.
AGCAAAGTCCTTTTTCCACGCCGGAGGTGGAAGAAAAAGCAAAAACTCTTCAGGTCTCGTTTTCAAGGTTGTTTATTTGGTCTTATATAAAATATTCTCTTTCTGACCCGCTGAGCTCTTTCCAGCAAGGCAGCCAAAGGCCTTCTCCCCCCTCAGAGGTGGTGTTTATCTTTTATACTAAAAGTTACATCCTAATTATTTACTAGTAGTCTCCAATACCTATTCTCTACATTAGACAGTCAGTTTCTACTCTAAACCAATCAGTTATATCCCCATCACAGCAGAAATGGAGAGAAGAAGGAAGAAACCCAAAAAGCCACGAGGTTCCTCCATCCTACTCCTCTGTACTAAAACCCAAAATCTACTTTTACACCCTGTGACAAACTTATTCCTACTCTATTTAAACTCTTGTGACCTGTAATTCTTCTTTTAAGGTTGGCAATCGTTCCCATGGGCTAAAATCCCAATCTCAGGTGTTATGGGCTCTGATCCAAGATTTCTGAGCCCCCTGCCTGGGTCCCTGAGCCTCCAGGGTAGTCAGACGAGCCCTGGTTTCCAAACCCAAGGTGTGTGTGTGGAGATGGCCACCACACTGACCCCGTGGCCATCCCTGTTTGCACAGGACCTGCTGAACGACGACTGCACCACGGGCAGCGGCTCCGGGCTGCCCTTCCTGGTGCAGCGAACGGTGGCTCGGCAGATCACCCTCATGGAGTGCGTGGGTAAGGAGAGGGGCAGGGGCAGGGGAGGCTGCCCCAACCACCCCCAGCTGGTGATTGAGCGTTGGCACCGCAGCTTCAAACCCAGGAGGGGGGGATGGACCCGGCCGTGTCAGCCAAAACTCGGTAGAAACCCCAAGTCCTTCCCCAGGAGGGAGCAGCTGGGTGGGTGAGTGGGTGTTGGCCAAGGTCGAGTGTAAATTTGGGGACTGTAGCTTGCCCAGCTAATCCTGGCCCCGATAAAAGCCTCGGTAAGGCTCCTCTGCTGCTTGGCAGATTCAGCAGAGCCGGCAGGTCCCAGCGTGGCACTCTGTGGCACGTGAATTGTGATGCCAAAAATGAAGAAAGGAGTGACTGGCAGAGGTGGCACCCCATGGCACTTTTACCCAGACAGAGCAGAGAACAATGCAGGGCATCACCTTTTAAGGAGGGGTGGGAATAGGGGATGGATCCAGGGGTCAACCCACCAGGACACCTCAGGGGGTGTCCTGACTGCTGAATTACAGTTTTCACAACCAATCTCCCCGGGATGGAGGAGGATTCCCTGGATCAGAACCTGTCACCTTGGGCCCCTCAGAGAACCTTCTCGAACTTGGGAAGGGTTCCAAGGGGCAGCCCTGCCCTGGGAGGGGAGGGGGAGAAGAGGGTACAACCAAACGCAAAGCTTGCGGGGGTACACGGAGCAGACTGTTAATACAAAGTTGATTACAAAGCCCGACACTACAGCCGAGGAGCCCCGCCCTCCCCCAGGGGATCCAGGTGTGCCACACCTGGCCCTGGGGGCAGCGAGTGACGCGGTGCCACGGCTGCGGCAGGTAAAGGGCGCTACGGCGAGGTGTGGCGGGGCGTGTGGCACGGGGAGAGCGTGGCCGTGAAGATCTTCTCCTCCCGGGACGAGCAGTCGTGGTTCCGCGAGACGGAGATCTACAACACCGTCCTCCTCCGGCACGACAACATCCTGGGTGAGCGGGGGGCCCAGGAGGGCTGGGGAAGTGGGGGGCAGCTGCGTGGTGGGTCCATAATCCCGGGGGTTTCTCCCTGCCCAGGTTTCATCGCCTCTGACATGACGTCCAGGAACTCCAGCACGCAGCTGTGGCTCATCACCCACTACCACGAGAACGGCTCTCTCTACGACTACCTGCAAAGGACGGCCCTGGACGTGGAGACCTGCCTGGGCTTGGCCTCCTCCATCATCTGTGGCCTCGTCCACCTCCACGTGGAGATCTTCGGCACGCAAGGCAAACCTGCCATCGCCCACCGGGACCTGAAGAGCAGGAACATCCTGGTGAAAAGCAACCTGCAGTGCTGCATCGCAGATCTGGGTGAGATAGAGGGGGGACAGGTGGTACCCCAGGGATGCGGCACTTAGAGGTGTGAAACCTCAGGGTTGTGATACCCAGGGGTGTGGTACCCTAGGAATGTGGTACCCCAGTTTTGGGTATACCCTAGGGATGTTGTACTCCAGGGATGTGGTACCCCAGGGATGTTGTACCCCAGGGATGTTGTACCCCAGGGATGTGGTACCCCGGGGATGTGGTACCCCGGGGATGTGGTACCCCAGTCGTGGGTATGCTCTAGGGATGTGGTATACCCCAGTTTTGGGTATACCCCAGGGATGTGGTACCCCAGGGATGTTGTACCTCAGGGATGAGGTACCCCAGTCATGGGTATACCCCAGGGATGTGGTACCCCAGGGATGTGGTACCTCAGGGATTTTGTACTCCAGGGATGTTGTACTCCAGGGATGTTGTACCCCAGGGATGTTGTACCCCAGTCATGGGTATACCCCAGGGATGTTGTACCCCAGTTTTGGGTGTACCCCAGGGATGAGGTACCCCAAGGATGTTGTACCCCAGTTATGGGTATACCCCAGGGATGTGGTACCCCAGGGATGTTGTACCCCAGGGATGTGGTACCTCAGGGATGTAGTACCCCAGTCGTGGGTATACCCCAGGGATGTGGTACCCCAGGGATGTTGTACCCCAGGGATGTGGTACCTCAGGGATGTGGTACCTCAGGGATGTGGTACCCCAGGGATGTGGTACCCCAGGGATGTGGTACCCCAGTCATGAGGTACCCCAGTTTGGGGTATACCCCAGGGATGTTGTACCCCAGGGATGTGGTACCCCAGGGATGCTGTACCCCAGGGATGTGGTACCCCAGGGATGAGGTATCCCAGTTATGGGTATGCTCCAGGGATGCTCTACCCCAGGGATGTGATACCCCAGGGATGAGGTACCCCAGGGATGTGGAATCCCCCAGATGTGATGCTCCAGGAATGTGATATCCCCAATCCTGGGGATGTAATATTGCAGGGATGTGATGCCCCGGGGTGATGGTGCCACAAGGATCCTGGAGTTTTAGTACCCCGGGGATATGGTACCCCAGGGATGTGATGCTCCAGGAATGTGACATCCTGGGGATGTAATATTCCAGGGATGCCATGCCCCACAGTGATGGTGCCACAAGGATGTGGTGTCCTGGGCTTTTGGCACCTCAGGGATGTTGAGCCCCATGGATGCATCACCAGGACAGCACAGACCAGAGCCACGATCCCAGCATTTTATAGCTGAGCTGATGACCTTAAAAACCATCCCAAACGACTCTGCGATGTGTCCCCCCAGGGCTGGCGGTCATGCACTCCCAGGGCAGCGACTACCTGGACATCGGCAACAACCCCCGGGTGGGCACCAAGCGCTACATGGCCCCGGAGGTGCTGAGCGAGCAGATCCGCACCGACTGCTTCGAGTCCTACAAGAAGACAGACATCTGGGCGTACGGGCTGGTGCTCTGGGAGATCACCCGGCGGACCGTGGTGAATGGTGAGCAGCTCCCGCCGCCGGCTCCGATCGCTCCCGGCTCCCCGAGAGGCTCCGCGCTCGTTCCCTCCTTCCCTCCTTCTCTTGTTGCCTTTTTCTTTTTTTTTTTCCCCCTTTCCTTCGCCCAGAAGATTAGCTGTAAATTATAAACACTGTAATCTAGTGTCAGCACCCGGCTCCCTGATTAAAGGGCCCATTAGACTCAATCAGTGCTTTGTTTGTTCAGCGCTGATTAGAAAACAAGCAGCTTCAAGCGCTGCCTGGAAAGCGGCCACGGCCGGGACCTCCGGCCGCCGGGTTTGGCTCGGCAACTCGGGACTGGGGCAAGGGGCAGGGTCCCCCCGCGCTGGGGATGAACCTAATTGGGGCTGCCTGGCCAGTGCTGCTCATCACGTCAAAGTCCATTAAAAGCATTAATTAAATGGTGGGCGCTGGCGGATGGGGCGGGAGGTCCCCCCCAGACGAAGTCTGGCCGGAATAATCTCATTTACGGCCCCAGGGCTCGCTCCCATTACACATTTACTCCGAATTACCCCAGCCTTGCGCAGGAATGACCTTCAGCCGGCTGGGTTTAACCCTTCCAGGGTCCCTCACTCTCCAGGACAGCTTCAGGGGGTCGGGGATGGGGACCCTGAGGGGACTCTGAGGTTTTGGGGGTCACCCCTTGGGGTGCAGAAAGACTGAGGGGGCTCGAAGCTTCCCAGAGACATTAAATCCCACGGAAACACGGCCATATAAAAGCATTAAGCAGAGATTAGCTGGGCCAGCTGGCGGATGACCACCAGGGGCTGAGTGGAGGTGGCCACAACGCCAAGGGCTGGTGTCGGTGCTGGAGATGAATATTCGTGGTGGGGCTGATGCTGGATTGGCGCCAGGGCTGCAGTTGGTGCTGGAGCCACCAGAGCTGCCACCACCGCATGTGTCCAGCTGGGGCACAGCCCCCCCGCGATTCCCCAGTGCCCCCCAAGGCAGGGAGCAGCTCGGTTGTGCCGAGACCCCGCAGGGGCCGTGATGGGCAGGGTGGGGGTGACCCCCTCGCTCTCCCCCGCCCTCACACCGCCCCCGTCCCGCAGGTATCGTGGAGGAGTACCGGCCGCCCTTCTTCGACGCCGTGCCCAGCGACCCCAGCTTCGAGGACATGAAGAAGGTGGTGTGCGTGGACCAGCAGACCCCCGTGATCCCCAACCGCCTCTTCTCCGACCCGGTGAGTCCCGGGGAGCCTCCCTCCCTCCCTCCCACCTCTGCTACCCTTTAAACTTTGCCGTTTATCCCTCTTTTTTTTTTGCGCCTCCCCAGGTTCTGTCAGCGCTGGCGAAGATCATGAAGGAGTGCTGGTATCAAAGCCCCTCGGCCCGTCTCACCGCCCTGCGCATTAAAAAGACCTTGAAGAAGCTGAGCAATTCTCCAGAGAAGCCAAAACTGGAGCAGTGAGTGCCGGGAACCGGACACCGGAGCCACCGACGGGCTGCACCGGGGACGGGACGGCTCCGGTCACAGAGGGGATTTGCTGGCAGCTCCTGCCTCTCCCACCCCTCCTTCGAGCCGGCTGAATTTGCGAGCACGGAAAAAATAGGGAAAAAAAAAAAAAAACAAAACCAACACCAAAGGAGGAATCTTCCACCCGGCCATAAAAATATCCCCGGGATCCGACACCCGACACCGGCGCGTCTCGATGGCAGCTGGTCGCCCACCCCGAGTCCCCAGGCTCGCCAGGGCGAGGGGCACCGCTGGCAGAACCTCCCCCTGCCGCACCCGCAGCCCTCGGGGCACCCACCCAGCGCCGGCCGCGGAGCTGCTCGGACCTGCCCGGAATTCCCCGGCGGAGCTGCGGCGCCTCTCGCGAAAAGGAGGGATGGGTTCGGCTGGGAAAGGATGGTCCAAGGGCAGCGTCCCCCTGGCCAGGCCAGACCCGCACCCTGGATTGTGAGGGATCCCAAAAATGAGGAGCTGCCAGCGTCCAGCGTGGCCGGAGCATTCCGTGTGCCCAGGATGGGGGTCCCACGGTGACCCTTCCCTGCCAAGCAGCCAGCATCCCCCTTGCCAAAAAAGCGCCCTTTTGGGTCTTTGCCAATAGTTTTGGTGTTTTCCGAGGTGTTTTGGCTGGGCCGGCTTCACCCCGCGTTGTTCCCCGCCATCCCAAAAATCCACCCCATGCTTGGAGACGTTTGGACATGACCAGGATGGGACGTTCAGCAGAACCAGCTTTGCCACATTAACTATTTAATTATTAAGATTTAATATATTTAATAAAGTGTAAAGCTATTTTATCACCTCAGAGCTGCCGAACCTCCCATGCTGGGCACTGGGCACCACGGCAGGACGGGCCTGGGCACTCCTGCCTGGTGCCAACCCTCTCCCTGTGCCCCTGAGGGGCTCTGGCTGCTCCAGGGGGGCTCCAGCCCTCCTGCTCTGAGGGGCTTGCACGGCCAGAGCCCCCAGGTTGGGAGATGAGCTGGTGCAGGATTCCATCGTGGAATTCAGGGGGTTCAGCTCCAAAGTGCTCCCAGCACATCGCAGCTGCCACCTTGGTCTGTGCCCAGTTAGAGACTGGAAGGAACTGGGCAGCAAAGGGCTGGTTCTGGGCAGGGTATGATGTTATGGAGAGTCTTGGATGCCTTTATTTGGGCTTTGAGTGCACAGCCTGGGGTTTGGGGTGCCCTACCAGGGTTTGGGACCCTCAGCCTGGGGTTTGGGGCACCCTACCAGGGTTTTGGATGCTCAGCCCTTGGTTTGGGATCCCCTACCTGGGGTTTGGGGTGCCCTGACAGGGTTTGGGATGCTCAGCTTGTGGTTTGGGGTACCCTAATCAGAGTCTGGAGTCCCCTGCCGAGAGTTTCAAGTGCTCAGCCTGTGGTTTGGATGCCCTACGTGGGGTTTGGGGTGCCCTAGCCAGGGTTTGGGGTGCCCAGCCCTGGGTTTTGGGATCCTCTACCTAGGCTTTGGGGTGCTGTACCAGGGTTTGGGATGCTCAGCCTGGGGCTTGGGTGCCCTTTGGAATGCTCAGCTTGTGTTTTGGGGTGCCCTAACCAGAGTTTGGGATGCTCAGCCTGGAGCTCGGGGTGCCCTACCCAGGGTTTGGGATGCTCAGCCCTTGGTTTGCGATCCCCTACGTGGGGTTTGGGGTGCCCAGCCCTTGGTTTGGGATCCCCTATGTGGGGTTTGGGGTGCCCAACCTGGGGTTTGGGGTGCCCAGCTCTGGGTTTGGATGCCCTACCCAGGGTTTGGGATGCTCAGCCCTTGGTTTGCGATCCCCTACGTGGGGTTTGGGGTGCCCAGCCCTTGGTTTGGGATCCCCTATGTGGGGTTTGGGGTGCCCAACCTGGGGTTTGGGGTGCCCAGCTCTGGGTTTGGATGCCCTACCCAGAGTTTGGGGTGCCCAGCCCAGGGTTTGGGGTGCCCTGCCTGGGGTTTGGGGTGCCCAGCCTTGGCCGTGGGCGCCCTACCCAGGGTTTGGGGTGCCCTGCCTGGGGTTTGGGGTGCCCAGCCCAGGGTTTGGGATCTCCTACCCAGGGTTTGGGATCCCCTGCCCAGGGTTTGGGGTGCCCTACCCAGGGTTTGGGGTGCCCTGCCTGGGGTTTGGGGTGCCCAGCCTTGGCCTTGGGTGCCCTACCCACGGTTTGGGGTGCCCTAGCCGGGATTTGGGGCGCCCAGCCCAGGGTTTGGGGCGCCCTGCCAGGGTTTGGGGTGCCCTAGCCGGGATTTGGGGCGCCCTAGCTGGGATTTGGGGTGCCCAGCCCTTGGTTTGGGATCCCCTACCCAGGGTTTGGGGTGCCCTGCCTGGGGTTTGGGGTGCCCAGCCTTGGCCTTGGGTGCCCTACCCACGGTTTGGGGTGCCCTAGCCGGGATTTGGGGCGCCCAGCCCAGGGTTTGGGGCGCCCTGCCAGGGTTTGGGGTGCCCTAGCCGGGATTTGGGGCGCCCTAGCTGGGATTTGGGGTGCCCAGCCCTTGGTTTGGGATCCCCTACCCAGGGTTTGGGGTGCCCTGCCTGGGGTTTGGGGTGCCCAGCCTTGGCCTTGGGTGCCCTACCCACGGTTTGGGGTGCCCTAGCCGGGATTTGGGGCGCCCAGCCCAGGGTTTGGGGCGCCCTGCCAGGGTTTGGGGTGCCCTAGCCGGGATTTGGGGCGCCCTAGCTGGGATTTGGGGTGCCCAGCCCTTGGTTTGGGATCCCCTACCCAGGGTTTGGGGTGCCCTGCCTGGGGTTTGGGGTGCCCTGCCCAGGGTTTGGGGTGCCCTAGCCGGGATTTGGGGTGCCCTAGCCGGGATTTGGGGTGCCCTGCCCAGGGTTTGGGGTGTCCTAGCCGGGATTTGGGGTGCCCAGCCCGGGGTGGCTCAGTCCTTTCCTGCCCCAGGAAGATCTCACACACACACACACACACACTCACACGCACACACACACACCCCATGCTTGCACACACACACCATGCTTGCACACGCACATCAGGCGTGTTGGAACGCACACATCACACGCTGTGCACACACCCCAGACATAACCGCACACACCAACAGCCCTGAACACACCAATCACACACAGACAAACACACACCACACGTGCTGGCACACGCACATCACGCCTGCACACACGATGCGTGTGCACACACACCACGCAGGCCTGGACATGCACAGATGGTTCCTGTGCACACAGCTCACACCTGAACACGCATCAGGACACGTGTGTGCTTGCACAAACACAGCACGGATGCCACAAGCACCCACGGATGCACACACGCAGGCCATGCACACTCACACGGGATTGCACACGCACGAATCACGCTCCAGCACGCGGGGCAGGGATGTTGGACACACTGGTCATGTGTGTGTGCACATTACACACGGAAAAATCACAGACACAAAAATCTCACACACAAAAATCACACAGATACACACATCACACACATCTCACACTTATCACACACATCGCACACACTTATTTCATGCACCTCACACACGTATCACACACATCTCACACATATCACACACGTATCTCACATGTATATCACACATGCATCTCACATATCACACATTTATCTCACACTTATCTCTCACATATTACACACATATCTCACCTGTATATCACACATTTATCACACACGTATCACACACATATCACACATTTATCTCACACATATCACACACGTATCTCACATGTATATCACACTTATCACACACATATCTCACATGTATATCACACTTATCACACACATATCTCACCTGTCTATCATACATATCTCACATTTATCACACACTTATCACACATTTATCTCACACATATCTCACACATATCACACACATATCACACACTTATCACACACATATCTCACTTGTATAACACACATATCTCACATTTATCACACACATATCACACACTTATCACACATTTATCTCACACACATCACGCACATATCTCACACTTATCACACACATATCTCACCTGTATATCACATGTATCACACACATATCACACACATTTATCCTCATTTATCCCCCATTTTTCCTCCATTTATCCCCCATTTCTCTCCCATTTATCCCCCATTTATTCCCCATCTCTCTCCCATTTCTCCCCCATTTCTCTCCCATTTATCCCCCATTTCTCTCCCATTTATCCCCCATTTTTCCCTCATTTTTCCCCCATTTATCCCCCATTTATTCCCCATTTATCCCCATTTAACCCCCATTTAACCCACATTTCTCTCCCATTTATTCCCCATTTATCTCCCATTTATCCCCCATTTCTCCCCCATTTATTCCCCATTTATCTCCCATTTATCCCCCATTTAACCCCCATTTATTCCCCATTTATTCCCCATTTATTCCCCATTTATGTCCCAT
>VZTB01012406.1:16647-39901 GCA_013397245.1 Thryothorus ludovicianus
CTGAGGAGTTTGGGGGGGTGGGGAGACACAAGGGTGGGTGTTTCAGGGTTGCGAGGACTGGGGGGAAGGGGGGGGATCGTGGGGTGGGGGCGGCGAGAGGGTTGGAGGGGGCTGGAGGTGCCCCCAAGGCTGTGAGGAGACCCCCGAGGGCTTTGGGGCGTGGACACGAGGGGGGATGTTTCAGTGTGAAGAGGAGGATTTGGGGGTGGGATCCATGGATTTAGGGGGCCTGGAAGCAGGGGGGGGACTCTGAAGGCATCAGGGATTTGTGTTGGAGGTTTGGGGGGTTCAGGCTTGGCCGGGGGGCTCGCAGGGGTCGTGTGTGTTTGAGCTGGTTTGGGGCAGCCGCTTTCCCCCACAGAGGGGATAAGGATGTGTGGGGGAGAGGCAGCAGCCATTGGGGCTGGGGGTTGGCTCCCAGTGCCTGAAGAGGCCTGTGCTCACCTTGGGAGGAGATCTGGGAGCCTTCAGCCTGGTTCCGAGGGATAACGATGGAATTTAGGGGTTTTATGGGTTTTTCACAGAGGATGGGCTCGGGGGTCTCAGAGGTGTTTTCTGGGCTTGTCACCAAGGCGTGGATCAGCCTAAGGGTGGGAAGTGCCACCGTGTTGTCACAGAACTTCTGGACTTTGTGGCTTCTTCCCACTGTCCTGTGCCCATCCTTGGGTGATCCTGGCAGCCCCCCTTGCCCCAGAGTGGGCAGCGTGTCTGTGACATCCAGCTCTGCCATCTGTGATTTGAGCTTTTAAAGGAAACCTTTCCATACCCTGCGCCTGTGGACTGGAACAACTGTAAATATTTGTTTGGAGGGAGGTGAGGGAGGAAAAACTCTTTTGTGTGGGTTGTTTGTTCCGCGTTGATCCGTTTCCTTTACCTGGCCCCGTTCGGCTGCTCAGGGGGGAGCAGTGAGGGGGTCCCAGCTCTGCTCCAGGCTTGGGGCAAGCAGCAGATCTCAGCTCCAATTTTAGGAAGAAAATTTGGGATGAACTCGGTCCCTTTCCCCAGGGGAAAAACCTGACTGAGCATCTCTCAGGGGACAGAGGACAGGCTGGTGGCTGCTGCCTCGATGTCTGAGGTTTCCCAGTTCAGTCCAGCTCTGTGGCTATCGGGGTGATCTCTGTTGTGTAACTTAGGCACAGGTTCTGACAGGTTTCCACTCTTGGAATATTTTTCTCCTGCCCAACCTCTCACCGTTTGTGTTCTGCATTTCCCACCTGACCGTCAGAGGGTAATAGCTCTGTGTGTGTGTGTGCAGATCTGGGCTTGTTAGAGCACAGAAAATGGCTTCAAACCTCACCTGGGCGGCAGGTGAGGGTTTCCCTGGGAGTTTGGGAATAGAAATGTGCTTTTGGGAGGAGAGGAGCTGTGTTTTGGTGTAACCTCGGGTAAAACCCAGCCTGACAAGGGGTGTTTCAGCTCCTCTGATAACTGGCAGAGCAGGATCAGGTGAGACTCGTGGCATGGCTGTTCTCAGGCTTTCACTTTATTTAAAAAAAAAATAAAAAAATCATAATTAATAAACAGGAAAGGACCAATTGAGTGTACAGATCCCCTGGAAACTTGGCGACTCCCGGTGCCTTTGATTTTTTGGGCTGTTTGAGTGACTATTGTTTCCGCTGAGTGTGTGCTGAAGGGTTTTATTCAGTACAAGGTGTGAGCTCATGGAATGAGGTGCAGGATGGCAGGGAGGGAGCAGGGAAACACCCTGGGAATTGTTCTCTGCTCCAGCAGCCATGATGCACGTTTGGTATGCCGGGGCTGCCCTCACTATTGTGCCTCGTACCGGAGATTTAACAGCTGCTTATTTCGGGAAAGGCTGGAAAAACATCTCAATTTCTGCAGTGCTGGGGAGCCAGGAACCTCTGCACATAAACAGTGCAGACAGCCCTCCTCCAACCCCTTCCTTTAGAAAAAAAAAATAAATAAAAAGGAAAATAATCAAGGCTCCTTTGCAAAGGGGTGTTGCAGGTCGGCTTCGCTTGAAATAAATCAAAAACCCATCCCAGGGAATCATTTTGGGGCAGCAGATTTTATTATTAACACCTGCTTCAAATATTTACCCAGTTAAATCAGGCACAACTCTGCGTGGTCCATGAGTTCTGTATCCTACAACTTTCCAAGAAAGCCTTTCTCTGACTGGAAATTAAAAACACTGTCCAACAAGCATTCTTGAACTCGTCCAGCTCCTTGGCCAGACAGCTTGGGTTGGTTTTTGTTGTTTTTTTTTTTTTTCTTTTCCCCTGGATTCTCTGCCAGCAGTGGATGCTCCGGAAATGGCTGTTGCGAAAGGAGTGGAGTGAAACGTCAGTTCTTGCAGCAAGCAAAGTTCACTGGGTGGTGACAGGGGGAATGTGTCCTGCCCTGGGCACACCAGGCAGGAGTTGCTTCTCCCTGAGGGTTTTACAGGGATGAAATAAATACTGGCTGGGAGCTCCTTTGTCCTCCTTATTTAAGCCCCTGGCTCTCAGCTGCCCTGTGCTTCTCTTGTCCACCCCGTATTTATTTATATCTTTTCAGCAGAAAAAAAGCCTTCCTGGCACTTTAAACCCCCTTGATAAAGTCTTGCTGCCTTTTGTGGCCTTCTTGGAAGTGGCTGTGGATTGCTGGATGTGGGAATTTAGACCACATGTTAAACAATGTACTTCCACTCTGGAAAAGCCAATTGCCTGAGAGAAGCCAGGCTGTGTGTGAAGTCTTGGAACCTCGATAAACCTGGGCATCAGGTGTGCAGCTTGTTCTTCCACAGCACTGCTGTGTGTGGTGTGTTGGCTCCTGAACTGGTTTCCTGACGAGTTAAAACACAAAATAGGTGTCAGGCCAGAGCCCAGAGAGGGAACAGGGAGCCGTGTGTCCGTGTTCTGGGTGGAAGAGCAGCAGCAGAAACATCAAATCTTCCTCTAATTAACCTCTTAATGATGAGACTCCTGTCGATTCCTTATTTACAATTCATTTAGAAGCTCTGTTGTGTTCCTTGCGTAGATGCAGGGAAAGTTCTGCACTTTAAAGGCACATTTTTCCTGCCTGTTTTCTTTTTTTTTTTTTCCATTTCGTGTGTTTTCTGGTCAGCGGTGCTGCCTTCACGTCAGGTCCAGCCTGTGCCAGGGGACTGCAGCCAGCTGAAAGAAGTTGAGACTCTTTACTTCCAACTTGAAATATCCCAGGATAATGTTTAGTTTCTGGATGACTTGCTTTCAAAGTGCTTTGCAGCTAATTTTAACTCCATTTCGTGTAGCAGCAGTGGGTCAGTAGATATCGTAAGCAGCAGCAAGGAGCAAAAAAGAAATGTTTTGATCTGAAATAGGAGGAGAAATTGAAGGGGAAATGAGATGCAGGGAAGGTGCTGGAGGTGGTGGTGCTGTATTTGGGGAAGGGCAGATCCGTGCTCGCCTCTCCAGCTCCTTGGTGAGGAAATGGGCAGTGCCAGCACCCAGAACTGGCCTCACATTTGATTTTGGAGGTAGTGGGTGCAGCTGAGCTGGCTCTGGGGGCTTGGAGGGGACACCAGAGGAGTCAATTTGGGCTGGAATGTGTCCCAGCAATGGAGGGATCCCAGCTGTGGACACCAAGCAGAGTATGAAGGGCCATCGAGATGATCAGAGGCATCCTAGGAGGAAAGGATGGGAAAATTGGGATTGTCCAGCCTGGAGAACAGAAGCTTTGGGGTGACCTAATTGTGGCCTTGAAAGGAGTCTGCAAGAAAGAGGGAGAGAGACTCTTTACAAGGGGTGCCAGGACAAGGGGGAAAGGCTTCCCACTGCCAGAGGGCAGGGATGGGTGGGATATTGGGAATGAATTCCTCCCTGTGAGGAGGAATTCATTCCCAATATCCCTGAGGTGTCCAAGGCCAGGCTGGAGGGGGCTTGGAGCAGCCTGGGATAGCAGGAGGTGTCCCTGCCCAAAGCAGTGGGGTGGAACAAGATGGGCTTTAAGGTCCCTCCAACCCAAGAAATTCCAGAATTCCGTGATAATATAATGGAAAGTAAACCTTATTTCTTTAAAGCTTTCATCAGATGGCTGAGTGTCCCCTAATGATTGCCTTCAGGAAAGGGAGCTGGTTGTTTCCTTGGAGCTCTGTTCCTTTATCCAGCTGAAGAAGGAGCACACAGGGACTCCTGGCCACACCTCTGCTCCCTCAGCACCAGGGAATGGATTTTATTCCTAACCCCGTGTGATACAGGTTGCTCTTTATTTTGGCACAGCACCCAGCCAGACACTGACAGGTATTTCTCTCTTCCAAGCATGTTTACACACGTCCCTCTTCATTAAAGCATCCAAAGCAGCAGCAGAGCTGCAAAAAAAAAAAAATTGTTCCCCATTTCTGTTGCTACCATTGTGCTGCTTGCAGCATGAAACTGGTGCTCCCAGAGTGGGGCTCATTAAGTTTGGTGCTGCACAAAGACACAATCATTTGCAGCTCCTGTTCCAGAGCCTTGGAAGGGCTCAAAGTCAGGGGAATCATTCTTCCAGCCTGGATTCACTGTTGAAAAAGAACAGCAGCTACAGTCCCTGCAAAAATCTGTTTATCTGGTAAATACGTGGGTGGTTATTGGCAATTTTACCAATGATCATCTTCAGGTTAATTATCCTCATACATATTGATCAGGTAGAGTTCAGCCCTGAGAAAATGGCATCTCCCAGCTCTGGGAGATGCTGGAAAATGTATTCCAAAAGGTGGTTAACACCATTGCAGGAGATTCTGCTGTGAAACTTTCCCCCTGTCTAGCTGCAGAGACATCTTGACACATGCAACTCCGTGTGAGAATAAATACGTGCAAAATGAGCTCGGAGAGTTGCTGGGAAAGGAGGAGAAATGTTCTTTGCCTGTCAGAGCTCAGTGCTTGAGTCTCCCTGGAGCATAGAGCTCCAATCTGCAGCCCCCCACCTGTTTGTTTGGATCCATTTTGGGAATACAGGTTGCTTTCCATGGGGGGATTTGGAGGGAGAGAGGCAGTCCCTTGTTTTTCTCTTTTCTGTGGTTGATGCAGGGGGGTGTGGATGCCTCTGTGCTCCAGGATCCTTTTGGATCTGGGGCTGTAACCCAGGAACCTCATGGGGGGCAGAAGCAGCTCTTGAAGGAATCAAACCTTGGGCTGGGATAGTCGAGGATCAAGGAGAGATTTTTTATTGGCAGTTCTGAGGCAGCTTTTGAGGAAGAGCAGCGAGGCCCAGCCCCAGAATCACAGCAAGGTTTGCTCCAACCTGCTCCATCCTCAGTGAGAGCAAAGCTCCCTGCACAGGATCTGCACCTAAGTGGGTGATAAGGTAGAGAGGGTTAATAATTTGGTTCTGATTGGGAATGTGTATTTTTTAAAAGTTTATGGTATTTAGGAAAGTTTGTGGGGTTTTTTTGGTGGTTGGTGGTTTTGTTGTGATTTTGTTGATGGTGTTAGCGGGGATTTGGTGTTGTTTATTTTGTTATTTTATATCTAGGAATTGGATTTTTTGAGTGGGTTTCTTAATTTTTTTTTGATGGTAAAATTGGTTTTTAGTAGAATTTTGATGATTTGGCACTGCCTGTTGAGGCAGTGTCTCTGAAGGGCTGGGCCCTGGGTGTCGGGGTGGGGGCTCTGCTCTGTTGGTGTTGAATCCAAAATTCCCAGGAGGTTGTGCCTGAGCTGTGCCCTCGCTGTTTGCCTGTCTGGCAGCTCTGTGGTGTTTTCACCCCAGTGGTCCCTCAGGCTCCCTGGATGTTGCAGTTGGGCACTTGGAGACAAATCCAGGCCTGCAGGAGCCCAGGGTTACCTTTAGCAGAGAGGTTCCAAGGTGATGGTGAAGGAGAGGAGTCAGTTCTGATGGAGAGTTTGGATTCAGAGTTTTATTCCTGGCCCAAAGGCTGTGAATGCAGCAGCAGCTCCAGCAGAACTCCCACAGCATGGCTGGTGGCCCTTGGAACCAGGGGAGAGGGGAGGGAAGGAACACAGGTGACACCAACCAGGTATGGGGGAAGTCCTGAGGGCCAGAGGACACTTGGATGGCCCAATGTCTGTGCAGGGGTGGGAAGCATCTTTGGAATTCTGCCCTTCTGGAATGCCAGGGTTGACTGGCAGCACTCATCAGGGGTCAGGAGGAAGGAGGAAAGATTGAGAAACCTGGCAGGGAATCACCTGAGAGGGTCTGGGGTACCTGGGACACAGCAGCTCTGCTCACACCTTCCACGCAGACTGCCCCAGCTCTGGGAGCTGCTCTTTGTTTCCCTTCACCCCATCTATTTCCTTCAGCCCAGGAGGTTTCTTTTATTAAGTAGATTATATGTTTGGCTCAATAGGAGCTTTTCTTCCCGAAGAAAAAAAGAATGCTGTTGGCATGAAAAATCCTTTTATCCACTCCTGTCTCCTGCTTTGCCCTGGCTGCTCTGAGAGCACCCAAGAGATACCAGCAGGGAGCTCTGCTTCCCTGGCCACCTTCTGTCCCCCACCCAAGGGCAAACAACAGTTGCTTTTTCCTGGCTTCTGATAAATCTCTGAGAGAATAATTTGCCTTTCTGGTTAAGCAAACTGGAGTTACTGGACCCGCATGAGTTGCTCTGTAATTCTCTTTTTTGCCAGGAGCTTCCCAGTGAGCCCTGGTGCAGACAGGCCTTTCCTCCCTGGCACACACAGAAAATTGGAGAGTTCCTGCCTGCAGCCTGGAGGTTCTGGCCAACAACACCTGGAAAGCCCCTCCAGGGTCTCTGATGAGCGGTGCAGAGAAGGACAATCATGTGCTGAAGGCTCCATTCTCTTTGTTCTAGCTGCTCTCTGACTGTGGGGATTTTTGAGGTGCAAACATAAGAATTAAAGTCAAAAAAGAGCAGTTGCCTCAGAGGGGGAACAGGGTGAGGTGAAGCCGTGGGGCCTCCCCCTCCTTAGCAGGAAATTTTGGCTTTCTGCACAGAACTGATAAGGATCTCACTGTCTGTGAGCCCAGGCTCTGGTATCATACCTTGCAGGTAAACTGATGTTTTTTTGTTTTTTAATCCTACAAATGAGACTGAGCAGACACGACCTGCTTCTCTGCTTTCCCTCTCAAAGGCATGCTCAGTTTCAGGCCAGATTCTTCACTCAGAAGTTTACAAAACCAGTTTTATTAGTGCATTGAAGTGCTTTGTTTGCTTTGGAGCTTCTGGAAGCAAAACTGCCACAGCCTAAATTTTGGGATTGAGACCTCAAAAATGAGTCTAAGAGGAACAAAGTTCAGTTTTGTTGTATCTTAATCAAACTGAAAAGAACCTACACAGTGAAATGTGTGTGGGTTAAATGTTTTTAATTTGTACCTCGAGCTTTTGATAAGTAATAAGAGAGATGCTTTAAAAGACCATTTCCTTTTAAGTAGACATGAAGGCAGGAATGTGCCCTGGGTGCTCTTTGCCATCTCAGATTTTCATAAGATCTCCTTTATCACCAACCTTTGTTCCCCCAAGTGTATGTGTTTTTCAGAATTGTCTTTCCTGCACTCTGCTGACCATGGGGAATCACTGATCTTGGAGCTGTTTGAAGTGAATGTTAGTGGAGGGCTTTTTTTTCTTTCATTATAACATTTCCTCTCAAAAATCTTCAGAATCTGTGGGTGTTGTCACCCTTCTCAACACAGGTCTGGGAGTCTTCCCTGTCCCTTTTCTGTCCTGTGTCCCTTTTCACTGGCCTGTGCTGGGTTATAACTCTGTTTGCTCGTGATGCTTTTTAAAGATGTCTCACTTAACAACTCTCTAATCACAGAGTTACAGAATCCTGAAATATCCTGAGTTAGAAAGGGCCCACCAGGATCATCCAGTCCAGTCCAGGCCCTGCACAGGCACCCCAAAATCCCACCCTGGGAGTCCCTGGGAGCAGTGTCCAAACACTCTCAAAGCTCCAGCAGCCTCAGGGTTGTGCCCATTCCCTGGAGAGCCTGGGCAGTGCCCCAGCAGCCTCTGGGGGAAGAATCTTTCCCTGATTCCCATCCTAAACCTCTCCTGACACAGCTCCAGACATTCCCTTGGCTCTTGTCACTGGCTTTTCACTGCAGCTTTGAGTCTGTTGATCCCAAACTGACCAGCACCCACACTGAGCCCATCTGAAACAGCTGACAGCAACAGCTGGAAAAGGAGGAGCCTCCTCCAGAGAGAATTAAGTGAATAGTAATGCAATTACCCTGATTGATTTACCCAGGTCTCTGGGATAAGGGCTAATGGGTGTCTTCCTCCTAAACCAACCCTGAGTAAATCAGGACCAGCTTGTTTTTCATTCAGCTTAGGGTAACTGTGGCCCCACAGATGAGTGCTGAGGGTGACTTTGTGTGTGACTTTACACTGAGGGGATTTATATCAGCCTGGGCAGAGTTAAATGTGGCACTTGTATCTTTTGAAAGCCTCCTTCACACCCTCCCTTACCTGAAAGCCCATTTCTGCAGCGGGTAAGGACATGTTTTGGATTCCCTCTGGGAAGGCTGGGAGAGCTGATGAAAGCTGCTGAAAACCCAGCGTGCTGCTAAACAAGCCCCACCCTTCTTCTTGACATTGTTGGATTCCTCTTTGTTCCCAAGGATGGCAAGGCCTGGAGATTTGCTTACAGTTTTTCAGGCACCTTGAGAAAAGCATAATGACAGCCGAGAGGTGGAAAAATGTGGGAATCCACCTCAGAGTTTTTCCTTCTCTTTATCCAAATAATCTTCGTGGAGAGCAGGCAAAAAGCCAGGAATTTATTTGACCCTAGGTAGTGTCTCAGATCAGGAAAGCAGTTATGAAATGAGAGGCTGATCTTGCTGGGTGTAGCACTCTTGGCTCGTGCAGTCAGTTGGGATTGGGTTTGGTTTGGCATCTGCCAGGACCCGGGGTGGTCTTCCCTTGGCAGCCCAAATTTGGCAGCTGCAGGGAGCCTGGCCAGTCAGGTCAGTTTGAGGGATTTTTGGGTCTGGCTTGAGTCTGACCCCAGGTTGGGCTGGGAGTGGATCTCAGTTTGCAGGGATGATTTGGGTCGTGGCTGATTGTAGGGTTCTCTGCTGTTTTTGCAGAAATTCCCTGAGCTAGCAAAGTCCTTTTTCCATGCCAGAGGTGGAAGAAAAAGGCAGAAACTCTTCAGGTCTCGTTCTCAAGGTTGTTTATTTGGTCTTATTTGAAACATTCTCTCTCTGACCCACCAAGCTCCTTCCAGCAGGACAGTCAGAGGCCTTCTCCCCCCTCAGAAGTGGTGTTTATTTTTTATACTAAAAATTACATCCTAATTATTTACTAGTAGTCTCCAATACCTATTCTCTACATTAGACAGTCAGTTTCTACTCTAAACCAATCAGTTATATCCCCATCACAGCAGAAATGGAGAGAAGAAGAAGGAAGAAACCTAAAAAGCCACGAGGTTCCTCCATCTTAGCAGTATCTACCCCCTGTACTAAAACCCAAAATCTACTTTTACACCCTGTGACAATCTTATTCCTACTCTATTTAAACTCTTGTGACCTGTAATTCTTCTTTTAAGGTTGGCAATTGTTCCCATGGGCTAAAATCCCAATCTCAGGTGTTCTGGGCTCTGTTCTAAGATTTCTGAGCCCCCTGCCTGGGTCCCTGAGCCTCCAGGGCAGTCAGAGACAAACTTTGTGTTCCCACAGCTGGTGGTGATTGCAACAGGGGCAGGCAAAGGCTGCCTGGACAGGCACCTCCTGGAAAGGCTCCTCTCCTCCACAGCCTGTTTCATCTGAAATTGGATTCTTGCAGGTCTGGAATCCTGAGTATGACTTGTGCTATTGGCAGAGCCGGTTCTTCCAGAGCTGGGGGAATGACCCTTCTGAAATGGAGAATTTAAAGTAGATTTCCTCTCGTTTGAGCTTTTCCTCTCCGTGCATTTGAAGGGGTTGTCCTTGTTGTGATTTCAGCTCTGACCTGCCTGTGCTCTAACTGCAAACAAGCCAACTCCACGTGTGAGACTGATGGAGCCTGCATGGTGTCAGTGTTCAACCTGGACGGTGTCAAACACCACGTTAGGACCTGCATTCCTGAGGCAAAGCTGATTCCTGCTGGGAAACCCTTCTACTGCCTGAGCTCAGAGGATCTGCGTAACACTCACTGCTGCTACTCGGATTTTTGCAACAAAATTGATTTAATGGTTCCCAGCGGTAAGCAGAGAGTCAGATAAATCATGTGTTTGAGGTGGGAGGAGAGGAGCTGTCTGCTTGGGATTGGGAATTTGGAGTTCTCGGCCCTTTTTTCACTTCTTCCCCTCAGTTGCTGCATGAACTTGAGCGCTGGGTTTGTAAAGTGAAAATAACAAACTGCTTCAAATTCAAATGGGAAATGAGTGTGTTCCCTTTGTCACTGAGCTGGCCCTGCCTTTATCAGCTTTCCAAGACTCCAAATTTTTTCAGTGCTGAGCACAAGTAGAGGAACATTGCAGCAGCTTCAGAGCAGTGTGTGGGGAGGAAGGTGCCTGGGTTCAGAACACATGCAGGGGAAGCAGCCCTGCCTCTGAATGAGGGTGTGGGAAACTTCTGCTTCTCATCCCTGGGCTGGAGAGGGCATGTGGTGCTTCCTCACACCTCCCACCTTCTGTTTTGGGCTGGTTTTCAGTGGGTGCTGTGAAGATTGTGGAGTCATTTTCCTTAGGAGCAGTGGGGAGGTCTCATCTGTGCTCAAAGCAACAAATAATGGTCTTCAGGTACAAGTTCACTGGTTGTTGCAGGGTGAAAGGGGGAGCAGGGAGCCCTGGCTGAGTTCAAATGGAAGGTGAAGTGCAGGCTATTGTGGAAAATCAGCCCAGAACATGCTCCTGCCTAAAAGAGTGAACAAACAGCCCATAATCCCTGATCTCACAATTGCAGCTCCATCTTCTTTTTGGGGTTTCAGCTTCATTTTGCCTGTCTGATGATCAGCTCTACCTTAACACTGTTGTTTGGTGTGTCCCCAGGCTAAAATTGTCCTGGCTCTCAGGACATAAAATTCTCAAGCTCTGAGAGAACAGTAAAACACAAAAAAATCCTCAAAGGAATGCTAATTTCCTCAAAATGTCTGATTTTTTTTCCTCCCAAGGACACCTGAAAGACAACGAGCCCCCATCAAGCTGGGGTCCCGTGGAGCTGGTGGCAGTGATTGCTGGGCCTGTTTTCCTGGTGTTTGTTGTGATGATCATTGTAGTGTTTGTGTTCCATCACCACCAACGAGTGTATCACAACCGCCAGCGGCTGGACATGGAGGACCCTTCTTGTGAAATGTGCCTTTCCAAGGACAAGACTTTGCAAGATCTGGTCTATGATCTCTCCACCTCTGGCTCTGGCTCAGGTATTGCGAGATGAACGGGACGTGACCGACGTGGACTTATTTTTTTATTTATTTTTCTTTGGGCTGGTGATTGCCACAGCTTTGCCACGGCAGTGAGTCACTGTCTCAGGGCTTGTTCAGGGGGTCTGGCTGTCGTGAGTAACTTAAGGGGTGTTTAAATTCATTGGTGTGGTGATCTTGTATCTGTTCAGGTAAGAGCAATAGTTAATCTCCTCCTTAGCTGCAGGAGGATACCTCAAACAGCTGCATCTGTTCCCAGTTTAGCCTTGGAATGGGATTTGGGTTGGAAACAGCTGTTAACTGCTCACCTGTGCATTGGTGGCTCTCAGAGGAGAAGGCAGGATGTCACCTGCATCAAAGCTGCAGGAAAATGGGGAAGATCCCAGCAGATCAACATTTTACAGTGCAAATAGTGCATTTGAACAGCCCATTTCATCCAAAGAACCCTTGGGCCTTCCCAGCTGGATGATGTGCAGTGTTTGCTTCTGTAGCATTTAAAGGGAATCCCCAGAATAGATGGGAAGTCACTTTTTGGTGGTGGCTTTGAACTAGGAAGGTAGTTGGGTTAAAGAATATAAGGAACTTTGCAGCAGATGGAAACTGTAGGAAATTCCACAGAGGCAGAGCATGTCACAGCTTGATATTTGACCAGGGAATAAACCTTCAGCAGCACATCTGCTGCTATATATAAAATATTTGGGATCTCTTCTATGGCAGGTAAGCTCTGTGCTTTCTGTAAGCAATGGCAGCAATGTTGGCACTCCTTTCTTAGGAGAAATTTGAGGGAATTCCTGCTTTTTAGCAGAAACTGACTTCGAGTTCCATTCTTTGCATATTGAGGCTGCAGTTCCTTTGATCTGTCGTGGAGCAGAAGTTCCCCAACTGCTCCGTGCTGGATCTCTGCTTCAAAGCAAAATGCAGATGCTGCCCAAGCAGTGGCACATCCCACGCAGGAGCTGCCACCATTCCTCCTGGTTTGGGTCTTGCTCAGGCTCCCAGTTGTTACCAAACATAGAAGCTGCTCGGTTTGAGGACATTCTTCAGCCTCTGGGCTTTCAGGGATTCATTCCTGTCTTAGTTTGAAGACAGGTATTCCTGCTAGGAAAAAAAATGACAAAACAGGAATCTTTCTCCTGCAATGGAGGAGAAACCTCCTCTCTCCAAAACCTCCTCTCTCCAAATGGCTATATCTTTAGAATTAAAGAGGCTCTCAGGCAAAGAATTGGTGTAAGAATAACAGTTCTTTACTAATGAGTCTAACAAGATGAACAAAATAACAATAACTATAGTATTAATACCAAACTGGGTTAGGAACAGTCACAGGTTTTTCTCTGATGCACCTTTCCTGGCGGAGGGGGGGGATGAGGAGTCCCAAGGGCCGAAATGTGTCCAGAGCTCACAGCAGGAGTTGGAGCTGTAGAAAACATCCCGGCAGGCAGAAGGGATGGCGTGGAGAAACCCAGAGCAAAGTTGAAGGAGTCTGGGTGCAAAGCGATGGGACAGCAGCTCCCGGCAGGGCAGGGTCAGAATTCCCCGGCAGAGCCACGAAACTCGCTCCCAGCTCAGCTCCAAGTCAGATCTCTCCCCAGTCAGAAAAAAAAACTGCACCACCTCCCCCCCTTCCGAGCCCTTCCAAAAGGGAGGTGGGGTTGATCCCACCCTTCTACTTCTTTTGTCTCTTTCAAGTACCTTAAAGTATCCATAAGTACCCAGCCATCAGCTTCTTAGCCACTCTTCTGGGAAAAAATTCTACAAGAAAGTAACCCAACCCCCAACAATTCCTTTGTCTCCTTGTCCCCAGGCTTGCCCCTGTTTGTCCAGCGGACCGTGGCTCGGACGATTGTCCTTCAGGAGATCATCGGCAAAGGCCGCTTTGGGGAGGTGTGGCGGGGCAGGTGGCGCGGGGGTGACGTGGCTGTGAAGATCTTCTCTTCCCGTGAGGAGCGCTCCTGGTTCAGGGAGGCAGAGATCTATCAAACCGTGATGCTGCGCCACGAGAACATCCTGGGCTTTATTGCTGCGGATAACAAAGGTGAGGAGAGCCGAGGGCCTGGCACCTGAGGCTTCAGCACTGTGCAGCCAGTGCCAGTGCCTGACTATTGGTGTTCAGTTCAGTATTCCCAGGAGCTGGCTGTGCCCTTGCTGTTTGCCTGTCTGGCAGCTCTGTGGTGTTTTCACCCCAGTGGTTCCACAGGCTACCAGGATGTCACAGCTGAGGGCTTGGGGACAAGCCAGGTCTGCAAAGGCTCAGGGTTACCTTCCACTGAGAGGCTTCAGGGGTGAAGGAAGGAGCCAGTTCTGATGGAGAGTTTGGATTCAGAGTTTTATTCCTGGCCCAAGGGCCTCTGAGTCCAGTAACTGCTCCTGCAGAATCCTGACCCCATGGGTGTTGGTCCTTTGAACCAGGGGAGAGGGGAGGGAAGGGACACAGGTGACACCAACCAGGTATGGGGGGGAAGTCCTAAGGGCCAGAGGACACTTGGATGGCCCAATGTCTTTGCAGGGCTGGGAAGAATCTTTGGAATTCTGCCCTTCTGGAATGCCAGGGTTGACAGGCAGCACTCATCAGGGGTCAGAGTGTGGGAAGGAGGAATGATTGACAAACCTGGCAGGGAATCATCTGGGTGAAGCCTGGGGTATCCTGAGACACACTGCAACACCTGACCACCCTTTCCAAGAAGTTTCCTCTAACACCCAATCTAAACCTTCCCTGCTGTGACTTTAGGCTGTTTCCTCTGGTCCTGCTGCTTGTGTCCCCACCTGTAGGGGATTGTCAGTGCCTGGGAGTGGGTACAACAGACAGAGACAGAGATCTCTGAAGTTGGGTCCTGGAACTCACAGTTTATTGCAAAGGGTGTGGGTGCAGGGGCCAGTTGTAGCTCAGAGCAGGCCCAAGAGAGAGTAAGAGAACAAAAGACTGAGAGCAAGAGATAAGAGCAGCAAGAGAGAAAGGAAGAAAGCACCAAAAAGAGAGGAGCAGGAAAAGAGAGCCAGGTTCCTGTTAAAATGCAATAAATCCTCTTCTATGTTGAATATTCTAATTTCCACTGACCAATCTATCACAAGATACAAATCCTATGGCATTTACATACAACCTGTAAGAATCCTTACATTACCCTGCTTATCAGCAAGCAGAGGGTCTTGTTTATCTAAACAAGAGGGGATTCCTTTCAGCACCCCATTGTTTTTCAGTTGTTCAGTAACTAAGGTTTGGTATGTCAGAGTTCGCTTTCATTTCTCACTTTTAGTTCCCATATTAAAATCTTTTGTCAGGCAGTCACATTTATAAGGCTTTCCTGTTTCATCTTCCCCAACACTCACCTGGCTCCATCCTCCTGTCAAGGAGTTGAACAGAGTGAGGAGATCCCCCCTGAGCCTCCTTTTCTTCAGGCTGAACACTCCAACTCCCTCAGAAGTTCTCCAGACCCTTCCCCAGCTCCACTGCCCATCTCTGGTCACACTCCAGCACCTCCACATCCTCCTTGTCCTGAGGGACCAAAGCTGACATAAGTCAACTTCTCTGGGCCTCTACACTGCCCAAAACTGACTCCAGGATTTGAGCTGTTGCCTCATCAGTGCCTGGCATGGGGGGGGAAAGTCACTGCTCTGGTCCTGCTGATTTGAGCCATTTCTTACTTGCACCTATCGAGCTGCAGCCTTGTGCAGCAGCTCTGCTCTGTCCCAAAAGCGTGTGGGATGCTCAGTGGCCATCCCTGCATTGGATCTGCCTGAGCTCTGTCTGTTTCCTCTTGCAGATAACGGGACGTGGACTCAGCTGTGGCTGGTCTCTGACTACCACGAGCACGGGTCTCTCTTTGATTACCTGAATCGCTACACGGTGACCATCGAGGGCATGATCAAGCTGGCCCTGTCTGCTGCCAGTGGGCTGGCCCACCTGCACATGGAGATCGTGGGCACTCAGGGTAAAAAAGCTAAGCTGGAAAAGGCCTCGGGAATTCTTGAGGGGAGGATAAAGCAGGATTGCTGAAGGGAGCTGATGTGCAGCAAAGCCTGCCTGAGTCAGCCCGGCTTCATCTGGTGGTTATTGAGCAGAAATAGAGCGATTGCTTTGGCTGGCTGTGAAGTGGGTTAACCTGGCGCTCGCTCCCAGGAGTTATATCACCATTTCACATCCCATCCTAAAATTGGCGCTGCCTGGGTGGGATGTGAGCACAGGCAGAAGCAGAATCACAAACTCCTGACGTCGGTGCCTGTGCTGGGATGTGGAGTTTACATCCCTCTTGAGGCCTCCGGGTGCCACTGCATCAGTGGCGCCTCCAGATCGCGATTGGAGCCTTTCCCTGCTCCATTCCTTATGAGTCTAAACAGGAAAAAGTGTTGCAACAGCGGGGTTTAACGCCCTGAAATCCTGTGCTGCCTCTGCGCCAGTTCAGCAAATGCATTTCCCCAGCTTGACCCTTGGTGATTTTCATTTTGCTCTGCTAGGAAAACCTGGGATCGCTCACAGAGACCTGAAATCCAAGAACATCTTGGTGAAGAAGAACGGCACGTGCGCCATCGCTGACCTGGGCCTGGCCGTGCGGCACGACTCCGTCACGGACACCATCGACATCGCTCCCAACCAAAGGGTTGGAACCAAACGGTAGGAAAATGCTTTTGAGGGAGTTTGAGCAGCTGGAAATGCCCGAGCTGCAGGTTGAGCACCGGGAGAATTCTCTGAATTCAGCATTTCCCAGTGCCTTGCAGGGTTGGTTTTGTGCTGAGTTGATGTTGAAGGGGTTTTCCAGGTGTCACCACGCTGGGAGGTGTGGGCACCAGGAGCTCCTGACAAGAAGCTTGGCCTCACTAAAGGCTTTGGGACCTTCTGTTGGGAGCCTGATGTAGTTTTGGGACATTTCTACCTCTTCTGCTGTTGTTCTTGAGTTATTTTCTTCTCCGTCTTAGATCATGGGGCCCTGTTCTGTTCTGATGGTGGCTGTGCCAAGCAGAGCTTTTTTTACTGGGAACTGTGTGGGAAAACTGATCATTTACTGGATCCTTTACTGTCTTTGAGAGAATTCCCTCTCAGAATGAAAGTACTTTTCCTTTCTCTGTGCAGATACATGGCCCCAGAAGTCTTGGATGAGACCATCAACATGAAACATTTTGATTCATTTAAATGTGCCGATATCTACGCCCTGGGCTTGGTCTACTGGGAGATTGCCCGAAGGTGCAACGCAGGAGGTAAAATCCTTGGTGTGCCTGGGCCTGGCTTTATCCCAGGTCTCCCAGCCTCAGGGTTCCTATAGATCAGGTGTTTGGGAGGTTTGAGGGAGAACAGAGCTGTGGGAGGACATGTCCCTGTGTGTTGTCACCGAGGGAGGTGGCAGCAGTGACCCATGACTACTGCTAAGCCCAGGCAGTGCTGGGTCAAGGGTGTTGGTGCTCTCAGTGGTGGCTGATGTTCCTTTGGATGGATTTTCAGGAAGTGGTTGTTCTGATTGTTGGGGAACTCCCCCAGATCAGTATAAATGTCTTGGCACGTGCAGCTGCAGCATCATCCCACGTGTGACAGTCCCACTGCTGTGGAGATTCAGTGACCCTGACGCCTTGCTGGGAGGTGTTGATCCCAGCCTGCTGACTCCGTTCCAGTTTAGGCAGCTGCATTTTATTTCCCTGAATTTTTCTTGTTAGCTCCAATTCCAGATTCTTCATTTCTGTTCTAAATAACTGCAAAGTGTTGACGCATCTCAGCAGTGAGTCATGGAGCCCAAACCTCTCTCCGTCTGCCTTTAGCAAGCACAGTGACTGTGGTCCCTGTTCCCAGGAATTTCATTTTCCCTGCTCTGCCTTTCAGGTATCCATGAGGAGTATCAGCTTCCCTACTACGACCTTGTACCCTCTGATCCTTCGATTGAGGAGATGCGGAAAGTTGTGTGTGACCAGAAGTTACGGCCAAACATCCCAAACTGGTGGCAGAGCTATGAGGTAAGGTCTGATTTCATCTCCATGTTCCCTTCCTCTCCTGTGAGGGAAGGCTGAGAGAATTGGGATTGTCCAGCCTGGAGAGCAGAAGCTTTGGAGTGACCTAATTGTGGCCTTCCAGTACTTGAAGGGAAAGAGAGGGGGAGAAGCTTGACAAGAGGGAATGGCTTTACACTGCCAGAGGGCAGGGTTAGATATTGGGAAGAAATCTTCCGCTGCGAGGGTGGGGAGGCCCTGGCACAGCTTGCCCAGAGAAACTGGTTCTCTCTTCCCTGGAAGTGTCCAAGGCCAGGCTCTACAGGGCTTGGAGCAGCTTGGGATGGTGACCCTGCCCACGGCAGGGCATGGAATGAGGCTTTAGGATCTCCTCCAACTCAGAGCATTCCATGATTCCCCCACAAAGAGGTAACAAGGACTGCGAGGTGCACTGAATTTGGGGGATATGGAGGCTGTGTCAGTGCCCAGGCAGAGCAGCAGCCTGGCAGACCAGCGTGGGGTCAGGGGAGGGGCAGAGCACTGACCTTTGGTGCTGTTTCTTGCCCAGGCACTACGAGTGATGGGCAAGATGATGCGAGAGTGCTGGTACGCCAACGGAGCGGCTCGGCTCACTGCCCTCCGCATCAAGAAAACCCTCTCCCAGCTCAGCGTCCAGGAAGATGTGAAAATTTAGGCTCTGAGCCTCAGCAGGAGGAAACTGCACAGGAGCTGCTGTGCTAGAGTAGACGTGTGATGGAGGCCTACCTCGTGTTTCAGCCCAACCTACTGCTACAACCAGACAGCGGGACCTGCAGGCTGCTAGGCAGGGGGACGGAGCCCACAGAGCCGCTCTCTTCCCTGCTTGGGTATGAAACAATCCGAAACCTTTTGTGATCACCTCCTGAGAGCGTGGAGACTTGAGAAGGGACTTCACCCGAGGGATCTCAGCCATGATCGTAACTCTTTGTTCCTTTAAAGGAAATCCCCTGTAAAGTTCAGTGTGCGTTGAGCACCCATTGGAGGGGTCGGAGCCAGCCCCGGGTGCTCGGTGCCGGGAGTGGGGAAGGGAAAGGGAAGGGTTTTCTTTGCCGTACTCTCGAGGATTTTTCCAGGGACTGGCACGTTCATGCAGAAAAAGCAAAACAAATGGTGCTCTCTTTCCAAGAGGCTGAGCCGGAACAGTTGATCAGCTTCACAAAACCGTTCTCCCCCTCCTTTTTTCTCTAAGCTTGAAAAAAAAAAAAAGTCCAACTCGGCGCGCCGGCGTCTGCATGCGCGAGAGGCGCGCGTGTCCCCCGTGCCTGGTCACCTCCTCCGTAGCCCTTGGGTGGCTCATCTCTGTCCGTGCTTCCTGTGCATGTGCAAATCTCGAGTGTCCCGTTTGTGAGCTGTTTTTTTTTGCGCTGGTGCTCTCCGTGCTGAGTCGTGAGCGTCGTGGAGCTTGGACGAGGCTGCTGCAGGAGCGGATCCCCCCCGGCTCCGCCGTCCCATCAGGTTGCCTCACTGCCACCCCCCCTTTCCCTTTTTTTTAAGGTGAAACAAATAAGGAACTGAGAATCACTCCTGGAATCCAGGTTTTTTGGGTTTTTTTTTTTGTCTTGAGCCCCCTGGGGTTTTGTAGTTCTTGGTAGTGGGGAGCTGAGGTGTGTCAGAGATGGAGCAGGCGTTGAGGCTGGCATGTGGGGAAATGCAGGGTTCAGTTCTCCTGGGAACACAATTCCCAACTCCACCACCCAGGCAGATTTCTGGGGGTCCAATGATGCAGTGCTGCAGGCTGGGGACAGAGTGGCTGGACAGTGGCCAGGCAGAAAGGGACCTGGGGGTGATGGTCAACAGCCAACATGAGCCAGGAGTGTGCCCAGGTGGCCAAGAAGGCCAGTGGCATCCTGGGCTGTATCAGGAGCAGTGTGGGCAGCAGGAGCAGGGAGGTCATTCCTCCCCTGTGCTCAGCACTGGTTGGGCAGCACCTCGAGTGCTGTGCCCAGTTTGGGCACCCCAGTTTCAGAGGGACATTGAGGGGCTGGAGTGTGTCCAGAGGAGGCAGTGAGGCTGGTGAGGGGCTTGCAACACAAGCCCTGTGAGGGATTGTTTAACCTGGAAGAAGGGAGGCTCAGAGGAGCCTACAGCTCCCTGAAAGGTGATTGCAGCCAGGTGGGGATCAGTCTCTGCTCCCTGGCAACCACTGACAGAACGAGAGGACACAGCCTTAAGCTGGCCAGGGGAAGTTTAGGTTGGACATCAGAAACAAATTCTTCACTGGAAGAATGCTTGGGCACTGGAATCACCTGCCCAGGGAGGTGGAGGAGTCACTGTCCCTGGACGTGGCACCCAGTGCCATGGTTGAGTTGATGAGGTGTTAGTTTAGGTCATAGGTTGAACTTGATGATCTCAAAGTTCTTTTCCAGCCTGGCTCGTTCTGTGATGCTGTGATCTGAGTTCTGGGGGTGCTCTGCACCTCCCAGAGGCACTGGGCAGGATCTGGCAGCAGCAGGTGTGGGTTGGGAAATCACCATCCATCTTTTTAACATAGGTGTATAAATATCTCCTAATGTGGAAGTGGCTGTGTCTCTGTGTGGGGCAGGGGGATCTGCTTGGGTTTTCTTTTGATTCAGGTGAGGGAGAGGTGGAAGTGAGAGCTGTGGCTGCCCTGATGATTTTGGCAGTCAGGAAGAGCCATGGTGTGGAGGTCAGGTCAGTGTCTGCAGTAGAGAACTCTGAAGCCATAACTTTTAACTGGAGTGGTTTTGATTATTATTTTTTTAATTATTATTGTTATTATTATTATTATTATTATTATTGTTTTCTGGGAGGGTCTGGATTTTAACTTTTTTGAATATTGTTAATTCTTTCTAAGAGCAGAAAAACAATCTCTTAATTATTACCTCTTGACCTGTTGGTTTGTAAAGAAATCACTGCAAAAAAAAAAAAAAAAAANAGAAAGAAAGAAAAAAAAACCAAATGCACAGCTCGATTTACACTGGAACTGTTTCTACTCTGACCTTGCTCCTGCTCTCTAAGGTGAGGTTTCATCTCTGCTCTGGCCGCCAGGGTTAAGTCTTTATTTCAATCCCTCTGTTCTTGCTGTCTGTGTCCGTGTGTCCCTGTCCCCCTGTGTGTCCATGACCTTGTATAAAGTGAGGAGTGTGGTTTTTCAATCGTGTTAGGAGCCGTTTGGAATCCCCCCAGGGAGTTTTTGGCGGTGTGGATCTGCTGTAGGAGCAGGGATGGGATTCCCCCGTCCCCTCCCAGCCTGTCCTGAGTCACAGCCAGACTTCCCCGCGTCCCTTAAATCTGCATTTCGAAGCCACTCGCAAGCCCTAAGGACTCCCAGGCATTGGAGCAGACCCCAGGGCTGCCCTGGGAGCTGGGGCAGGGACAGGAGGGGACATCACCCAGCTGTAGGTGCTGCAGGCTCTCCCCAAACTTGCACTGAACTCACCCCCTCCAACTGTAGCCACACTGCAGCTGCCTCAGCGCCAAAGCAAACAGCAGCGAGGGAAAGGCAGCGCCCCCAGGGGCAGGGGTTTGGGAAAAACCTTTTTTAGAGAGAGATGGAGGAAAAAAAAAAGCAAAAAGCAGGCGGGAACGCTGACCATGTAGCATTTACACAGCACTTTTCATGCAAACCCGGGGGTGCCAGTGCTCGCCGAGGGATTTGCTGCCCTGCTCCAAAAAACCTGCAGCAGCTCTGGGGGAAAAAAAAGCAGCATTCCAGGCACGAGGGGAGCCCAGTGCAGGGTGAGGAGGGGGGAGTCCATCAGCGGTACGTGGCTGCAGGACAGAACTCTTGGTACTTCTCTGCCCCTTTTGATTTGTTTGGTTTTGTACATTTTCTTAGCAAAGGACTGTAAGAAATAGCCACTTAGCCACTTTACCTCTTCAGTATGCAAATGTACATATGGTGTAAGATAGGAAAATCTTTTGTTTAATATAAAACCAGGCTGTCGATTTCTGCTGTACATTATTAAAAGTTTGTTTTATTCACGTGAGGTGTTGCAGTCTCGGTTCACTTGGGAGGGGTGGGAATTGCTGGGGCACAGCTCAGCCCCTCAGAGAGGGGTTTGGGGAGGGGGGAGAGGCTCATCCCTCACAGCTAAAATAATCTCTTTGGGAATCCTGGTCAAAACTTTAAATTTTAATTTAAAATTTTAGATTTACTTACAATTTTAATGTTTTGTATTCCCATTTTTAGTGAAGATGTAGCTTCCAACACCCACCAAGCCCTCGGGAGGTGCTGCCAGCACGGTGGAAATGAGAGGAAGAGGTGGCAGGTGGGATTTTCCACCCATGCAGGGATGAGCAGCTGAACTTGGGGGCTCCTGCTCTGGGGACAGGCATTTATTACAGAGATTAAATACCCTGGAGATCCCCTCAGAGCATCCCTGGGTACAGTGGGCACCTCCCTGGAGCATCTCCAAGTCTCCCCAGAGACTCCCAGCTCCAAGGAAAGATAAATCCTGCAGCAAACTACCCCGTGCCCCTGTGAAATCCTGTTTGCTCCGAGGGTAAAGGGTGCTGCGTGAACTGCCCCTACTAATTCCTTAATTAGAGCCTCCTGCAAATGAGCCTGTAGTGAGCGGATCAAGGGGAAAATCTGCCCAGGCCTGGGGTCCCCCCAGGCTCAGACGAGGTGGGGAGGGGGAGGCACCATCTGGGCTTTGTCCTTCCTCATTCCCAGCTTTGTCTGAAGCTCCCCAGGAAAATCCTGCCCCGTCTTGGCAGCGTGGGCAGCAGTGAGAGGAGGGTTTGGGGGATTTTAAACAAAACCTGGCTGCTCCTCTAGGAAATGAGATGGGAAAAGAGTCTGGGGTGGCTGCAGCCGAGGGGCCAAGTCATGACCAAATTTTGGGAATAAGATGGGGTGTTCCTGTTCATTCCTAGTGGTGTGGTGACTCAGGATCAGTGGTGGGCTCAATCCCATCCTTTCCCCAGCACTTCCAGCCCGGAGCAGTTCTGCTCCTGGAGCAAATTTGCCTCTTGGTAACCCCAGGCCGGGCTGTGGGCGGGAGGTTTGGGTGGAACGCCAGCGGGATTGTTACGATCTTCATTTTTTCTGGCAAATTTTAAACAAACATTTGGGCAAAGCTCTCAACTCCAGCTGGAAAATTCCCGCTGCCTCCCGCCGGGGCGCGATGAGGAGCTGCCGGAGCCGCACGACGTGGCCGCAGCCGCCGCGGCTGCCTCCGGGAATTGTTCTTCCCTCCGCGTCCCAGCTCGGCACAGATCGTGCAGGAACAGTTTAAATCCCTCCGGCTGCCCCCGCTGGAAGCCGGGCCGGGGGCTGTGGCCGCCCCTTCCCCAGCTCCCGCCTCCCGTTAAATCCCAAATGCGGCTTTGGCGGCGGGTGGTGGCCTGGGGGGTGACATGGTGGCAGCTGTCGGGGGGCAGCAGAGCTTCTGCTCCCGGAAATGCAGCGCTTTGTCCCCAAATCATCCCTGGGAGCCCTCCCTGGCACCCCACAGTGCCTCCCGTGACATTCCCACCCTGCACCCTCAGGATACCACTGCCCCAGGTTCCTACAGCCCCACGGAAGCTGCCAGAGCTCCACTGGGCCCCGTGGGGTCCCTGAGGATGAGCCCACGCAGGACCCTCCCTCTAGACCCCCATGGGATGCCTGGGCAGAACTTCATCCCACTGGACCCCCACGCCAGGACCCACGGGGTCCCTGGGCTGGATCCCCCGAGGGGATCCCCCTGGATCCCATGGGAGAGCTTCCCCCCGGCCCCCATGGGATCTCCGAGCAGGAACCCACATAGGAGTGTCCTGCTGGACCCCCCACTGGACCTCCATGGGGTCCTGGAGCAGGACCCTCACCCTGGACCCCCCTCTGGATCTCTCTCCATGGGGTCCCCGAGCAGGACCCTCACCCTGGACCCCCCACTGGACCTCCATGGGGTCTCCGAGCAGGACCCTCACCCTGGACCCCCACTGGATCTCTCTCCATGGGGTCCCCAAACAGGACCCTCGCCCTGGACCCCCCCACAGGATCTCTCTCCATGGGGTCTCCGAGCAGGACCCTCACCCTGGACCCCCCTCTGGACCTCCAAGGGGTCCCCAAACAGGACTCTCAGCCTGGACCCCCCCACTGGATCTCTCTCCAAGGGGTCCCCAAACAGGACCCTCAGCCTGGAC
>VZTB01012407.1:0-13872 GCA_013397245.1 Thryothorus ludovicianus
GTGCCAACGGAGGTTAAATCTCTTGAATTCTAGACCGTGTATTAGGATTCCTACTGAGCTTTCCCGGCCTGATTTTGCCCGCAAGGTAGCAGACATTTCCCCCAGGGAGCAGAGCCCAAATCCCCTGTGAGTGCAACCATCTATTATCAGAGGCATCCTCATGCTTCGTATGCAAACAACAGTGATCAACCCGGTTAAGAAAATTAATTCTTTCCTCAAGGGGCTGTGCTTAATGGAGGGATTTCCAGAAGACCCAAAGCCTAAGTGATGTGCTTGCTCTAGCCCAGATTTATTTGTTGAGGTGGGAGAGAGGTCAGAAGCACTGAGCCTTCCATTTCAGTAAGTTATGTGCCCGGTGACCTGCTGGAGGAAGAACTATTGATCTCTGCTTATAACTCCTGTTCAGAGTCCTGTACATATCGACAGTCCTGGAACACCCCACGTTTAAATACTAGGAGTGCCACAGACAACCAAGCAAATATTTTAGCTTGCTGTCTGTAAACTCTCCTTCTGACAAAATATTTCTGGTTCGATTGTTTCCAGTGACATGTAAGAAAAGTGAAATTTTATTAGTTTGCAGCCATTCGAAATAATAAAATATTCCAAGATAATGGTTTAGGGTTTTAAAACAGGTTATGGTACCTTCTCCTCCTGTATAATGCTGAAACTTGAAGGGAAGGGGGAGCCTCTCCACTACTAAATAGTTTGTTGTCAATAACATTCATAGTCCATTAAACAGTCCATCAGAACAGCCTATTGATTTCACTCAGCTACCCAGCCCACAGTGATCTAATGAAGTTGGAGGTGAGACAGGACAAGCCCCACGGTTTTTGCCACCTGTACCTGGTACCTTCAGCATAGCACCGTGTCATCTCCAGCTCCATCACAAGGTGATTTCTCTCAATAGCACGTGAGGGGCAATTGCCCTTAGTGGCAGCAGGTAACAGCAGCATCCAAGAAAAGCACAGCACGAATCACTGTTGTTTCCAATTAGGAGGAAAAAAAAAAAAGCATCAGGAAGAGCCACATTTTACAGAGCTAAAATGACGTTCTTTTTCATGTGGTCTGTTTTTTAAACATTATAATCCAAATAAAACAAAACGGAATTTAGGAATCTGTTTTAAAAACTGACAGAAGCACTGCTGAGATGTAAGGAAGTGTATGGGCTAGTACCCAAAATACTGGATATAATTTTCCACCACATTCATCGAACCAAATCATGTAAACTTTGACCAAGTTTGGCAAGAGCCACAGTGGTTTTGGATTTACTGCCATACAATGGAAGTCCCTTGTGCATTGGCTATCCCTCTGTAATGGGCAGTATCACTGTGGTAAAATGTGTTTAAATGGCTCAATCAGGAATCAGGGCAATTCTATGAAGACAATTTATGTAATTTCATGAGTGCAAAGCTGCCTGCTCTGCGTAGCTGCCTACGTGGGGAGGTGCCAGTGCAAGCAGGCAGTGTTAGGTGCTGCCAAATGAAATCATCACCTGCTTTGGAGCCCCTTCCCAAAGCTGCTCCTCACAGGAGCCTTCAGCACACAACCAGGGGATGGATCATTCTGCCAGCTCGGAGGTGACAGTGACATGAGAATCCTTCTCTGCTCAATGCAACAGTTCAGTCATTTGGGACAGGAAATCACTTTGTGTTGGGAAGCAGTCCTGGGTAAATCTCAACCAGTTCCCAGAGCAGTCAGTGGCTCAGGTTGTGATTATGGTGGGCAGGAAACAGAACAGGACAAGTTCCAGCAAAAACTCTGCAGCATGTAATAGCAAATGTTGCTCTTGGTTTAGATCTTTAATAGGTCATTCAAAAAAATATATCAAGATTCATTCTAGAAATACACTAAACTCCTAGAGCTGTTTCTATAGAATTCTGTTCAGTGTGGTAGGATTTTAGGATTTTCCTGTACAAATGCTTATCTGTGCCTTGCATCAATCACCCTGAGTATCTGCACATACAGTGATGGCAAGGAGGAGATTCAGAGAATCTTTTTCTCTCCCACCTTCATCAGCTGCAGTATCTCACTATCAGTGAAAGCTGGCAGAGGGATCAGTAACAAGTTGCCAAAAGATAAGGAAGACACAGACTGCTGAGGAGAACTTTGAGAAGTCTCTCCTGAGAAGAATCTGCACCAGGGCTCACTTAGATTCCTCTTTGTCAAGGCAGAGGCTAAACTTTGGAGTGGTGTCAAGTCTATTTTTATGATACTAAGATCTCCCTGGGAATTTATGAGAGTCTCTCTTTGGATTTAAATTAATCTCTTCAGGAAGTGTGGGTTATAGATCAGTCATTTTAAGCCAGCTGACCTCAGTCACCCTCAGTGACAGGTAAACTCAGCTTAAAGTGGAAGGATCCCTAGGGTCAGTGGTTTCTGAAGGGATGTGTGTGTGCACTATCAGAATACTCAAATAAGAGAAACGTGATGCACAGTGAGGGCATTCCCTTGCAGCAGTGCTGCAGACACAAAACACTGAAGTAATCAAAGAACCATTGACAATTCATTCTGGAACCATTAATGCTTATTATAATCCCCAGAATAAATAAATTCAATACTAAATCCCACTTTATATGACGATAAAAGGCACTAACAGAAATTACCTGTTGAGTGAAAAAGGAGCTAAGCAGTATTTGAGGCATTTGGGTTACTCATACTAGACTTTAACAATTGCCTGAAAAGGTGCTGCCTTTTGCTCAGCTCATTATAATCTACTGTACATCTTCATAATTTTCATCTGTTTGACATGCAAGAAGTCCCATGTCAAGCTGAAATGCTTGCCTCAGTCAGGGTGGGATCATTAAATTCACAACAGCAGTCAAGGGTGAAAAATCCCTTTGTGAAGCCCAGCCTGCTCAAGAATCCACGTGCAGCCCCCCCGAGTCTGCTGGCCAGGGAGTGTTCCAGTGTTCCAGTTCCAGTGTTCCAGTTCCAGTGATCCTTCCCAGGGGCTCCCAAGGCTCTTGTGAGGCAGCAAAGTGCCAGGAGTGTTAGAGATTGTGGAGGGCAGTAAAGCACACAGTGCATTTCTGCACTGAGTTTTCTGAGTAGTTTATGGTTTTAAAACTCTCAGCTCCCTCCATGTTGCAGCTTTAGCCTTTGTAGCTACTCTGAACAAGGGAGAAATTGGGAGATGCTGGATTCTGTTCCAGGGGAGTTCTTTGATGCCCTTTGCAGACACTATCCAGACACTCCATGTGAAGCTTTCATTTAAATACTACAAAGGATCAGCTTTTTGAAAGAAATTAAAAGGATGGAACATTTTCTTGGCTGTTAGACATCTGAGGAATCCAGAAGTGGATGATGCCAAGCTATCTGTCATATGTGTGCTCCTGCAGCCTGACTCTCCTGAATGAAATGTGGTGTGAGTAAAGGATATTTGCAATTGAGAAGGAGAGATCAACTAGATTTGGCTTTCCTAAACGTGTCCTGTCTCTTAGAGAGTGTTTTACAGTTTCTATTACAAATTTGAAGGAAAGGTTTTCTCATTAACAATTGTCAGGTTACATTTTCAGCCCAGAAAAATTAAGGATATTGGGGTAAGTTTCAAGCCACCATTTTAGAGTTTTAGGCAAGCACTTTCATCAGCTGATTGGAATGACACCACAGGCACCCAATGTACTTACAGGACCATTTACAAATTTTCAGGAGAAAATTCTCTTCTCAGGAGAGACTTCTCAAAGTTCTCCTCAGCAGTCTGTGTCTTCCTTATCTTTTGGCAACTTCTATTGAATCAATCCCTGAAGTAAAAATAAATAAATAATCAATGGACATTTACATACCCAATTGAAATATATATATTTTAGGAGCTATTTTAAATAGTAAATAAGTAATTTCATTCCTTAAAAAAATAAGGCAAAAATTGCATTTCTGCAAAATTTAATAGCAGTAAGAGAAACCTTTCGGATTTCTTTAGGTCAGTTTTCAAATCATAGATAATTTAGGCTGAAAGAAATTTCTGTAGGCCATCCAATCAACTCAGGTCTCATTACTTCAGGTGTCTCGTGCTGTGTCCAGTCCAGCTGAACCCTCCAAGGACAGAGATCCTGCAAGTTCTGCTGAGTGCATTGGTGAGAAAATGAAAACTTTCTCCACTTCTCTGAGCACAATAGGAAATGCTTCACTTTCTATCAGAGGATGTTCTCACTAAACTTTCTGGGTTGCCTTTCAGGAATCAGATAACAGAACTTTGTATCAGGGGATCTAACTGGGGTCAAGAGGTGCCTCCTCCATTTAGGCTTGCATGAGCCCACTGTGGGAGGGGTTACTTAAGTAGCTCAGGATTCAAAAGTTAGCACAGGAAATAAAATGTTTCCGTTACTTTGTGATTTACAGCTGCTTTGTTCCCTTGTCTATAAAATCAGGGGGTTCTTTTACCAGTTAAATCTCTTGTAGGCTTATTGGGGAGGTGATAAAAACCTGAGGATTGTCACCATCACCAGTACTTTAAGGTAGTCCCTTAAAAAGTGTGCAGAGATTTAATCTGTGTCTTTTAACAAATTCTGGAAGCTCTAACCTCTCTGCTGGAAGCACTGGGAGCCCTTCCCAGTGTGCAGATCCCTGTGAGTTCCCAACTGGGGAGCAGAGCTTCTGTCCCACATCCCTCAGCTTCCCTCCCTGTGTGCAGAGCTCAGGCTCAGGGGAACCCCTGGGAGTGTTTTTGTGACCAAGTGCTGCTTTCAGAACCGTGCAGCCAAGACATGATCCCTCCTGCTTTGGTCCTGTTTTGGTCCCAGTCACTTGCACAGGAGGTCTGGATCCAGACAAGTGCTGGGAGCCTCTTCTTCCCTTCCTGGGACTCCAGGGCTGCACCAGGTGAGATCTCTGCCCCAAGTGAATGTGGGGCATTTTGTTTAAGCTGTTGAATCCATCTGGTTGAATAAACCAGCTGGCTGTCCTCTTGTCTTCTCTGATGTAAATCTATATGGTATTGTGAAACTTTATTTATTTTAGGCTTGCAATATTTATCAAAGCAAACCAAAAGGGTTCTTTCTAACTTCCATAGCATTTTTTCTACTGAGCTATTTGTTGGAAAGATATGTTGATGTATAATTAAATGTGGCTTGCTTAAACCTTTGCAGTTGGTAGCTTGATATATATTTTGTTGTGCTTTGAGTACAAAGGCTATATTGTGCTTTTGTTGGCATCCTTGCTGCTTAGAATGCCAACTGCATAATTTTGTTCTCTGCTGTATGTCAGAATTCAAGTGCCGAGGGCTCAACAGGTGGTGCTGGGATAAAGTTCTGGCAAATCAAATAGGTAATGTGGTTATTTCTTTTGTCAAATTATAATTGAAAACAGAGACAAGTAAAATGAAACTCACATTTTCCTGGTGCAAAAAAGAGACTAGAATTAAACTCAAATCAGTTTCCATGACAAATACACATTACTACTGGAGCTTGGTCTGTAAATAAACATGCAACACCTTAGTTTTGATGTAGAATGATTTGTTCTCTGTAAATTTAAACCTTAAGCATCAGTGTTTAAACAATAACAGAAGGCCAGAGTCCTCCATGAATCTTCTGTCCTTCTCGTACATATTTAGGAGAAAATGTGCCAAAAGCTTCAGAAAAACTTTGAAAAGATTTAAATCTGAAAAGTCAGAGAGTTTGAGACAATCTGTAATGCATAACTCAAATGTTTAACATCAAGAGTTTCCTGCCATATTGTTTTCTAATCATTGCTGTATCCATGCTCCCAGAAGAAAATGATAAATACACTGGAAATTCCAGTGAATGTGCTGAATGAGGTGCTTCTCATTTTATGCTTGACTTGGATAATGTTTATTAATCCTAAAATCATAAAAAATGGGATAAAACCTTCTATAACAAAAATGCAACGAATCATATATGCATAGCTTGGCTTTCCAAAATTGCACATAAAAAGTCCCATGCACCTCCAGGACTATTCACTTTGCCATTGTGGCTGATCTTTTTTACACCAACAGGTTTTTATTCTCCTCTGAGGACCTGTCCAAATCTAATGTAAGTAACTTTATGTACTCTTCCAATGATCATCATGGTTTATTTAATTTTCCATTCCTCCCCTTTTAAAGGCATTTCTCCTAAAGTGTCCATTACTCAATGCTAAAGTTTTGTTTTGTCAGCTCTGAACCCATCATTCAGCTCCTCAGGCTGTCACCAACATCTCTGTGTCCCTCTCAAGCTCTTCTTTACCTCACGGGGCTGCCTCTGTCTGGGACCAGCCTCTTCTTTCAGGAAATCATTCCATAATCAGGATCAGGAGCTAAGCAGCATGGAACAGTATCACATCAATCCACAAACATTGGCATGTAGTTACATAATCACCAAGCTCCTGAAATCCAAATTATTC
Organism: Thryothorus ludovicianus; assembly: GCA_013397245.1. NCBI lineage: Eukaryota > Metazoa > Chordata > Aves > Passeriformes > Certhiidae > Thryothorus > Thryothorus ludovicianus. The sequence goes on from VZTB01012407.1 coordinate 6,334, forward strand.
ATATTACTCTGTGCTGTTCCATTACAGATTCTTCTGTGGTACTTAGGAACAGAGAAACTGCAAATTTTTCTGGTTTTTGGTTTTTTTTGTAACATGGTTACAAATTTGAATAGAAGGTAATTTTTGCCCTCTCACATACAGCATTTGATTAATTGTTACATAATATCTGTTTTATATTGATCTCTTAGAAAAAGCCTATACTATGTTTAATATTTTTGAAAAGAACAAAAAAAGGTTTTGCTGTGTAGTTGTTTGCTGTTATTTTCTGTGAGTCTCTGGGCTGCTGGTGATGCTTGGAGAAATATAAGTTCTAAATAAGCAAGGGTTTAGTATGTGTTATGTGTCAGAACCTGCAACCAGATTTTGAATCTTTCCTGAGTTTGCATACAAAACTATGTAAATATTTAGACTGAAAATAACATCTCTATGTGTTATTAAAAAATAGGAGGGTAAAAACCAAATCCTGCAGAACAGGACTATGGTAGGCATTATTTCTCCTCTCTCCCAGCACTCCTACAGCCCAGAAATAAATACTCAGAGTTATATTTTCATCTCAGTTCAATGCAGCAGATTTTAGCGACTCAAATCCCTTTTTCCATTAGTGTGAGCTAAGCTGCTCAGGCTTTGTCCATGGATGCTGCCCTACTTTTGTCACTTTGAGCCTCCAGCTCAGTTCCCTCTCTGGGCTGCTGGTGATGCTCAGGGCTCTGGCTGGCTGGAGCATCCCTCCCAGCTGTGGCACTGAACTCTTCCCTTTCCCCTCCTTGGGAGGCTCCCAGAACTTCTGCTCCTGTCCCCAGGCCAGAGAGGAGCAGGGGAAGGGGCTGGGGAGCTCTCTGGGCTCACACCTGTCTGTGTGCATTCTGCACAGAGCTTCCCCTTTTCTTCTTGTTGCTTTTTGAACATCTCTTCACTTGTCCCTCTGAACCATCCTCTCCATTGTCCTTTCAATTATTTCATCTTTGTTTCTTTTTACTACAAGTAGTTGAAGGACAAAGGACTTGATCCTTATTTTATCATGATGCAGCCTGAAATGGCAATGCCTACCTGGAGTGTCTGGTTTCCAGTGACAGGCCTTGTACCACACGCCTGAATTTCAAAACATGGCAAGAGAAGGGCTGGATACCTTACTGAAATCTATTTCAGCCTTTTTTTATGCTTTTATTATGATTAATGGATAAAACTAAACCATTTGTAGTGCATTTGTTATCACAAACAATATTGAAAGTAATTTGACCCCTACAGTACTTTCTTTTTTTAATAATTCTATACAGTGGCAAAAAGGCTATGAAATGCTGTGCAGAGATCTTTATCTTAGTTGAACTGGTTGAAATATAGACAATGGAAATTCTCTGGGTTGACACTGGTATAATAGGAAGCAGCACAGACCTGCTTTTCTGAGCAATGTGCTGTCACCACAAACTACATCCCCATACAGACCCAACATATAAAAAGTTTATTTGTCAGCCTGCTCCTGTGAGCTTTTTATTTATGGCTACTTTATCATCTGAAATAAGCCATGTTTTTCATGATTAGAAACATAACACTGTGGCAAAATCTGATGTTGTATAGGAGAATGTGAATGCTTTTATTATGAAGTCATTTTGCTGTAAGCACTGGAGAAATCAGATAATGCCACAGTGTGTTACTCAGCTGGCAGGTCAAGTGTGATACAAAAGCCTGGAGTTCACAAAACCTCTCCTGGCACCAAAGGTTCACCAAAGGACTAAATTACTGTTTCTCCCAGGATTTGAAAAGTTGGAAACTCCAGGTAATATTTTTGTCTGCAACTTCTTCAGCTGGAGGCTGTGCCCTTGTGCACAGCCCTTCCCTGGCCATGGGCTGTCCCTTGGAGGGCTCTCTCACAGCTGCCAGAGGAGAGAACATTGTGTGCCACTTACTACAGTGTGTACCAACCATTTAGCTCTGCAGAGATGCTCTGAGAGCTCCCCTGAGGAGTGAGAGCTCAGGTGAGACACTCACTGACATACCTGAATGCCAGTTCCTCTTCCTGGTCACAGCAGAGCTCAGCTGCCAACTTTCTAAGTGTAAGAAAAAGAATTGTGTTCTGATGCCATTCTCAAATTCAAATCCTCACAGGTGAATTAAAAAAAAAAATTATCAGGCTTGGCAGCAATTTACCTTAAAATGGCAAAGTTAAGTAAAAAGAAAAAGCACAGCTAGCACAATCCATGTGGAGTCTGCTTAAAGGCACAACAAAGGTCTGGTTTAAATGCATACCATGAAATGGTCTCTTCAAATATCAAAAGTAGTTCCCATGTCTAAAGGGCACAGTTATCAGGGGAAAAAATCCATCCTCCAAAAAGGGAGTCCTGTTCTATGGAGAAAAGAGCCTTTTGAAGAGTGACTTGCTAAACTTACAAACCTAACAACTGCATCCACTTACCTCAGCCCAGAGGGCAACTGGTGAATTGATGGTGCCAATGACAGAGGTGCAAAAGGAGTGGCTCTGGAAGAGAAAGCCATTCAGGAAACCTGAAAATGTTATTTGCATCAATAATCAGTACAGGAGGACTGTGAGGTTCTAATATGAGACCAAAAGTGTCTCTAGGGCTGCATCAGATCAGAGTGTCAAAAAAATATTCCACTTGGAACAGGGGATTCCTTCAAATACAAAATGCCCAGTAATAGCTCAGTGTAATCAATTTATTTGCACTGACCTCAGTACCACAGGCAAGGAAAAAGAAGATGAAAATACGTGAGAAAGGCTCAGAGATGACTCTGCAACCTGGGGACCAGTAAACCAGAAGTGCTGCAACAAACAAACTGCTAAAAGTTATAAAAATAATCAAATTAATGTGGGGAAAAATATGTCCTGCCTGCCTTACAGGGAGACCCAGCTGTGCCAGAGTCACCAAAATCTGCTGCACTGTGACTAACATTGCAGAGCTTTGCTTTTCTTGTTGGGTGGCACAGAATTGTCTGTACTCACCATTTCTTTGGAAAGCTGCAAGCCGAGCCTCACACGTATCAGTCAGACTGTGACAATGCTCTACTGGAGTTGCCTATGGACTCTAACTTAATGAAAAATTGCTTGCATGCTGCAGAGAGACAGAGCAGAATGTAATTGCCATTGTTCATGCCTTGGAATTTGGTGTGAGAGTTGTTAATCAGCACTCCAAGCACCACGAGTGAATTTCCTCTCTCTGCTTTTGCGCTGAAGCTCTGCCAAAGGTCTTTTGTTCACGGTGTCACTCAGCTGAGCTCTTGCCTTAATTGTGCCAGTAATTCCTGTCTGGAGATCATTCACTCTGCTCTGGTGCCAGGGCAGCATGTCAGCCTGGAGCTGGCAGGAGCTGGGTCCTGGGTACCCCAGTTCAGGTCTGGGGCACCGTGGGTGAGTCTGTGCCTGCAGCCTGCACAAGGGCATTTTGAAGGTGTGCTAAGACTGTAGAAATGCTAATTTCTGGATGCAAAGTACAAGGTACACAACAGCTCCTGTATCAGCACTGCTGGTGTGCAAGATTCGGTCTCGTTACGAGATTTGTTCAAAGAGGTTTGTTTGAGATCATGACCAAGAAACTACAAAATCATTTTCAGGGAAATGATTTGGAATAATATCCACTACAAATCATCTACCATGGCTAAACTAATGCAACTTCTAACATGAGTACTTTTTTCTTGGTGTGTCTGGGCATGTTAGGCTATAGTTGTACATAACTTTGCAAAATCAATTTCATATCATGGGCTAATTCTTTTAAAGAAAAGATCAGCTGAAAGTTATCAGATACTCTTGGCCAGCTTGACCATCTTGTTTTACTCCCTTTCTCAGAAAAATAATAAAAAAAGCATGAAAGAAAACTTGGTTAAAGCAAAATACCCAGAATTTGAGAGACAAAAATTAAACCATAAAATCACGGAATGATCTGGGTTGTAAAGCACCTTAAAGAGAGATCTTCAGTTCCATCAGGCTGCTCAGAGTCCTGTCCATCCTGGCCTCCAGTGGCTCCAGATCTCCAGGAATGTATTTGAAATACTGCTCACCCTTCCCGTGTTTGCCCAGCTCAATGCAAAGTCCAGCAAATGAAAAAAGTAGAGATCCCCAAAAAATAGACACAGGCTGATGCCTTCATCTCCTAAAGGACTTTGGTGTCCTGTCCCAGTGAAGGTTTAAAGCAAAGATGAGGTTGTTTTCATTAGCTGTTGAAAGTTTGGATGAAAACATTGTGGTACTTCATGTTTCCTGGTTTTTTCTTTCCCTTTTTTTTTTTTTTTTCCCACAAAGCTACTTTTGAAATAGTCTTTTGTTGGCACACACACTGTTCCAACTTTTATCCTTGATAAAAACTACAATAACTAAGGGGCAAACCTTACAAAGCAGCTCATGAGTAAGTGGAACTTAATGGGGTCAGTTATCTCCACATGCTTGTGTGCAGGTTTCATTAATATTAATAAGTCACAGACATGCTGTTGAGCTGAAGAACAGGCTGTCACTGGCCTCTACACGCTGTTTTGTGTGTGCTGGTTTAGGATTGTTCAAGAGAACACATTCATTCCCAAATGTCTAACATGTCAGTGGCAGAAAACCCCACGTTTGCCCATTGTACCTGCAAGGTTCAGAAAGGTTGGAAAAAAATGGGTTAAAGGACTGAAAGAGCAGAGATTCAGTTTGTGCCTTCTCCATAATGCAGAATCACATTACGTGCATGTCTCACCATCAATATTTAATGAAGTGCAAATGAATATGTAGCAGGCTGGGTTCTTCCCTCTAAGGGTTAAGTTTCATTCCTGCAAATTGGTTTGTGCCCTATTTCTGTTCCTGTGTCTCTGTGCATCTCGACATTTTCTTGGCATCTGGAACTCTTGGGAGGTTTCAGGAGATCTTTGGAGATTTGCTCGTAATTGACCCGTTTGGATTGCCCATGACTGGCATTTGCTAAAGGATAATACAGCCCTGCATTTTGTTGTTAAGTGCTGGTTGTGTTATTAACTTGTGGCCAAAGCACAAGAGGGGCTCAGGGGACATCATTTTCCCTCAGACAACTTCATTTGGTTCTTACTGTAATCTCCATTAAAATGAAGCACTCTGGTCTTCACTTCTTCCTTAACTTGGCAGCTGGATTTGGCCAGTAATGAATACACCCACTTTGCTTGGTTTTTTTAGGATATTACTGTACACCAAGGGTAAACTATCAACAACACATCAAAGTCAGATGATTTAACCTTCTGCCACTTCTCTAACCACTAAAGAGTTCCTGCCAGGGCTAGCTGGGTATTGGAACATGTGTAAATGTTTTCTGAGAAAACAGAATTATCAAGTGGAGGAAACCTGGTGTTTTCTCTTCAGAAAACAGGAATAATTAATAAGATTAGATCTAGCATATCCCTTATTTTTACCATGTAGCAGGAACAAATCTTGCCCCCAGTTACAACAGCACAGTTTGGAGGAACCTTCAAGTTCAGTTCTGCCACAATTTAAACACATCTGCCTTCAGCAGAGTTCCTCCTCTCCAGCACCATCTTTAACAGCCAAGAAGAAAATGAACAATAGAGTCTGGAAACAATGGATTAACAGTAGCCAGATGAGCACAGGGAATCTACTTTGTGTGAGACAAGAATGAAATAGTGCTGATCTTTGCAAGCAGCAGTGACAACTCCAATGCAATGCCTTGGGGCCTGCAATAACCTGGAGGCTAATTAACTGCAGAAAGGGCTTTTTATATTACACTTTGTATTAAATAAATTCAGCACAAATCCACAGAGACCAATAAGCATTTTTAGGCAATTTCTAGCTAAATTTTACCCCAAAAGTGATCAAGCTACATAGAATTCTGCCTTGTGAGATATCTGAATAATGTATTGCCCTCCAATAATTCAGGTGCTTACGATGAAAATAAGAGCAAATAAGAGATGGAGACAGAGGAAGTCTTCTGTCAGAACAATGTTCATGATTTTGTATCTCTTCAAACATAGTACTAAATAGAAATACATAAAAAAATTACTTCAGAGTTCTTAAATACTGCCCTAAAATATGTCATCATTTTAAAACCAGAAGCTGATGTTATCGAGTCAAAAAGGAAAAGAGAGGAGGCTCAGCTTAACTTCAAGGCTCAGCCAAGTTCCCCACTCTGTCCCAGAGGATTCCAGCAGGGTCCAAGCTCAGTGCCAAGGGCTGGGCACAGCAGGGACACCCAGGGGGAACCTGTGAGGGAAAGGAAATCCTGCCCTGTTCATAAAACATCTGATCACTGTCAGCCCCGGGCTGCCTCCAGCTTTGTGTGCAGAAAATGTGGCATCAACCAAGCCACGTAAAAATACACACTAGGAGTAAATGATTCCTGGTTTGGTCTCAGGGAAATATTCCCCTTCTCTTTGCAGATGTCTTTGTCTTGTTCTCATTCTCTCCCACACACCCTCAAGACTAGAAGCAGAAACAAGGCAGAAACCATATCTGATTTCCATACTTGGCTTAAAAATAAGACATTGCTCATTTTTTATTTCCAGAGCTAGCAGGTATGTGAATCAGAACTGGTGAGCTAAGTTTTAAGTCACTATAAGTGAACTAGGCATTCTTTTTGAACATTTCTCATGCAGTTATAATACACTGAACACAGCAAGAAGGGGAAGCAAGTGGAAAATGGATTGAATCTTTTCAGAACCTTCAGGTTAAAGAAACTTTCCATTAAAAAAGTCAAATTCCTCAAAAGAAGATGTGTCTCCTTCCAGAGGAGGTGTCAGGTGTGTTCACCAGTATCTGGTGCAGTCTCTGTCTTGAGAGATCTGAATTATCAACAGCAGCACCTCGAGCACACCAGCATAATCTTTGCAAGACAGAGCAGGATAGAACAAAATAAAAAAACAGATTATCTGATGTCCTTATTCCAAATTTGACAGAAAAGGAGTAGACACTGGTGGAGTTCACAAAATTATAAAAAATTGAATAAGCCTCATATAGAATCTCAGAGACACTGGTACTCCCTTTTGGAAAAATGAAACTTAGCCACCAGTACAGGTTCCCATTTAGGACCTTCAGAGAATAACTGCAGAAATTGATGCTGGGGGTAGTTCAGAGAAACCTGATCTCTGCTCAGGTTACAGCCCCACTACTAAAGAGCTTGTCAGCCTGCATCAGGAGGGCTTGGGCCATGAATTACCACAGGAGCTGCCTGCCACCAGCCAGCCTCAGCTGCTCCCACCCTGCCTCTCCCAGGATTTCCTGGATATTGTGGCTGGGGCAAAGCTGTCGTGTTTTAATTTCCACACAGTACCAGAAAAGTAACAAGGATTTATGCATAGCTCCCCTTTTTTAGCCATTGGTGCTTGGGGGTTTTTTTAAGATGTGTAAAGTTTCTCAGAGTCAGGGTTAAGATAAATGCAGTGGTCCCTGGAATTGCTGCTGGGCACTGTTTGCTCTGGGGCTCTGTTTGGGCAGAGGGGTCATTGTGGCATCTCCCTGCTGACAGCATCCTGCTTGTCACCTCTGGAAAAGCTTTGGCTGAGGCTGCTGGACACAAAACCAACAGATAAAACGATGATTCCAAAGTTTGGGGGTTTTTTGGGTTTTTTTTTAAAGAAGAA
>VZTB01012407.1:22514-105503 GCA_013397245.1 Thryothorus ludovicianus
GGAGATGGCAGCCTCTGGGAGATGGCAGCGCCTGGGAGATGGCAGCCTCTGGGAGATGGCAGCCTCTGGGAGATGGCAGCTTTTAGGAGATGGCAGCCTCTGGGAGATGGCAGCCTCTGGGAGATGGCAGCCTCTGTTTGTGCTGGATGCTGTCAAGCATAAGCTGGACACCCATCAGCTCTGCAGCTGCCCAAAAAAAACCTTATTGGTTGCTCAGGGTACAGCCTGGACAAAGCTTAACTAACCAAGGAACTAGGAGACAGTAAATTTCCAATTACAAGCACTGTCTGCTGTGATGGTATCTTTTGTAAGAAACCAAAGCCACCTGTCCCTGTGATAAGCTGGTTTTTAGTATGAAATATAACAGTTGTGTGGTACATGACTGCTCTGTGCAGTGCAATTTACAGAGCTGCTCTGGTACTGCTGCCCTTTAGAATGGGACTTTGTAGAGCACCAACATTTCCATGATTCTAAGAGAGTGGAGAAAGAAATATTTCCATAGTAGAAGATTCCTGTTAGGTAACTATTATTGAAGTGTGTATGAGATTGGATGTCAAAATATTTTTATTGTTAGCTGGTGGGAATTACCCTGACTGACAGCAGCAGTTTAAGAACCGAGATGCAGCAGCTGTAGTTTGTTATTTTACTTGTTTTTCTGTTTGCATTCTGAAGGAATAAAGCCTGCCCTTAGAAATGCACACAAGGTCTCTGCTGCCCACTTTTAATGGGAGGTACGAGAGGAATGAGTGATAAAAGAGATTAAGAAATAACGCTTTTACTTTGTCCTGCTACACGGTGCCAAAGCATCCTGACCTTTTCAATGTGCCTAGGTGGTTAAAATGAAACCAGAATGGGATTGAACTGAAGATGAGCTGCACTTTGGGGTGTTTTCCCTGCCTTTGGGGAGTTTGTTTTCCATGATTTTGGGCTGTTTTCCGTGATTTTGGGCTGTTCTCCCTGCCTTTGGGGAGTTTGTTTTCCATGATTTTGGGGTGTTTTCCATGATTTTGGGCTGTTTTCCGTGATTTTGGACTGTTTTCCGTGATTTTGGGCCGTTTTCCGTGNACTGTTTTCCGTGATTTTGGGCCGTTTTCCGTGATTTTGGGCTGTTTTCCCTGCCTTTGGGGAGTTTGTTTTCCATGACTTTGGGGTGTTTTCCCTGTCTTTGGGGAGTCTGTTTTCCGTGATTTTGGGGTGTTTTCCGTGATTTTGGGCTGTTTTCCGTGATTTTGGGCTGTTTTCCCTGCCTTTGGGGAGTTTGTTTTCCATGATTTTGGGGTGTTTTCCATGATTTTGGGCTGTTTTCCGTGATTTTGGGCTGTTTTCCGTGATTTTGGGCTGTTTTCCCTGCCTTTCGGGAGTTTCCCGGTTCGCGGGGCAGCGCTCCCCGGCCGCAGTTCCGGCGCTGGCCGCGAGGTGGCGGCCGAGGCGGGGCCATCGCGCTCCTCAATAAAATCCGAATTTTCCCCGGGCGGGATCGTCCCGGAGCGGCTCCAGCGGCTGCCAGCCAACGCGCTCCTCCATAAAATCCGAATTTTCCCCGGGCGGGATCGTCCCGGAGCGGCTCCAGCGGCTGCCAGCAGCTCCTTGGATCCTCTGCTCCACAGGCAGGGCAAAACCATTCCCTGGGAACCTACCCCGAGTTCCTTATCTTCACTTGAACGCGTTACCTGCTANCGGCTCCGCCGGCTGCCAGCCATCGCGCTCCTCAATAAAATCCGAATTTTCCCCGGGCGGGATCGTCCCGGAGCGGCTCCAGCGGCTGCCAGCAGCTCCTTGGATCCTCTGCTCCACAGGCAGGGCAAAACCATTCCCTGGGAACCTACCCCGAGTTCCTTATCTTCACTTGAACGCGTTACCTGCTATCACACAAGCACCCCGGAAAATCCCTAAACCTTTTGACTTGAGCCTTTGCCTCTCACTTTTTCGTGTACCAAAGCCTCTCCTGTGCCCTGCTCAGAAGGGGAGGCTGTGACACCCTCTGCCTTGGGCTGTGATGACAGCCCCAGCCACATTTAGGTTTCCCGCATTTATTTCACCTCAATTCTTTATTTTAATCCCGCTAAACTATTTCTTCAATGTTTTTTTGCAGCTTGCTTCAGCAGAGACCCTGCAGCTGTAAACCAGCGAGTCGGAGAGGTCCAGCAGCATTCGGGACAGGAACCTTGCCCCGAGCTGGCCGTGTTTGTCAGACTGTCAGAGTGCACAGGGCTTTGCCAAGAAGTGATGTTGACACAACATTAATGTTTCTTGTTTCCTGTCTGCTCACCTCATTAACCCACGGAGCTGTGCAGTACACGTGTGCCAAAGTCACAGAACGTGGTGTAAATGCCTGTCAGAGATGCTGAGGTGTTTGAGCCCACCTCAGTTTGTTTCTACAGCAGCCTGCTGAGGTGGGACTCACTTTTCAGAACACAAGCTTTTTTTTACTCCAGCTCCAACATCCAACATGTTCTTGATGGTCTTATAGATCAGCCTCAGCTGCCAAATTAAAATAACAGTCTAAATCTGGACCTATTTGGGTCAAAATGGTTTAAGGACAACCTTGTGGAGGTCACAGGCTTTACAAAAAGCAGCAACTGCTCAGTGTCAAGATGCTCTGGCAAGGAGAGCAGCTAAGGACTGCAGTAAACCCTGGATTCAGAACAGCATTAAAAAATACTAGCAGAGAAGGTGGGCAGCTAAAAAGGAAAGGAAATGGAAAAAGGAGAAGATTTGGAGAAGCAAAAATTGTTGAGGATTTATAGGAGAGTTAAAAGGCACTGGTCTGTATTTTTTGAGCCTGTTCATGTGTGTGTACAAGGGCATGCATGTGCATGTTACACAGGAACTGCTGCTGGACAACAAATAAGAAAAGGAAATGTGGGAGGAGATGAGGAACAGAAGAGGAAAGTGGTGTAGAATAGGGAAGCCTGTTTTGTTGGGTTTTTTGTCTTTAAAGACTGGACTTGCACAAAGTCTTACATGTGGAAGAATTGATTGTTTTGAAAATAAATGCAAAGATTCACTCCTGGGTAGAGCTATTTCAAAGCAGTAAAACAGCAGGTTCCAAAAATGCTTTTGAACAGTAACAGTGAAAAACTCTTAATGGTGGCACAAATAAGGTGCTGTTAATGAATTCAGTCCTTGCTGGTAAAACACTGCCGTGCTCTTTAAGTCAAAATTTCAAACTGTTTTTGTTTGTTTCCTAGGAGTTCATCTCCCTTTTTTACTTGCTTTTAATCGAATGGGATTTTGGCTCCGCCTGTCATTTTGAAGTAGCCTGGAGAAGAGGGAAAGGCCCCTGTGAGAAATGAATTTAACAACCAAATGCTGTCCCTGAGAAACCAGAGCAGTTCCTCTGTGCCAGGGGGGACCAGAACACACTGAGGGGAGCAGGGCAGAAGGGAGGGTCTGCATGCTGCTCACAGGCTCAGCTCCCTTTTGGTTTTCATAGGCCATTGGCAAAAATTATTTTTTTTAAATGTTCTGAAATCTTAGAGATTCAAAAGAGGCTTGTCCACAAGGGTCATTAGGAGCTGTGGGTGGTGGAAGCTTTTTGCTGTCCCTTATTTCATTTACATGCCTAAGGAAAATCACCTTGGAGAAAGCTGGCATTGGTGCAAGCAGCCAGGTTCTGGTTTATCTCCTAAGTTCAGTCCAGGCTTCCCCTTAGAAAAATGGAAACAAAATCCTGTCCTTGGAGTACTGCTCACACACATGAAGTTTCAGTTTGAAGTGAATTAATATCACCAGTGGATCTGTTCAACACTAGTAAGGCTCTGCCCTCAGCTGCCTTGTTTTTTGTCAGGGGGAAATTTGGGGTATCTTATATTGGTTTCTCCAGTAAAAAGATTGTGTCCTAGACCTAGCCTCCAGGAATAAAAAAGTCACCCTGCTTTCCCCCAAGGACAAACCCTAGAGAAATAGGCCACAAATTCAGATATCTGTTATATCCACATCCAGCAGGCTGTTTCCTTACCAAGAGATACCAGTTTTGGAAGAATTTGATTTCAGGGTTCCACAGACCACTTGGGCTTGACCTTCAAATGCCTTAGATAGATACAAGCCTTGAAAATGACCCTCTGCACCCTGGGAACTTCTGTGGGGGAAAAAAAAAAATAACCACCCAGGGGGTATAGTCTTAACTAAGTTGATGAGTCAATGAATTGCAAGGCTCTAAATCAGCTGAAGATTTAGTTAATCAGGAATAAGTTTTCTTAAGGTAGGAAAATATAATAGTACTGAGGATTATAGTTTGTGAAAGTTGGTGTTAAATATATGTGCCTGTACAATAGCAAAGGAAAAGAGATGGAAGAGGAGATTTGTAATCCAGTGTCTGCTGTCTGGGAAGAGCCAGGAGCTGAGGACACACATCCAGGAGCAGAGCCAGGGATTCTGCAGCAGTCCCAGTGCCACAGGAACCTCCCAGGGCACCCCAGCTGCCAGGAGCAGCTAGAAAGCTCACCCAGCTCTCACTGGGAGCATTTTCAGCACTGAAAACAGCTCTTACCTGAACTTGCACCACTGATGCTTCAAAGGAAAATGTCCAGAGACCAGCAGAGACTTTGCTAGACCTTCCTGACAGCACTGGGGTGGAATATGGGTCTGAGATAATTGTGATTTTTGTCTTATCAACAGCTGGTCACAACATTAGGCCGGCAAACACCCTTAATGAGATAGGGACAATACATTCTGTGCCTTTGTGTAGGCAGTGGCATTCTGGTTTTGGGGGCAAACTGCTTCCCAGAAGCCAAGGCACTCATTTATCTTTTCACACATCTTGACATTTTCATTTCCAAACGCGGCTTTTTCGTGAGCTCTCTGTGCTTCCTTCCCAGCCCTGAGCAGATTCTGGGGCTCATGAACAGTGGATATGTTTGCAGATCACACTGTGCTCACATCTGCTCCCACTGCATTCAGAGTGTGCAGCTCAAATGGAAATGGAGGAGGGGTCAGCACGAGGGGTTTGCATTCAGCTGCAATCCCAGACCCAGGAATGAGGCAGGGAGAGCAGCAGTGCTCTGCTTTGCATATGCTATGGCCCAGGAGCAATGCCAAGGACCCAGGGCTGATTTCCCAATTCTGCACATGCACTCCTGCAATTTTTTCAGTATCTGCACCAAGAAATATGTAGGCATCTGAGGGTTGGATTCAGCTATGAAATTAATATTTACTTCTATCAATTAGGAGTAGACAAGTGCTCTGTGATCATTACCTTAAAAAAAACAGAGCTCTTTATCTGCAGAGATGAGAAATTGCATTTGAACAGAACAAGCACAAGATCTGCAAGTTTCTCCAAGTCTCACTGTTTTCAGTACAGGCATTTAAATTAAAGTTAAATATGTAATTCTGTTTTATGTCAGTGACAGATTTTTTTTTTCTGTTAAGATTACTTCTGCTGTGACATGAAACTGAATGACATAAAGTAAATAAATATAGTGAGAAAGTCAAACTTTCCATACAAAAATATATTGATATACCTGCTGTGTCTTCCTAGACTTTTCTATCTCTACTTAATTGTTGTGTTTCTTCCTGTGACCTGTTTTGGTTACTCTCAAATAAAAAACCTCATTTACAGAAGGTACTTAGAATCTCCTTCCCCCCACTCCATTCTTCCATCAGGCAATGAGCTCAGGTCACACTCACCTCAGTGGCCCAGCACATCAGTCTGATTTAGAGGCAGAAAATCTGAATGCTCACACTGCTGAACACGTGGTTTCACAGACTATTGACTGCAAGTCCTGAGGTTCCAGCAGTTCCGAGGGATCAGCCTCTGGAAAAGAAAAGCAGAAAGAAGGGCTGGAGCCATGCACAGGAGCAGGGCTCAGCTGCAGCTGAACTCACAGACATGAGACTGGTGTGATGTAAGGTGGATGTAGAGCAGTGAAAAGTGTCTCTAATCTCTCATGTGCAGCCACAGGGCCTGCAGGGAAGGGAGGGCTGGAAAGGAGCAGCAGAGGCTGAGCAGGACAGGACAGGCTGAGCAGGACAGGCTGAGCAGGACAGGCTGAGCAGGACAGGACAGGCTGAGCAGGACAGGCTGAGCAGGACAGGCTGAGCAGGACAGGACAGGCTGAGCAGGACAGGCTGAGCAGGACAGGCTGAGCAGGACAGGACAGGCTGAGCAGGACAGGCTGAGCAGGACAGGCTGAGCAGGACAGGACAGGCTGAGCAGGACAGGCTGAGCAGGACAGGCTGAGCAGGACAGGACAGGCTGAGCAGGACAGGCTGAGCAGGACAGGCTGAGCAGGACAGGACAGGCTGAGCAGGACAGGCTGAGCAGGACAGGCTGAGCAGGACAGGACAGGCTGAGCAGGACAGGCTGAGCAGGACAGGCTGAGCAGGACAGGACAGGCTGAGCAGGACAGGCTGAGCAGGACAGGCTGAGCAGGACAGGACAGGCTGAGCAGGACAGGCTGAGCAGGACAGGCTGAGCAGGACAGGACAGGCTGAGCAGGACAGGCTGAGCAGGACAGGCTGAGCAGGACAGGACAGGCTGAGCAGGACAGGCTGAGCAGGACAGGCTGAGCAGGACAGGACAGGCTGAGCAGGACAGGCTGAGCAGGACAGGCTGAGCAGGACAGGACAGGCTGAGCAGGACAGGCTGAGCAGGACAGGCTGAGCAGGACAGGACAGGCTGAGCAGGACAGGCTGAGCAGGACAGGCTGAGCAGGAACAGGCTGAGCAGGACAGGCTGAGCAGGACAGGGGCCCAGCTCCAGGGGCTCCAGATGGAGCAGAAGTTCTGAGTTTGTCCCTGTGCACCCACATCCACCCTGTGCTTCGGTGCAGAGAGAGCAAGAGGCAGGGTGGGGAACCATGTGAGGGTGTGTGGACACATCCTCCACACCCTGCCAGAGCCATCTCCTCTCTCCTCTCACAGTCAGGTGAGTCCTGCTACAGGACATCCAGCAAAGAGCTCAGCTCACCTCACCAGCTCTCCCGAGGCAACTTTGCATTTCCACAAAAGGCTCAAGGAAGCTACATTTCTAAATTTATGTACACTTTACAAAGATTTAGACTAACAGGCTAGTAGTTAGTTTGGAGAAGGATACCTTGGTGGGTTTATTAACAATTCTTCTACTAATCTTAATCATTTGTGATATTGCATGCAGCAGTGAGAACTTGGAGCCATCAGTTCTGGTACTTGTATTCAAATCTGATAGCATTTGTATCAGACTCATCAGGGCTTTGGAACTCAAGTGAGCCTGTGAATTTCAAGTGTATTTTTTGATAAACTATTTGCAGAAGAGATGTATTCCAAATGTTTGCTCATTTAATTAGAACATAAAAGATTTTCCTCTTTGACTGGAGCTTGCTTCTGACCCTTCTTGCCTGTGTGTGGTTTGTATTGTTCTTGGCTAATGAGATATAGGATATGTACTAAACATTTACACATTAAAGGCATCCTTCATTCAGCATGAAGGTGTTGATACATCAAGGATACCTCAAACATGCTGAGATTCCAACAACTTGTCAGACAAATTAGCACCTTACCAATCGGGGGTAAAATTGAGTTTCACATTTCTCCCTGGTGGGAAGAAAAAAAATCAAAAATCACTGTAGTTTAGTGCTTTCTTTGCAAATAGGAACACAAAAGGCTTTATCACCTCTGTAGTGTAAATTATAACCCTCACCAACTATCTGATTTTTAATTCATTGGTTTTAAATGATCCCAAGCACCTCAGAGCAAATCCATTGTTTCATTCCTCTCTTAGAGCAGACATCTTCCCTCTTTTAAGTTCATATCTTCCACAATTATTTAAAATTTACACTTTTGTATTAAAATGGAAGAAAATGAAGGTCTCAAATCTGTGTGTTTCACTAACATGTAACTTCCAGGGAGTTTAACCTAAACTCTGAGGAGTGTGTGGAATTATGGGACTGTATATGGCAATGAAACTAAAAAGGAATTTATTTTTTTTTCAGCTGACCTGTCCTTACAATTAGTGCTCAACGCTTCTCATGTCTCTGCATGAGACATTCAGAGCCCCAGCAAAACCCACAGTCAGATAATCCAGCCTAAGCAGGTATCCCAGAGGAAGAACTGGGCTGGGAGTAGGTGCTGTGGGCACCACAACAGGAACCAGTCACCATCCCTCCCCTCTGAGGTCAGAGCATTCACAGCCAGGAGAGATCATGGCATCAATTCCTGCCTGCACAATCCCTCACCTCTGAAATCAGAGCATTCACAGCCAGGGGAGATCATGGCATAAATTCCTGCCTGCACAAGATCTGGGCTCCTATCATAAACCTCTAAACCAGGAATTATTTTTGCATCAAAAGGGCTTGCTTTAACTTACATACCTGACCAGGACCCCATCACAAACATGTATTTTCTATTATTATCAGGTCAGCCAAACAACATATAGTCAAAGCAAGACAGAGCCTAAGGCTTCACAGGTATCAGTTATAAAACAAAGTTTCCCTTTAGCAATGTCTCAACAATCTCAAACTTAGCAGATTTTTTAATATATATACAGGGCAGACATTTGAGAGGGATTTCCCTGGTTAAAGCTGCTTTTAACTTCTTCAGAAGGAACTTTAATCACAAGAATTTTATTATCAGCTCTTCTAATTTGTCATTAAACCCTAATAACCTAAACAAGACATGCAAACATCTCTGCTCCACACCTGGCTGGGACTGTTATCCTGTGGCCACAGCTTCTCCTTTCCTTGGTGTTCTGTGTGCAACCCTCACTGTTAAAGGCTCAGAATCACATCAAACCCACAGGGGAACAGCTGCTGGAAACAGAGCAGCACCAGGAGCAGGGATTTCATCCTGAGCTGCCCCTTCCTTCTCTGCACGTATGATTTTCAGAGTCCTCAGCACAAAAAGAGAGTCGAGCTGTCAGTGCTCAGCATCCATTACCAGGCAGACAGGGGATGCTGAGGCACGGATTTGGGATGGAATGCTGACAGTTTGGGCATTGCACAGGTGTGTCAGATTTGTAAACCAGGTTCTTATACAAAGAACTTCGTAGAAATGTCTGGAGAAAACCAAATAGTTCTATTTGTCACAGTTTATGTGGAACTTAGAGCAGTGCCCTATACCAATAACAAGAATCAGATACATTAAAAAACTTGCACAGGGTTTTGCCTTGAGGGGAAAAAAAATACCCCAAACAAAAAGATGCAAAATCTTCAAATCCTTAAAAGGACTTTTTTTTTTTCCTATACATAAACATACATGATTTATAAATATGTAATTAAAAGGGTCATAAATGTGTAGATAAGTGCTGGCATTTGACTGAAACACTAATGGCAAGCATTAACTGCATGTGGTCTGTTGTGTGGCTACTGGAATCATAGGGAAGAGGATCACAGTTCCTTATTAGCTGGGACCACCTAGAGTGATGGAAAGCTTGAATGATCAAAGAAAAGACAGTTTTATGCTGCAAATGTGGATATACTCGTGAGCTTTCTAACTCATTTTAAGGTCCAGTGTGAACACTTGACGTGCTAACTACTGAGCAGGGAAATTAGTGTAATATTAGACTACAAAAGTCTTGTTTGCTTCAAAGGTAAGTGAATAATATTCAGTGTTATAGTCCAGTCCCTTATTGGATCACAAAATAGTTTTGTATTAGTACCAGAGCTCAACAACTTATTTTTGCCTACCTTAAGCAAGAATAAATTAGCTTTTCTTGCTAATAACAACACATGAAAGAATCTATCCTGCTTTGTCTGACTATTCACCGTGAGCACTATTTAATTAGGGAGAAAAAATTTCATGACTTAATTTCTTTGTAGAAACCAGATGAATCCAGATTGTTTACTTTTCATAACTCAGTCATGCAGTCCCAGGGAATTGTTTCTGCCTTGTCCAAAGAGCTGAAATGTTTAGAGAGAATGTCACTGCAGCATTGTTGGTCATGAAAAGCTGCACCCCATGAAGGTGCAGCTCTTCCTTGAAACACATTTGTGAACAAAACCTGTTCCCATGAGTGTAAATGCTCACAAAACCACAACTGAAACAAGGCTTGCTTTGGAACTGGTGCAACACTGAAGAGTGAGAATTGTCTTGCAGAGTTCAAGCGGCTCTACATTCTGTAAGCACAGCTTCAATTTATTCACATTTATCTGAAATTATTTTGTTTGCTGCTGTTCAGACTCCAGCCCTCAGGCTGTTTGAGTTATTGATTTTGGGATTCACCAAATAAAATCTACTCTGGATATAGAAAAGCCTTCTCATTCAAGTGACAGCTGCTGCAAAGCAGGCTCTGGTAAGAAACCTGAACACTGATCTTAAACTCTGTCTCAGAAAAACCCTTAACTTCTGATCAAGAGCAGTGATCTCCTCTGAGAGAGTTTTCACTTCACTGAAGGACATAAAGAGGAGACACATGCAGCAAAATAACCTGATGCTCCCACTGAGGGTGAGTTTTAATAAAAGCTTTTACCCTCCTCACATATCAAAGCTTTTCACAACTCTTGACCTGATAGCCTCTAAATTCTCTAAAATCACCAGAGTTTTAAGGTGTTAAACACCTTGGTATAGTACAATTTTTTTATATTTGTTTGTTATATATACAACATATAAATATTTAATTAACTATGGAATATATTTAATGTTTTCTCACTGAATAAAAAACACCAGCTGGAAAAATGTTCCCAGATATTTTATGTGGGTTCTTTGAAGCCTGCAGCCAAGTAGATATTTCTCAATATAAAATGGACAATTGCCTAATCAGAAGAGCCATCTCTCCCTCCTTGCCAGCATCTAAAAATCCATTTTCTCACTCCTAAAATGTCAGGATGGCTTTGTGGCAACATCTTGACAGAAGCTGAAGAGAACAGAGCTGTGTGCATGGTCCACTGCAAAGTCAGCATCACTTCACAAAATCCTTGAGCTTGGGGTAAGGATGGCCCAATCTCACTGAGTTTGCTTTTTCAGACCACTTAATCCTGTACAGAACTACCACAGAACCAGCAATGACACCCAAATTCTGCACTTTGGAAGGCACAGTGATAAACCTGGTTTGGAGTTCAACCAGAAAACAAAATATCCATGACTTGAGGAATTAATTTAACCTTTTTGAAGGAATTGGAGGCTGGGGCTGTCAACTTTGAAGCATCCCCATGTTTAAGGTTCAGACCTCATTAGTTTTGGCTAGGAATACTCCCTAATTACTGAGAGAGTTTCCTCAAGTTGCACTTTAGAAATTCATCTTTTTTTGTAAGCTGTAAAGTATTCATAAAAAGCTAGAAACTGCAGGAAAATTAGCATTGATGGATGTTTTCTTACCCTCCATCAGGAAATGATGTACTTGAAACTCATTACAGATCTTCACAGCAACTCTGCTGAGTGTGCCTTGGGCTTTGTGCTGATCAGCACACACAGAATTTACTGTATAATTCATCTCTCTTGTGCCACATTTAATATATAACATGCATTTCCTGTTAATTATGAAAATAAGAAGGCGTCCTTTCTTTTGGAAACATAATCATGGAATTGCTACAGAAATTAAGAAACATGGATCCTACATTGCCTCCTGCACAGACACAGGAGGAGAGCACTGCACTGAGAACTCACCAAACGTGATTTTGTTCTGGATGCACAAGGAGAGGGGCATGGATGGACCCCTGCTGCTGTGCCAGGGTCACCATTCCGACCAGAGCTGTGGGTTTGCACGTGGTGCCCCTAAACTTTCTGAACTTTCTTCCACCAAGAGAGGTTTGGATGTTTTCAATTCTCTTCTCGTGGATGTCAATGAAACATTAGGCATCCTGTATCTCATTTTCCTCATTCAAGGTTGAAGATTATTCAGTAATATTCTACTTCACTTCACCCATCCATCTCTATGTGCCTGTTCAGCTTCCCTTACTGAAAGAATGAAGAAACAAAATTCCCATCTCAGCATCGTACCCATACCAATACATCTTCTGGATTATGTATTATCTGCCATCAGGGCAGGAGAGGGAAAGAGGGAAGTGATGGAGCAGGAGGAGGAAAGGACTAACACCATAAATCTGAAAACACACCATTATTATTTAGGATGAGCAGGGGGCTCATCTGCACTCAGTGGTACATTTGGCCTACACGTTCTCATTGACACACTGATTATTTCCCTTTGGAGAAACAAGCTGGTGCTGGGATTATTTGCTCTGCAGCTGATCCTCAGGAAAGTTTGATGGGACCCTCAGAGACCACATTTTATCTCTTGCTTATGGGGCAGTCCCATAACTCTCCCTTTTCAGAAGCTTTTGGGTGATATTCCCTTTTGTCTCCTGCCCATATGAAAACCTTCATTCCTAACTGTTGGGATCAGTAAAGCTGACAAGCTGCCTAGAGCAATATGAAGTTATCAGAAACAGTGCTGGTGATCTCTGGAGAGACAAATGAGTGGATAAAAAGACATATTATCAGTACTGGCTTCCAGGAACCAGGAGAAATTTCCATTTCCCCAAGTGAGGAAATACCTGGGGCAGAATTCCACTGAAACAACCCTGCAGGACAAGAGCACAACTTTGGGAGCTCCTTCTCCAGAAGGTTTTTAACTTCACTGTTCTTTACACAGATATGAATAATTTTACTGCCAGAGTTGGTGGTTAAAATGATCTGTCTGTTAAAAAAAGAAAAAAAGGCCTGAGGGAAGATTTCATTCTGACACAGTTGATCTAAGAAATAAAACCAGCCTTGGCAGGGAGAATTTAGGTGTTTTTAACCTTCTCCTTCAGGGTGGCATTTCAAATCATGTGAGCAAACAGTGCACTCAGCACTAGTTATTGTAGTATCTGAATTTCTTGTGTAACACTTAAGCATCAATTCCTAAAGTCACATGGTTTTAAAATCATCCAGTGCTCATTTTTTAAAATACTCTATCCATGACTGTGGGAAAAATTTGGGAAATTACTTCAAACCAACAAAACCAGGAAGGCCAGACGTACCAAATGTACTCACTAAACTGCAAAATCATGGTTTGAAGCCAACCTCATGATTTCTAGACATTAAAACACATTTTACTGAGGTGTGGGGTGGCAATGTTGCAATTTTGCCACTCCAAAGCCAAACGTAGCTCTTAGGAATCAGTGCCATAAGCAGCCACTCCTGCCTTTACAGATGGCTGGACAAAGCCTCTTCAGCCAGTTTAGAAGGTGAAGATGCAAAATGTTTCTGAATAATGTAAGCAAACATGAAATAACTTGTAAAAAGAAAATATGGAATATTCTTTTATAAAATGTATGGGTATAGTATCATCATCTTACAATAGAAGCTTTTCCCATCACCTTAGCATTTCACCTCAGGGCAAATTCATAGATTTTTTTTCAAGGTATTGATCTTTTTTTATATCCTAAATGAGATTCAAATAATTTTTTTTTCCCACTTTCAGCTCTCAGGTTAGGAATCTTGCTTTAGAACAGCCCATTTTATCATTACATGCTGCACTTATTTTACATTTCTTGCATTCTTAATGATATTTTGCCATGAAAGTTTATTTTGTCACTTTTTATCTATTAAAAGTTGGTTTAAAACATTAGAATAAAAACCAATAAATTTATTAAGACACATGTCATGCTATAGGTCTAACTGCTCAAAATGTTGATAATTTTTCCTTCCAAGCCCACATATTTCACTAAACTTTGTCTTGTTCTATTTCTCACCCTTGGGTTTCTTTCACTCTTCCCTGGCATAAACAGAGACAGATATTCTTTGAAAATAGATCTGCACAGATCATTTGTTCTTGAGGTACAATATCTTATTTGCAAGAATATTTTATATAAGAGCTGAATTATTGATAGGCAGCCTTAACATAACATTTAGGGCAAAATATTGTTGCTATATTAAACTGCATTGTATTACTTTCAGGTCAAGTGATGGAATAGTTTGATCTTTGTAGCTTTGATCACTGAGATTCAGAAAATTTGACAAATCAAATTGAATCTGTCAGATAAAAATGTGCACCTTCTTCATTTTGCTGAAGAAAGACTCCACCAAGTTCTGTATTTAAGGGGGAAGAAAAGAGTCTGTTCTCTCTGTAGAAATAAGACATCTCTTCATGCCCCAGTCTTTTAAAGCTGAGAATTCCTGGCCAATAGAATTGTATTGCTCTGAAAGAAAGAATAAAACAAAGTTCCTACATAATGAATGCATAAGGGAATTTTTAAATACAATTTGTAGGAAGGATTCTCAAAAATAAAATTTTTCAACATCCTCCAAAATTTCTGTCAGTACACTCAACAGCCTTATTGTAGACAGACACACTCAGGACACATTCAAGCTCAGAGAGAACAAAACAGCATTTCCAGATGTGTTATCCCAGTCTCCTAAGCCCCCATGCTCTCTCCTGGCTCTAATTTAAATTTTCCACTGATAATCACTGTTGAGAAGAACAAAACCCATGGTCTGATTCTGAAGCCATGCAAGGTTTAACTCTGGCCTTTCATCTGGAGCAGATGTCCCCAGGTGAAATGGTCCTGGATGCAGCAGTGACCAACAGCTGAGCACCATGGAAATACCAGTGAGGGCTCTTTTTTAGCTAGGCTGAGGATTGGAGTCAAAACCATTCCCAGCACCCAGAGCTGCAATTGCCTCAGCCCCCATAAAGCATTGCTAAGATTATTCAATGTTCTCCTCACATTATTTGCCTGTTATAAAACAATAAATCACTATAAACAAGAACATTTTGCCAGATTTTCTCAACTCATCAAAGGGCACTTCTGAACATGCAACTGGGCTTTTGTATGATGGAGTTTGGGCACAATTGCTTCATAGAAATTATAATAAAGCAAATCTTCCAGATCCTCAACATCTCACCTTGAATCTAGAGACTCCTGAAACCAAAGTTCCTCCCAAGTCAAGTTGGGTTTTTTCACTCCATGTCACACTTTATGCTTCTCTCAAGAATGACAAAATGATGTGGAGGAAGCAGATTGCTGATACCTGTAAGGGCTGCCTCACCAGGGATGGCATTTATTTCCATAACAGTCAGAGATCCATTGAGCAGCTATTTCAGCATCCTTTACTCAAAGGAGGAGCACTACCAGAGGATTAGATAAGAGGGAGGGAATCCCAATTTCAGCATCAAAATATTGAACATAAACTAATACCTCCTGTGCCAGACTTGTTCTTCCTGTCAGAACTGCAGGGCACTGTGCAGCATGGAAAGGAAACAGCAGATGTTTCCAAATATAGAGGCAGAGCCATTGTGCTTTCAGCTGTCTTTCTGGACTGGAGACATACATCACAACTTCAGGCAGAAATCCTTCTAAAATACCTGGCAAAACTGGGGAGGGGGTCTACAATCTTAAATAATGAGCATATTCAATGTATTGATATTTGAAAGGTGCAGAGCAGGGAAGGTGGAACTGTCAGCAGCACCATTCCTGCAGCCCTTTCAGACAAATCCTGCAGAGTCCAGCTGGGTATCTGCAGAGGAATCTGACACTGGCATCCCTGGCAGCCATCCAGTGGGTGCTGGCTGATGAGAGACTCTGAGTTCTTAGGGCAAGAATCCTGCTGAAAACCCACGGCAGCTTTAAAAACAAAACCAGGTAGTGGTTTCCAAAAAGGAACTGAGTATGTTGTGAACTCGATACTCCTCTCAATTTACAGCTGTCTTTAATCTGTGAACCCACCCACAAAACAATTGCTAATTGATTTTCATTGTATGTCTCACTGAAAGAGAACAGGCAATTGGGGATTGCAACACTTCCATTGTCACAAATACCTGTGCCATTTGGAAGTGGTGGAGGATGGCATGAGCTGGCTGTTTAGAACCATTGGATAATTCTTAGTTAGAATAATTTCTTATAAAAGATAGGTATACATTATGTTTATCCACTTAATTTGGAATGTACATGACAAAGAATAAATTTTCTAAGAAGATCCATGATGAATGTTACAAAAAATATTAGAATTGAAAATGGACCCAGCCTCAGAATTTGCATGGATACAAAATTCAATATCCCCAGGATTCCCAAAACTCTGTGGCTCCTGGAGCTGCTGTTTTCAGCAGGTTTTGAAGTCAGATCAAAATCTCATTCTTCCAATCCAATTAGTGTAATCTCCTCACTTTCCAGTGGGACAAGAGCCACCAGGGGACACCTTTTACTGTATCCCAGAGCTATTGAGAAACAGTCAACATTAAATAAACTCCAGGGTGGTCTTGCATAGGGACTGAAAATACAAGTTCAGGGCAATTGTAACTGCAGGATGTCAAAATCTTATTGATGTTATGGAATTTTGCAGGCATGATATACCCAAAAAACAAACAAAAAAAAATCTGTGGAATGCTCAGGATAGTTAAATTTCACTTAAGTGAGAAGCCACCACCATGGCATGAAGGATCATAACCTTTTGCCATTTATGCACACATCTGCTTATTTATCAAAACCAGATCTATTTCCTCTCCTTTGTGGCTGTATTTGTTGATCTTATTTGGTATTTCAGGAGCAGGGAAGTCTTGTGCTCTTCTTGGGTTTGTTGTGCTCATTTCCCAATGAAGATTTAGTTTTTATCTAAACTGGATGGCACAATATATCCAGTTCAGCTGCTACATTGACTGTCACTGAGTTGTCAAATGCCTCTTATGAATAGTGCACAGAAGGAGAACAAGTTGACCTTGAACTTGCTAAAAGTTTTATGAATACTACC
Source organism: Thryothorus ludovicianus (assembly GCA_013397245.1). NCBI lineage: Eukaryota > Metazoa > Chordata > Aves > Passeriformes > Certhiidae > Thryothorus > Thryothorus ludovicianus. The sequence continues at coordinate 39,093 of VZTB01012407.1, forward strand.
CATTTGCAGAAAAATATGAAGTATTTTCCAGATTTGCTCTTTTTGCTTTCCTTAAGGCTGTTCTCAGTAACAAATGCCTTTCATCTTACTGAGCTGCTTGTTACATGGAAGGTTTGGGAAGGAGAAAACAACATTCTAATGTTGAATTTAACACTTGTGGATCGTAGAGGATTGATTATATTGCAAACTGAACTCCTGGACTTAGCCAAAGGCTATGAAGAATATTGTGGCTATTAATACTGTTTCCTAAAATCTGTCAAATTTTGGGCTGATTTAGTCTTGACTTAGTCTTAGACTTTCCTCTTAAAGGCTATTTTCATTGCTAAGCAGAGTGGATAATTGCTTTTATTTCTTTTATTCGAAGAGAATAAATAAAAACACTCACGTTTTTGATGTGTCCACAAAGCCATGCCTCGTTTCCAAAGAGCAGAACGTGACCCTGGCACTGGAAACAGGGAATCCTTGCACATGCCCAAGAACTCAGCAGGAAAGGGGGGAGTTGGTGCTGCAGGATCCAGGTTTAACCAGCAGAGAAGCTCTCTAAATAGAATTAATTTAAGACACTATGTTCAGTACTGGATTTTGATCAAATACTTCAAGAGGAAAAAATAGCAGCTAATTTACTCTGCCATGAAATACATTGGTTCTTTTTCAAAAGCTACTTTCAGCTCTTTCAGAATTTGTGGGCAAAGTGGTTTCTAGCTAATACACAGTTTTAAATGCTGGTTTGAAAGCCTTTTGCATGATAGAGTTCATAGCAACAGCTTCTGCTACTGCTTTAAGAGCACAATAAGGTTTAATAAGAAGGATGCACTTCAGTTCATAGATTGCTTGTTTTCTGCTTTGCTCTACTCATCATAATTTTTACCTATGCTCAGTTAAAAAAAAAAAAATCTGAAATAAAAAAGGCAGTGACCAGTATTGATCTTCTCTATTCCACAGCAGGTTCCCTTGATCTGGATCGAACCTGTCTCTGTCAGTAACAGCTTTTTCAGGAGACAGTTCTATTTAAAATGTTTTACAGGGCATCTAGTTATTTGTTCATTTGTCAGGAATGGTGGAAGGGACTATAATAGCCAAGCAGCCTCAGCTGGCTGCTGGATGTAAGACTAGCTCTGGTCATACCACAAAGACAGAATAAGTATAAATTTTCTGTGCTCTGTGGAAAATAGATTTATGATACATCTTGACCTAAAACTTATTAAAAAACCCATTGTCAATATTAATTGAAATTGAAAGTTGCCTTAGGAATTTCATTGCAAGCATTTTTACCCTAATCTTGGTTTTGATGTTAGGAATGGGAGTGAGTGGGCTGCAGTGGCAGCTCTCAGCTCCTCGCTGCAGGATCCACTTTCCAGCTGGAGGCAAAGGGAAATGCTTTGCAGCAGAGCATGTGCTGCCCCTCAGCTGCAGCACCCGTGCAAAGCTGGGAGAAGCACAGGCTCCTCTGACACTGCTGTTTGCCAGGGAAGCTCTGTGGCTCTCCAAGAGCTCCAGCTGAAGGAGAGCTCCAGTGCCCACTGGGCACAGGGCCACTGTCATTCAATGCCCTGGGTGTGAGGTGCAAGGGTGGCCCAGAGCATGCAGGATTATTTGCAATATCAAAGACCTCTGATGTCACTGGGAGAGGCACTTGGAGAGCCCATCCCACGCTGGACATGGCGAGAGGAAACCTGAGAGCTGCTCCTTTTCTTCTGACACACTTACAAGACAAACACATGCTCCATTAAAAATAACACAGCTCTGCTGCCCTCCCATGTGTCTGACTTAAAAATATGCCTCACTTCAGAGTGTTATGCTTATTAAGATATAATATTACTGTGCTGCCATGAGCCACTTCAGAGGACACAGCAGGGAACTTGGCTCCCATTGTGCTAAAGAGGGCAGCCCCTCCAAACCCAGCACTGGAGCAAAACATTCCCTGCTTGCAGCTCTCTCTCTTCTTGCATGCAGAGTTTATTTTTGTTGATATTTTTTCCTTTTCTTGCTTTGTTATTTTCTTGAGTGGTGTTGGTTGCACCTCTGAGAAGCTGTAGTGACAAAACTGACCCTGCAGCAGCTGAGGCTGAGAGCAGTGGAAAGCAGCATTTTACATTTTCCTTGCACAGGTCACTGAGCATCCAGTATGATTTTAGCACATCTTGTTGTGGAGAGCTTTTAATGCTAATTTGTTGCTATTATTTAAGAATAGTCTGCTCACAGGGACACTACCAGCACGCTGTCTAAACATTAGAGATTATTTTGACCTTGTTTTATCCCTGCAGTAAAACCTGAGAGCAGGTGGGAAATGCAGGCTGTTATTCATACATTAACCAACAATAGGGGCACCCCAGATCACAACTGTACGTGGAGGGTGAGTGATGGAAATGATGGAAGGGTTTTTTTTCCTTCCTTTTTTGGTCTATGCAAAGGGACTTATGTAATTTCTTGCATTAAAAATGGCACACCAAATATTAGGTGTGAATAATGCAGAATGCCACTGCACCTGTGAGGTACATGCAATGAAACAATGACAATGTTGAAGCAATTAGAAATATGGTTCCAAAAGAATTAATTTATAAAATTATTCAGTTCTGTATCTCAGCAGAAAAGACAGCTGAGCTGGATTTGTTGCACAGATTTTGAATGAACAAGCACAGAAGCAGAGTGTGCCCTGCTTTAGGAGTGGCAGGTCACCAGTTTTCCCCTGCTCAGGTTCATCCCAGAGATTGCTCACACTGAAATTCCCAGTGAACAGCCTGACCCCAGGGACAGGATTAATGTCATGTGCCAGGGGCTGGGAATGTTCCACATATTTAGCACTTATGCATACACCAGCTCTTCTTAATTGTTTTTCCTTCAAAATTTCTGAAGAAGTGCAATTCACTGAGGCTGGGTGAAGTGTTACAGGTTTTAGTGAATCTTTTAGTGATTCTTTTTTTAAAGACTAGGCTTTTGCAAATTGAAGTACCAATATAAACTTTTTTTCAGAGCAGAAAGTTTGTCACAAATTGATAATCTTTATAAACTTCCTCCTTTAGTGTAGTTTGATCAGCATAATTCTTCTTGCTCCCAGTCTGAATTACTGTTGCCACTGAGAGCCTCTGTTTGGGGTAATGATCATTTCTGAATGATTTTTCATTATGGGAATGAACTTCCATTATGAATTAGAGCAGCTGAAGATTTGTCACAGATATTTATTCACTTCTTCCCACATACAATCTCCCACCTCAGCTGAGCAAAGGCTTCAGTTTCAACCTCTGCTGGAGCCACATGTTTGAGCTGAAATTTTTCCAAAAAATGCTGCCCATGTCACCACTGGTAACACAATGCACATCTCACTCAACTGCTTCCCTCAAAAAAACCTGCAGCCCTCAGCCTAACACCAACATACTGATGCTCCATGTCAGATATTGCAGAACTCACTGCAAATTCACATTTCTCCAGGCAGTCCTTTAGTCCTGGACACACAAACAAGGGGATCTTTGGGCTGCTGCTCTCAGAATCCACACCAGGAGTCCTCACACAAGCTCAGGCTGGGCCAAAGCACTTCACACCTGGCCTGGATCACCTCATGGATGTCAAAAAACCTCATTCTCAGAATAAAAATAACAATTAGCTGAAGGGGAGTTGAGAACAGTTCAAGTGTGCTAAGGCAACATTCACTCTGGAGGCCAGATCGAGCACAAAGGGAAATCCTTCCCCAGGAACAAGAGCCCAAAACAAGAGACACAGGCAGGCACAGGGAGACCTGCACAGCTCCTCTCAGCACAAAGGGAAATCCTTCACAGGAACAAGAGCCCAAAACAAGAGACACCCTGCAGGCACAGGGAGTGAGACCTGCACAGCTCCTCACAGCACATCTCTGCCTCTGCAAACACAGGGGAGCTGCCTGCCCTCTGCCAGAACACCCCAAATACTGCCTGGGGAGCCAGGAGGGGAAGGAAGGTCTCTGGGCAGCACTGAAGAACACAAACTGCAGGGAGAAAAAACCTTCTTGGAACAGCAGAAGAGGCTGTGACCTGGACAGACTGTGCAAGCAGAGGGGAGACCTGGAAACTGTGATGGAAGTGAAAAGGCATTTCAGTGCATTAAAAAAAAAAAAAATAGTTGAAATCTTTATTTAAAATACAATAAAAGAGAGAGGACTCAATAACATGAGACTGAGAAAATAGGAAACCTCTGCAGGCTGATGTAAAACACATACATTTAGGAAGAGCAAAGGGGTGTAATTTTGTAAAAAAAGCAGGAAGAATGTTACTGAAAATTTGAAGAGGGGCAAGGGTGAAGCAAAAGCAAAAAGCCCAGTAATACCTGGGAGATACCCGTGGGCAGGTGTTTGACAAACCCATCTTAGATCATCTCTATAAAGCTCACAAGGCCTTAAACATTTTTTTGTCTGTAAATCATGTCAGATATTGAGTCAGTAGGCTTGATCTGCAAGTAACTTTTCCAAAGCTCTCAAAATCCTGTCAGAGTCTTTATTTTAAGCTCTATTTCCTTTTGCCTAGAAATATATATAGAAGGCTGGTCCATAAAAAAATAACTAAACAAATCTGATTATTTACATCAAAAATAGATATCTGATTTTTATCCTGGATCGTTTTTTGAAAAAATGTTTTTATCAAGAATAAAATTATCCCCAAGATGCATGCAAATACATTAGCATACACACATTATTTTTTTTCAGACTGAAAATGTAGCTATATACCAGACACCCATCATATGAGTGCACACAGACCTGAGAGTGGAACCACTTTTCCTGTTTAAAATAATCTTTCCAAGAGTTTGTAAATGTACTTCATTTGCCTAGAGAAGCTGAAAATTAGAAACTGCAAAAGATTGAGCAAAGTCTGGAGAATTAGAGGGATAAGGGGGGGAAGAGGGTAGGAAAAAAATGTTATTTTCTATTTCTCAGTGGTAAAATGCTGCTAAGGTGGATGTTTGTTTACATTCCTCAAACCCTCTAACACTGAGAGACTTCAGCAAACACTGATACAACAGGCATCAGCTTTCTAATTATGGGAGTACAAATATCTGCCAGTTAGATTTTGACCATTTCAAATACTAGAAATTAATGTGATAAGAAAGGGAAAAGGTGAATTTTTATGCTGCAATTCTCTCAGGAGACAGGGAAGGAGAATTAAGCAGAAGTGTTTGTGATCTTAAAGGCAAATTGGATAACATTTTGAAAGATACCTGTAAACCCAAGGTAGTGACTGATAGAGATGGCAGTGAATTTTTTCTCAGAGTAATTAAAGCTTCAGGTTGGTTTTTTTCCCTCTCATTTGCTTACCTATCATTCAAATCTTTAACACACAATAAGAAAAACTTCATATGAAAGATTCTGCTTTCATATCACCGAAAAGAGTGTCCGAGACAGCTTCTAGATCAGATTCAGCAGCACAAAAAGAGAATTTTCCAGTCAAAATCAAAGCAGAAGAAAATGAGGCTCAGAGTGTGTCCTCTGCCCTGTCATGCTGATGGTTTCTTGGCACACTGATAAATGTTTACCCACGGCTGCCTATCCCAGTTTGCCCACAATGGCTGCCTTGACATGAAGATTCACTTGGCAGATGTTTACTTGCATCACCTTCAGGACCCCAGTGAGTTACCTTGACTGAAAGTCAAGCCAAAAAGATTCAGTGTTTGCCCCTTTCGGGTCCCATTCTGTCTCCTCAGCAGCAAACCACTCCACTTCATTCAAAAATCAATTTAGTTGCAAGGTCATATGGAAATAGCTCCTGCTATGAAAAGCTTGGCTCTGTCTTAGCAGAGGCCTTTGGATTAAGCAGCCAATTGACCACCTGAGAGCTTTGGTCATACCTGACATGCAAAGAACTCTGTGGCCATCCCCTGCACAGCCAGAGCATAAAGCTATTTTCACTCTGGATCATAATCAATCAGGCTGGGAGGGCACTGCAGCTGCCTGTGCTCCCCCTGCGTTTCTGCACAGTAATAACAAATATTAAATAAATGTTAAAGTATAACTCACAGGGGGAAAATGATGAGTAAAAAACTCTCTTCATATGCACAAAACAGTTTATATGATGCTACGAGTAGGGGAAAAGAAAGTTTGAGTTTTTGGAGATTTTTTCATTTGCATTTCTTACATTGGTTGGAAGCTTGCTTTGGAGGTCAGGTGTCCTCCCCTAAATTGGCCAGTTTTTTCACTTCATGCTTATTCCTTGTATTTTCCAAATAACTTACGAATAATTGTGAAGCTGATCTAAAGTGATGATTTGTCAAAACATAATCACATAACACAACACAGGCCAGGTTTTAATTGTGCTTTAACTGGAGCCCTTGCAGCCTTAAGAAAATAAAGCAGAGGTTTTTTTCACTTGCAACCATGAGCTACAGACCTCAGTGGCCCTGTGATGAGCTATCAGTGGGGAAGGCCCACCAGATGGGAGGAATAGAACAGAAATTTTGTTTATTTCTGCAATCAAGCCAAAGTGAGCTGAAAATCCTGAACGAAAAACTTTCCACAGAACTTTTACACAAAGATCAGAGACTTTTTCTCGGGATGTACCACTTGGGAATTTGTGATCCTTGTTCCTAGCACAGTTGTATAATTTTAACATCCCACAGAGCTGACAGACTCTGACACTAACAACTGTGCAGGGAGTAAAACAGATTTACAAGTGGCAGTGACCTTTTCATCAAGGGAAGTAAAGTAGACTCCAATCCCCCATACCCCCGACTCACAGTCCTGACAACATCATTCAACATACAGTAGGAAAAGCACCTCAGCAAAAGTTTATGAAAGTGACATTGACACAGCACAGGACATTAAATTGATCCCACCAACATGCTGGGAGTTTTAAGTAGCATCTCTCTTTTTTTTTTATTTTATTGAGATTTGAAGTATTTTCTGCTTTAATAGTTTGGTGTCATCTGTTACTCAGCCAATTAAAACACGCCAGCCCCTTTTTAATTACAAACACATACAAATTTTGACCAACTTTGCAGTAAAAATGCTGATAAAAATTGAACTAATCCATAATTGAATGTTCCTACCCAGCATTTCTTTGCCTTCATCTTAGACACCCATAACACTGTGTGCCTGGACAGGACTAATTCACTGTCTTGGATCTTGTTACCCTAGCAACTAATAGCCAAGCTGGCTTCAAAAAACATAATAGAGGTGGGCCTGTCTGATTTTTTAAAGGAAATTGGCTACTTTAAACCCAGTGAATGTGTGTTTTAATTGCGCTCTTCATGGCTGAGAATCTCTCCCTCAGCATTTCTTCACAGTTAATAACACTTTTATTCATCTATGTGGTTCAGGGTGTAGATACAGTAAAGCAAAACTCCTCCTGACAGACATTTGAAGCATAGTTGGTTCATTTTTAGGCACCTAAAAGCCAAAAATTACACCTGCATTTGTTTATGGAGAATGTCTGTAATTTCATTATGATTTAAAAGAAGGCTATTATTTTAAATTCCCTTGAGAGCAAGAATAGTTTACTAAGAAGCATTATACCAGACCAGTTAAGAAAGGCACTCCATTTTCAGAATAAAGAAAATTGTTGGACAAATTCGTGGTAAAGCAAATTTTTCCTATCAATCAAGGCCTCGAGGGGCATTAACAACACTGAAGGGAGCAAAGCACAGAAGATGGCACAGCTGGCACAGAGAGGGGAGCAGGGCTGGGAGGAAATGGAACACTTGAACATCACATCCCAGTCATACCAAGGTCCATTGACCCTCCACGCACTCCAGATAATTAATTTACAACACATTAAACCTCTGTGTGAAGAAGGATGTTCTGCATCAATTGCATAGGAATAAGAAGTGTTATTGATTTAAGATTTCTATTGTATCGTGCACTGACAGAAAGAAACTATCTAGTGATGTTTTAAAGACAAAAAAAGCCCTTTTCTGAAGGACAAGTTTGCTAAATAAGTGCACTTTACACTACATTTAACTGAAGTATTGTTGACACCTGAAAATAAATGCTGTTAGGAAAGAAACCCTCAGCAAAATTAGGGGAATATGGTCTGACTGGATAATATTGGCATTCACTCTAGGAAACAAATACTTTGAGGTGATAATGCTCTCTTTTACAGTAAGAGCTTAAAATAGGAAAACACATTGACAAATATTATTTAATGAATAAAATATGATTGAATCAGTTCCATTAATACAGGATGATGGCTAATGAGATTTGAGCTCATTTTCCTCAGAATCATTTTGTGCTTAACGTGTAAAAGGAGACTTTCAGAACAGCAAAGTTAGATTCATGAACATCAGAACCAGCTTTATTCACAGGGGTTTTGCTTTCTTTAAGCGACAATTTTCAGTTCAGAAAATTCAGAAGTTCTGGGGAAAGTTCTGTGCTGCTTAGCATTTCTTACTGCAGTTTAACTTCCCAGGAGCACAGGATGCTACAAAAATCTACCCCGTGTCACTCACAACTTTCAGCAACTATTTAGAGTTCATTCAAAACTTGCAACTTTCAGCAATTATTTAGAGTTCATTCAAAACTTGCAGTGGTTAGGAGAGATGAATCAGGCTACATGGAAAATACTGCCATGCAAAAATAAAACCTCAAGAAACTCAATTTAAAGCAAGCAATAGAAGAGGAGAGAGAAATCAGAGAAGCTTTCACAGCTCTGAACTACACTAAAGCTCACAGTGCAGAGGGAAGGGTTAGGTTCCTGGCAGGGAGCTGGATGGAGCCTTGGGTTTGGTATAAAACACCTAAAGAGGGTATCAAAACAACTGGACTGAGTGCATCAAAGATCTAAAATAAAGCATGGGATTTTGCAAGCAAGCAAAGCTACTCCAGCCAAATTGAAAACAATATGGGAGCATCCCAAACATAGCAGAGGAGTCAAAGCATCACAGGACTCAAATAGAAAAGTGTGAAGAATCTGAGCTACAAAAGCAGGAGAGTGCCCAAATAACTCCAGATGAATTTGGGGACAGTGGCCAACAGCATGAACTATGAAAAGCTGTGTGGAGGTTTAAGAACAGCAATTTACATTTCTCTGCAAGGGTTTCTGGATGGTTGCAAGCACACACAGGAGTGGCAAGGTTAGATCTCAGAGCCTCTGGAAAATCAAAGCACACAGCCCCAAGACACAGAGGAATGAGAGCCTGAAAGGCAGCCATGAGCACACAAATATGATGGCAGCAACACAGGTGATGCAAGAAGGGCTGCAGCTGCCAGGGGTAACAGACTGAGCAAAGTAATTCATTTGAAAGAAAGATGAATTTTATTCAGCATTAAAGTTGGCTATTTAGGTATTTCTGGGAGAAACACGGAGTAGTTTCTCTCAATAGTACTGTCAAAACTGAACTGCATTGTTCATCATGCATACTAATAAAAAAATTTAATGTCAGTGCTCTCAAAGAGTGAGGGGAACCTTTGGCCTGAGTCTACATGTGTAAAATGTTATGTATCTGATTTATGGAAAGTTTATGTTAACTGAAACTAGCTATAAAATACTTACTGCCATTCCCAAAGGGAATCTGATAAGCACCATTATCTCTCTTGAAACTACATAGATTATTTCTCAATACAAATAGTTGATTAAAAAAAAAAAAATCTAAGTCCAATTTGTTGCCTGCAGATGTTTATTCTGGATCCTTTGACACAAGCCCAGTGGAGCAGTGTACCCATCCCCTAAATGACACTTGTATCCATCTGACATCCATCCCTCTCCAGCCTTTTCTAGTCACAGACAGGGGTCTCAAATGTCAGAGAAAAATCAGGGTATGAGTTCAGGCTGCTCAGTTTCTGCAGGAACCTCTCAGGGCCTTTTCAGTGCCAGTGACCAGCTCTGAAACACCTCACACATGGCCAGAGCCTTCCCACAAAAACCCTGCCCTTCCCCAGGCCCAGGATGCACCATCCCTAAAATAACAGCCACCAGAAAACAGCCCTGGCACTTCCCTGATGAATTATTTCCCAATACCTGTGCCAAGATCAGCTGTACACGTAATAAATGTGTACAAATAAAATAATAAAATGCAAACTGCCAATTACAAGAATAAAGGAAATAGTATAGGTGTGACTCCTCTATAATCTACCTGAATTTTCCTGGAATAAAATCTGTTTCCAGGGGAGAAAGCTAAATCTGCTAAAGGGGAGAAGGCTCTGCTTTTGCAGCTCCTGTAGGTCCAGTCTCAACCCTTCTCACAAAAGCCTTGCTGATCCATCATAGAAATTTCTCAAATTTTCCTTTCTGCACACATTGAGACATCCCCAGGATTTATATGATATCACAACCAAACTATTATTCATCCAGAACAACTAAACATTCACAGAGTGGAAGATAAAAATTTATTTTAAAAATTATTCTGGCTAGATATTTTACTGAAATCACTTTTCATTTAAAGAAAAAAATTCTTTGACGTCAGAATTTGAAACATAACAATCAATGACAATTATCATCTAGAAAAGTAATTAAAACAAAATTTAAAAAATTAAATGAAGGGCAGGTCTGCTGCTGTTATAGAATCAGATGGGAAAAAAGTTTCTTATTGTCTGAGAATTCATTAGACCATATAAATATGCTACAATATTACAGACTTCAGTATCTAAAATGATATTTCACAATTTTCCTGGAGCAAATGATAGCATTATTTTGGAGGGAGGCAGGGGAGTGAACATAACCAAAATGCACAAAACAAAATTCCAACACTTTTCCCCTTCATATTCCAGTGAAAAATATGATAAAGAAAAGCACATTCAGCTTGAGTGTACCAACCTTAACTGTCTGCAGCTCAAATGGACACAATGATGGGGGACTGTAAGGAAAAGCAAAATAAACTGATTTTCCTGGGGTTTGTGATGCACCTTCTGCTGGGTAACAGCCAGAGAAGGGCACAGATTCCCTCCCACCTCACATTTTCCATTGGTTCCCCAACCTGGATCAGAGCTATGCTGTCACTCTGCAGCCTTCTCAATGATGAGATGGTGTTAATAAATAACCTGGGTGTGTTCCCCCCTCACTGAATTATAATCAACTGTTGATTCCAACTTTTCGTTTGTTTTTCTGTCCCTGCGTGGCAAAGATGAAAATCTCACATTTCCTACCCTCGTACAGATAATCACAGCACTGTTAACTCCTCTTGCCACAACCAGGGAAATGTCCTTTTCTCCTTGAGCCAGACTCATGAGTTTATTTTAAAAACTTTTCAGATGAGGTGGCTCTGTCAGTCTGAGGAGAATTTTGAGGTTCCCTGGCAGACATGGCAGAGTGCTGAGGAAAGCTGCTGCACCAAGGCACAGGCTGCCCACCCACTGCCCGTGCTCCTTTGCCAGCCCAAACCAACATTTCCAGTTCCATGCCTGGTGGGAAATGGAGATCAGCCAAGGAACCCAGTCCAGAGGAGCAAACAAAAAAAGAGGCTCAAAGTCTTAATCAGGTGAGACAAGGCAACCACAGAAAATGTGCATATGACAATTTAATGACAGCCAAATATACTCTGAAAAAAGCTCTAAGCTCAGTTAAATATAAATATATTTTTGCTCATTTCATGAGTTAATATTTTTTCATTTAGAAAAAATAAATCTATATTAAAACATTAGCATTTTTATGGGATTGAATTTCAGCTTTCCTGTCCTTCATTGAGTGTTTGATGCCATGGATCCTCAGCACCTGACTGATCAGAGCAGCACCCTGCACGTCAGGGGGTACAGCTGATGCACAGATGGCCACATTTGTTATCATTCACCCACTTGGGAATCCATCATGCACTCCTCACTGACTCCTTGAGATCTAGCTGGTGGCAAAATTCCATGGCAAGTGTGGCAGCACAGTGTTTATCCTGGAATTGCTGAGATAGCTCAGAGGTTTGGGCTGGTTTTTGGTTCCAGTGATTATTATGAGCAAATGATTTACTGCACAACAGAGGGTTTCTCTACTCAGATTTTATTAAATAATTGCAAAGTGATTATTTGCAATTGCAAAGAGATGAGCCAGATCCCATTAGGTGCACATTGCTAGAGTATTAGGATGTTTATTTATCCTGTGGATATATAGTTTATATGTGAAATTGGTAGATCTGGAAGACTGGCTGTCTGCTATATGAATCACACAAACATCCAAGTGTGGGGTTATTTTTAAATGCTGGTAATTTCATGGAAATCCATATCTTGCAGTCCCTTCTAAAAACACTTTCCTAATGGATTATTATGTTTGTAATAACTGCAGCATCAGGCTCAAACAGTAACTCAGACTTTCAAAGTGGATGAAAGTATGCAAAGTGCAGGCAGATTACAGAGGTTTTTAAAATATTCACACACACTTACTGCGTTCCTCTCCAGAATTCATGGGTCATTATTCTTTGTAGCTCTTTTTTCTTCAGAGTAAGACTGCGGAATGAAGCCCACATTCTGAAATTACATACAAATATGTTGGAAAAATGAAGTGTTTGAAATCAATTCTAATGTTAAATGCAAAGGACATTCTGGGCTCATTAAGTAAAAATATCTCATTTAATGAGCAGGAAAGCACTGGAGCACACTGAACCCTGACACAAAGCAAATTATTTAAGTGATAAATTATATTTTATGGGGAATGTAAAAGTTAATAATACTCAGGGGTAGGGTAATAAATGCAGAGGTGTAACTAACTTCATTGACTGCTTTACTTACAAACATGCCATATGTACCTGGTTACTTGAAATAGTAATAAAAGGAATTGGCAGAAACTCCAGGAACTGAAGATTCACACAGAGACCTTTGTAGCATTCTTTTCCACTCACCAGCCTCTGTTTTATTCTTTTCAAACTCGTTATTCTCCTCCCTCTTTCACTTTAGAATAAACACCTCCGGTCTTTGCTTTTCACTTTTTGTCAAATATTTGGCCTTGCAAGCATTAAAACTGAAACCTCCTTATTTACCAGAGAGACCAATAAACACAGGGCTCATTCACCTGCAGTGATGCCCCACAAGTGACCTGGAGCTTTACTTGAAGAGACTCAATCTGTGCTGGAGGAGCTTTTAATCCACTCCCCTCTAGAGAGTGCAAGTCCAGTGGCACTGACTCTGCTGATATTTGTGTCCTCAGAGATCCATGCCACAAGGACACAGCTCCCAAGTACACCCCTGCACATGAACAAAAGGGTTTTTACCATGAATTTAACAGTCTGCATTAAATCCCTTTCTCTACATTTCAGTGTTGTAAAGGAAACAATTCATACACTCCTCACAGAAATCAACAGAGGAGGAGGCTGCTCAACCACAGCTGTTTCCAGTGAGTATCTCCTTCATCCTGAAATGGAATGTGCATTATCCCTTCTTTCCCAAGTCTCCCTTTTTGTTTCCAGGTCAGCAGAGAGTGCTTTATCCCCACTGTTACCCTGAGCTGGTACAGTTTGCACAAGAATGAGATATTCACACAGCACGAGTATCACACTGGGCAGAGTCCTCCAGCAGAGCTGCTGTACAAAAACAATCAAATTCATTATGAAAGGATATAAAGTTTACCCACTGCATTGAAAACTACCCATAAATGTGCAATTATTTTTTAGGGAGAAGAGTTTACATTCAATTCTGAGTTAAACCAACATAACTTAACCTGCTTTTAGTTTGCAGTCTTCTGATGGTGATCAGTGATCTTACAACACTGTGTAAGTGAGCTCAAGCCATCACTTTGAATAAAAAAAAAAAAAAAATCAGGAAAGCAAAGTGTTCCTTCAAAAAAATTCACCACACTCATCCAAATTCTTCATTTATGGTTGAACTCAATGATCTAAAACCTCTTCTAACCTAAATAATTCTATGATTCCAGTAACAATAAAGATGAGATATCAGATATCATTTTCCAGAACATGCCTTTCACAGGTTACAGGACTAGAAATAAAGGCTGTGGGAACCTACAATGATTACACTGTATGATTTGTTAAATGGCAAATCTGTAAAAGAAAAAGTCTTTCTGCAAAAGAAAGTACAAGTCTCATTCAGGTGTATTATAAACTTGCAGATAAGTGTTTATCCAAATTATTCTCTCTTAAATATACAGATAACTTACTACTGTTACATTTCACTTTTTGAGTCAGTCATGGAAGGTCCAGGTGGTTTTGAGGTTGCAGAAAGCTCACATTTCCAACAGAAGTGGAAATTCTGAACTAATCCAGTGACCTCAGGAACAGGGATTTTCAGGAAAAACTTTGATTATTGCACTCATTGTGATTTGGAAGGACCAAGAATTTCAGCAGACTTTTGTATGTCTGCATGTGGGTGCATATATGTACATGTGTGTGTACTCTGAATATATCAGAGATAAAAAATTACTGATTCAGAGCATGAGAACTATAATAAAAGCAATATGCTCAACCACTTCAAAAATATTTTAACTTTAGTGTTTCGTTGTTTTTAGGTGAGAGTCCAAGTTTTAGGTAGTTAAGGCATGAAAAATCCTCACAGCAATTTGTATAATTATCTTCTGACCTGTATCTATCCAGAAGACAGAATCAGAATTCTGATTCAGAACTGAGTCCCTAATACCTTGCATGAGCAGCAAGTACTTTTATAAAGAGATAAAGAGTCAATTCCCCTTCTCAAAGCATGATTGTGCTGCCTACACTAGTGTTTTTCTGGGGTTCCTAGCCTAGGTTCTGTTGGGGGACAGATGAATATTTAGTCTTCCTTACAAAGTAAGGAAATATCTTTTTAAAAAAGAAAAAAAGCATTGCACTTTTTTGGAGAACTTCAAAGTGGTGGCAGGAATAAGAGGCTACATAAAGGTGGGGAGCTGAGGGACAGAAGGGCTCAGTGTGTTCTCCCCTGAACTTGCAGCACATCTGATAACCAAAAATGTCATCTGTGTCTCACAAACCAGTAGCTATCTCTGCTTCTCCAAATATTGAATTTATGTTTTCAGTTACATGCAGAATAACTAATGCACTGGTGCCAGTCAGATACTCTATATCACCAAACCCCCACAAGCAGATTTGTTTTACACAGCAGCTGAATGAGAAACGTTCAGCAGAGAGTGTGAGCACAAGGGAATGAGAACAGAAACCAGCACGAGCAACACCATTTCAATTAAGTGAACATTAATACCTCCAAGACATTGCATTATTGCTTCTCACACTTAGTGGGAAAAGCTGTAATTTACATGTATAATATTTTTGACATTATCTATTAATAAGATATGTATAGTTACTCTGTTCAACCGATACTGGAAAGAAAAGATTTATTTGAAAACATATGCTGCAAGAATTAAAATGCCATCACACTGACAGTGCCTTTCTCTGAGGAACTCACAATATCTGTACTGGCTGTGATGAGCATTGATTATCTTATAATTACAGTGATATAAATATTTGGGGAGCTAATAACAATCAGGTAGGATTTCAGTGCATGCTATAGGCAGCTGAGATAAATCACAGGAAGCCCAGATCAAAGCTGGTTTGTGAATAAGTTTGTTTTTGTGCTTAACAACTCAATATAAAGCACACAGACACACAGAAAACTCTTCAGAGATTTAAAGCCCACAGAAATGCCATAAAGAAACATCCCATCCTGTGCAGCATTTCTGTGCATCTCCAGAAGCTCCCTATGCAGCCAGAAGGATGTCAGCACACCAAGAGGGGAATTAACTCAATCCATCAAGTACTTACCATGCACATTTACCAACAGTAGACATTTCTTTGAATTATTAAAACTTTTTTTAAAGCAGAGAAAAAAAAATTCCTTCCCCTTGAGGAGGGTAATTTAATGATGCAATAGGGTCAACTGCAATTTAGTTCTCATTCAGGCTGTGTCAGCTGCCTCTTGGTTCCACCTCAGGTATTTATTTATTCTGTCATACTTTCATTAAATTGCTGCAGACTGTAATAAGAGTTTGCATCACCCTCTGTGGTCCTTTCTAGGTGCATTTGCTCTTCCCCACTCTGATGTTCCACTACATAAACTTCTGCTTTCTTGGTCCTGGCCCTTAACATCCCAAAGGCTCTCTGGATTTCTGGAGCTGCTGCAGGCTTGAAAGAGTTCTGACAAGATTCTAGACAGCCTCAACTTCAGAGAGGTTGAAAGGGCACGACTGAAAGCAGGACCCGCTCAGTATATTCATTAATCAGGACTTTTCCTGCTAACATTTCCTCCTCTGCACAGGAGACAAAAGCTCTGAAAGAGCCCCAGAAGCAGCTCAGGGAGCCACAAAGAGAGTGAGTGCTGCAACAGAGGAGCAGGGCTCAGATCCAGCTGTGGATCCTGGCACTCTGCTGCCATAGGAGCAGGGCTCAGATCCAGCTGTGGATCCTGGCACTGCTGCCATAGGAGCAGGGCTCAGATCCAGCTGTGGATCCTGGCACTCTGCTGCTCCTTCAGAAGCCACTGCTGGCAGCAGAGCTGAAGCTGCATTAGTGGGATTTTGGCCCCAGTGATAAAATGGGAGCCTTTTGCTGACAATCATGCAGCCAGTTTTGTACCCTGGGTGACTGAGCCCAAACATTTGTCTGATTTCAATGATTGAGAAGCTCTATTGAGTGCCCATCCCCACAGGACTTCCCACATACCTGTGACCAGGAGAGAAGCTGAGTTTATGTAAACCTTTGCCNTTCAGAAGCCACTGCTGGCAGCAGAGCTGAAGCTGCATTAGTGGGATTTTGGCCCCAGTGATAAAATGGGAGCCTTTTGCTGACAATCATGCAGCCAGTTTTGTACCCTGGGTGACTGAGCCCAAACATTTGTCTGATTTCAATGATTGAGAAGCTCTATTGAGTGCCCATCCCCACAGGACTTCCCACATACCTGTGACCAGGAGAGAAGCTGAGTTTATGTAAACCTTTGCCCATGAGTCAGGGTTGAGTAAACAAAGACTTCTCCATATTTTCTGCGAGCATTCCACTGTTAATACACAGCATGCAACATTTGTTTCTTATTAAGCTGTATTTTCATTTCTTTGCTTTAGTAATTTAGCTCTAACACTCTTTGTTCCCTTTTTTAAGCATTGCATTAACTTGCCTTCCTGTAACCTCTGTACAGCTTTCTCTGTGATTGTTGTAACAATTTGTCCTATTCCAAAGCACAGGGATTAATTGCGTCTCCAGTTATTATCTTGTCCTTGTTTCTTTCAGACTAGTGGCCTCTGAATTTTATTTTTTTTCAAAACAGATGGAAGACTAAAAAGACATAATCTTCACAGTAGCATAAAGTAATGTTCTGTAGACACAACAATGGCTGTTTATTGCACCTTGCATAAACTGCTTTCATTACCTTCAGATTACTGGTGTTATTCAAAAACATTCATTTACAGCAAAGACTGTCCATGGACAGTCACTGAAACTTTATACACAGCATTTTATTGGATTGCAGCAAAGTGTATTCTACTCGTTGGCTATTCAAAAATTGATTTATTCAAAAGAAGCTTCAGTTATTTGTACAGTTTTGATTATCCTCATACTGTGATGGCTTTTGTTAATCTAAATTAAATAAACTTATAGCAATGTAAGTGAAATTAATCTTGCAACTTAGTAGCGTGATAGCAATGTCACCACAAACATATTGCCACATCTAAGTGTGCATTTTTCTCAAAATATATGAAAATTCACAGTCTGTTGGCCACACAGTGCAGTTTGATGAAAGCCAAGAGGATCCATGTGCTTTTCCACAGGGAAAATAACTGCAGCAGGGCCATGGCAGCCTAGGAGAATATTTTAAATGTCTGGTTTGTGTTGGTTTGGGGTTTTTTTAATCCCCTCTGTGTATTTCCCAAATGCTTCTGCAATAATAGTGTTACTGGACTTACAGAGACAAACTAAAGAGATGATTATTGGTAATTTGCTGAAGAGTATCACAGAGACACAGCCGAGCTGGGGCCTTACTGGGGTGATACTGGGGTGATACTGGGAGGGGAAAAGGGTCCCAGTGGGTCCTGTCTGGCCACCTAAAAGACACCAGCTGAGAAGGCAGAAAACAGCAGGAAAATGTAGAAACCCAGTATGTCCTGATTTTTTTGTATCCTTCACAACACAACTATGAAATCTATTTCTAGAATTACTTCAGTGCCCCTATTGACTGTTAGTTTCTAAGTTCGTTTCTCTGCACATTGTTTTTTTCAGGAAGTTTACATTTGTTGTTCCATTAGCATAAATAGTGTAAGATTGGCTAATCCTGCAATTTCAATTCTGATAATCATATTTTAAATATACAGGTGTTGCTACATCTCATACAGCTTCCCACCACAAGACAAGGATGTTCAGATTCTACACCTACGTATTGAATTTTCTCAATAACGTGCAAAGTAATTCCATTTGCATGTTGTAGGGGCATGGAAATTCACATTTGGGTAGATATCTCTAATTTCCATCTCGTAGAGTTACAGAGTGCACTGAAGGTTTCCCAGGATTTTTCCCTATGCTGGATAACTCCAATGTATTCCTGTTAATGATTGCTATCATTTGAGACTGCTTTTCTCAGTACCAAAGATGTCTGAATGCATTTGTTTCTAAACAAGAGTCTGTGACAAACACATACTGAATAGCAAAGGGAGGCAGAGAGGCTAGGGGATTGGAAATTAAAAAAAAGGAAAAAAAGGAAAAGAAACAAACCATAGCAGAACAGCCTATCTGAACGACCTTGATACAGGATCTGCTATTTAACTGTATACAGGGCTCCAGCTACTCATTCTGCTTTACTTCTTTTGGATGATGCCACCTCTCTTAAAGAAAGAAAGAAAGAAATTTGGGTGGAAATAATTAGATTTTGTCTGAAAGAAAAAAGTGACTTAAAAGTGGCAGTATAAAATCTCATGTGTCTCCTCTGCTAAAGAAAGAATTTGTATACAACCATAAATTTTTTATGTTTCTATCAAACATTGATAATAAAGGTTTTAATATTTATAGTTACCCTTGGCCAAACTCTGAGAGCTCCCTCTCCAGCAGGGTACACTCACAGAGGTACACATTGCCTTTGGGTACCACTGATTGGGACAGTGAGTACATGGTGGATTTCCCTTTGGAATACTGCACTGATATCCAGCTCTTCTAAATCTTCTTAATATTCAGTTTTACGCATTCCTCTGTAATCAGCTCGAGCCTGAATTCTAATGAGTTCTGCTTTTACACTGGGAGCTGTGTCTTTTAACAATCAATGTTATTAAAATGACCCTTGATAGCACATGATTCCACAGTGGGGGTTTTCAAAGCTACGTACAAAAATACACTTCATTACCACTTTAATATCCAAGTTTGAAAATCAGAACTTCTCTCTGCCTTGTTCAAAGCGTTTTCTGTAGCTTTGAACAGCTGCTTGGCACACCACAGTGACTACAGCAACACTGCAGCTCTCCTTCCATGGTGGCCCAGGATCTCAGAGCAAAATAGGAAATGCTGGAGATTGGATGGCTGAGAGATTTATGGCCACTGGTGTGAAGAGCCCAGGAACAGACTGATTAAAGGGCTCCATGATGCAAGGTGCTCTGTGTTGGTTAGATTTTTTATTGCATTGTTATAACTTCATGGGAGTTATTTAATGATCTTTTAACTAGTTTTATTGCTTACTGTATATAAGAACTACCAAACTGCTGGCATAGATAAAATATGTTAGGAAATGAGTTTCATCTCACTTGCCTTTTTATTGAACAAGTGAATCTCTCTCAAATTTCCATCACACAGTAATACACCCACTGTGGAAGCAAGGAGATGTCACATCCCCCTGTCACAGGCACCTGAGTTCTGGTTTCTAGATGGAGCCTTGCTGGGACTCTGGGAAGGCAGAAGTTTGCAGTGCCCCACTGAACAGAACTGCAACTTGCAGGTCTCTGATTCACCAGCTGCTCACTAAGGAAGGGAAAACACACTGCTTTATGGTTTTACTTTTCTTAATGCTGAAATCAAGCTACAAAAAAAAAAAAAACACAAAACTGTGCTTTGAGATAGGCAAAGAGAATAAACAAAAATGAAACAGGGCATAAGGGAAGTTTTCATCTGTCTGTCAAAGCACATAGCAGAAGAAATCTGCTATTTTTGTTGGGGTTTTGTTGGTTTTCTTTAAACATTGCAGTAGAGACAATTGGCAACTGCTGTGCAGGTAACCATGAGTTTAGAAGCCTGCTACCAATAAAAAGACTGTTTAGAGTGAGCAGAAAGGGTATTTCACAGTCCAAAATGGAGGAGGGTAAATACAGACCCCTGAAAATCAAATAAGGAAACCTTGGAACTCCTTCCCCGCCCTGTGGTTTCAGCTCTAATTTGTTCTGTCACAAAGCAGAGTTCAAATATTTAAAAAAGTCTAATGTAAAACAGAAATCCCAGGCATCCCATGTTCAACAGTCGTTTCCTTTTCTCCTAAATGTCATGAAAGGAAAACCAAAGAAATCAAAAGATTGTTTCAAAAACAAAGGAAAAGAATGCTCATTCCAGAAGAGCATGGTGCCTGCTCAGTGTGAAAAGCATTTCCCCTTTGAGTTATTTCCATTATTAAGAGTAAATAACCAAACTAATCCCAACAGTGGATTTAAAGTAAGCAAGGCAAAAACAGCAACACTTCACTCGAAAACATTTACTAAACAGAACTAAACAAATCCTAAGTGGAATTTGTGAGCTTGCTGTAGCATTTAGGTAGAAACACATTTATCTGGATGACAGAATTTCCTCAACACGGAATTGTACCACAAAGGCATGCTTTGAAAAAAGAATGAACCCTACAAATAAAACTTGCAGCACAAAGTAGTAGGAGAACTTTGCCCATGTAATTTTATTATTGTTGTCCTTTTGTGCTTACATCATTTTATCCTACCCTCCTCTTAGGCAGGTTGCCACTGTAACGAGCCAATTCCTCTACCCAAAAAGCCACATTTGGTTGGCCCCCACCTTTGGCCATGCTGTGTTTCTGAATCTGCAGGGTCTGGGTTGAAAGAGCCATGAACTGCACTCCCAGGTGTGGGCTAGAAGTGCTCTGGGCACAGACTGAGAGCCAGCCTAGGACAGCACAGCCCCGAGCTTCTCAGCTGCTCCCAGCCCCTGTGGTGAGGACTCAAGCTGGAGGGATTTTTTGGACATCCCCTTTCAGCAGACATTGAGCACAGAACAGAACCCCCTGGTCTCATCCCTTAACAGCCTACATGCCACAAGAGGTTTGGGTTCAGGTCCTGAGTAAGGAGGAAGGGCTGTGAGCCATCTCAGACTCACAGTGGGGCTCAGCAGTCTGTCAAACACGTCTGGAGGAATGAATGCTCTCCCCAACACTCACACCAGGGTGACTTTGTGGCCTTAAACCTCCTTTACACCACTCTTACAGACACAAACCCTGTCCTTGCTCAAACTAAACTGGCATTTCTCACTCTCTCAGCCTCCACCCAAGGGTATCTGTAGTTTAAGTACTCCCTAGAAACTTTCTCTCCCATTACAAACACACCTAAACATGTATGATGAGATTTCCTTCAGACGTGTTCTGGAAAAATATGACAAGTGAAAATGTCATTATTGAAGAAAGCCCTACATTACTAATTGTTTGGAACTCTCTGTAGAGATAGAACATCACACATTCTAGCAGGCAGAATTCTGTAGGTTTATCTATAACAAACCTCTCTGAAAAGGAAAAAAAGACTGGCAGGTATCTCAAATACTACAATGCTCACCAGTCCAGCACTCTATTACTGAAATTCAAGCTTCAATATATCCTCTTGACATTAACTTCCTAGTTGAAGTAATAGATATAATTTTTATGTTCAGGAAATTATAAAGAGGTGGTATTTACTGCCACTTCAGATGGCTGCAGAATGGTTGATTTATAGTCAGTATAAAAATTGAAAAATATCTGTCATTGCCTCATTGATAAGTATTGAAATGCATGGAAACAAGAAAGAGTGTGGATATCAGCATTTATTATCCTGGAATATCAGGTTACTTCATCTTTCTAAATGTCTGTAAAATAGCAATGGTTAGTTCTTTTGTTTGTTCCTAGGGAACAAATCAGGCCATGGGAGGTTTTGCTCTAGTAGTGGCTACTTCAGAAATAAATTCAATAATCTGTAATGACTTGTGAAGTGCAAAACCCCTGAGTAAACTTCATGTCTTGAAAGTTGCAAAAAGGAACAGGTCATATATATCAAAGGTCTTTTGAAAAAGCCTAACCTGTTTTATTCAGTTTATTCTAGGAGAAAAATGGAAAATAATTTTTAAAATGAAAAATCTGTGATCTTGGAAGTCTGGATCCAAAATCACTGATTTGAGCAGTTAGCAGTGTTGATGAAATTATTTCTTTTGTATTAAGACTGACAAAGATCGTGGAAAAAAAAACCTAAATTTAATTTCTGATTCCTTAAAGGTTTACTTGAGGCCGTGTTGTGTTTCTTGTTTTCCTGATTAACAAATCATCACTGCACAAAGCAGCACAGGTGGTCAGTCCCCTTGGACTCACATCAAAGGGGCCACCACGAAGCTTCAGATGTTCTTCAAAAGCAATCTGAAACTTGTCTCTCACTGTTTGTCCCATCTATTGTACCCACAGGGTCATCTTTAAAGGCCTGTCAAGTTTGCAAAGAATAAAAACCCAACAAGAAAACCCCACCTTGTAAATGATGTTACTGAAATCTGTTTCATAACTCTTGGCTGGTCCACAAATGCTCTATTTTCAGAATTACTTGCATCATCATTTATGTCATTTTAAAACTCTGTTTAAAACATTGTTTGCCAGCCTTAGACACAAGAAGAAATTGGGCTTTGCTAAAGGATAATGATATTTCTGTGTATATAGCCAAATATATATATAACCATCTCCATAACTGATGTCAGCAATTGTGTATATAGGAAATTTAAAAAAAAGAAAACAGGAGAAAACAAAGAAAAGTCATTTCAAAACTCTGGATTTCAGAACAACCCATCCTTCTTATAGCTCTTGTAACAAATTCCTGAATATATTCTTATAAAATAGCAGAAAGAAATCAAATCAGTTTTTGTACTGCATTGATCCAAATATGTTAGGGGGTTTGAGATATTTTCTTAGAAACATTGCACATGAAATAACATTTCAGTGTACACCCTGCACTCATGGAGGGGTTTTTTTCCTGTATGAGGGTTTTCTGGTTTGAGTATTTTTTTATGGTAGCACTTTGAAGAGTACCAACACTGTGCCTTACATGTGAGTGACTTGAAAAGATCAAAGCCTTATTAAGCCCCCAGTTCTTCCATCAATACCAACAGGATGTTTATATAAACCATGATTCATGTTGGCTATAACAAGAAGAAAACACAGACTCACAGTTCTCTGTCATAAACAAAGGCAACAACACTTTTCAGCTTTGGAAAACTGATTAAAGAGTTATGGGCAAGCTGTCATAGGAAGGAAAACCCAACAGGGCTTCCCACTTTTAACAGACATGCAGGAAGCTGACTGCAGAACACTTTCTGGGTTTCTAACTTCATTCTGTGCACTCTAAAATGATCTGATATCCCCTCTGGAGAGAATTCACTTAAATCCAGAATTATTCACACAGAGTTGAGGGGGTTTTCAGCAAAGAAAGCATTCATCAAATGTATTTTTTGGCAAAAATCTATTGAGTTATTGCCAAAGTTAAGGTTTCACCTTAAAATAACCAAGGAGTAAAATTAAAAAAAAAAAAAAAAGAAAAGAAAAAAAGTGCAAAGAGTCCCTCCCTGGCCAGCAGGATCCCAGAGGTGAGAGCAGTTCCCCACAAAAAGCAGTGTTTGAATTCCTCTCCTGCCCAAGGCCCTTGATCCATCTCCTGTCTGCTCAGAGCGTGTCCAGAACTGAGAGCTGAGGGCCAGGCTCAGAGACACACAAAACATGGAGCTGTTTGCTGAAACAAAGGCTTCAGTGGTCCCACAGTGCACATTATCTCTTGGGAAGTAAACTCCAGCTGAGCTGGGGCGTTTCAGATAAGGGCAGAATTTCACTACTGCTTTAATTTCCTGATGGCACGCTAACATTCTAAACTGGGGACCTTAAGAGCAATGGTTAAAAGCCAGTGCAGGGCAGCCCAACAAATATCCTTTCATTTTCAGGCCACTTAAGCTTGCTGGGGTTTTTCTTTGTGGGGTTTCCTGGGTATTTTCTAGGAAAAAAGTTCAGTGATGGAAAATGGAAAACGAAATAAATAAAATAAAACAATTTCATCAGGAAACACCAAAATAAAATTATCCAGTTTCCAAACTTGAGAACAAGGGGTGGGAGGTGTGCAGCTCTGGAGGCATTGCAACACGTGTCCAAAGTCCACAATGAAGTCATCAATTTCTCATAAAAATCTGCACCATGTAAGCATAAATACCTTCAATATGCTTTTCATGTAGTTTTAAAAATGCACATCTCTAAGTTACATGGTGCAGAAATTCCTCACATAAAAATGTGAAGGGCAGCTCTGACTCTGGGAAAAATATTGCATCACTCCTACACTGCAAAATACTATAAATATGTAAGCACTGTTGTGGAGACATATGCAAATTATATTAATAAGCTTTTGTTTTATAGTCAAAAATAATGTTCTAATGCACATTGCAGGATTTCATCATTTCAGTATTTCAATGTCTTATTTCATTTTAAAGCTTCCTTTTGATAAAATCTGCCTGCTTCCCTTGAAATAAATAAAGAATTATTTCATATACACTGCTGCTAGAGAAGTGACCATCTCTAAACAGAAAATAACTGATTTTAAGTCATATTAGGATCAATGGTAAGTATTCATAAAACTGGATAGGGAAACAATAGCCTGAAACAATTTTACTCATCCAAGAGCCTGTGTGTGGTCAATGCTTATAAAGCAGAGAGCAGAAAAGTGAGTTCTTACATTGCCTGCAGTGCCTGGAGCAGCTCCATGGACTCTCAGGAGGGCAAACACTGGGTCTGTCCAGCTGTGCACTCAATACACAGCAAAGGGGGCTTTCTCCAGCCCAGGAAAGCAACTCCTCAGTGACACTAATTAATTTCTCTGGAAACATCCAGGATATTGATTGGAGATTTGAAAACGTTGCTGATGTACAGTAGTCAGCCACACGTGAATGAGAGTGATCTTTGATGGAACTTGAAAGGAATGGAACAAACTGTGTTTTACAGTCTGGCTTCCACTGTCACAGCAAACTGCTCAACTACGTAGAGAACCTGAACATTTTTACAAACAACTTAATTATTGCCCAGAAAGCCCCATGGCTTTCTGCAATCTTGACCAGATTTTTGAGACATTCACTGAATACTTCATGATATATTAGACAACATAAAAGCATGTGAGCTATCTTGTTTCCCACCCTGACCAGCCCAGCTTCCCAGGGAGCAGAACCTGGCTTTGTGTGATATCCAGGTGTGATGCTCCCTCACTGACTGTGCTCGAAGCATGAAGGTGTGGTAGTTTCAACAGCCAAAGTTTACTTTGCTAACAAACTCTATCTGAACACTCCTGAGTTCAGTTCTGCCTCAGACACACGGACAACAACAATCTGTTTAAATCATTAGCAGGAAAACATCTCCTGCTATATCAAAATAGATTGGTCTCAAGATCAGAATTGAGCTTTTTGCAGAGGATGTGATCATCCACATCCAACCTGCTCGAGGGAGGGATGTCAGTGCAGCTGCTGAGTTTAGTGCAGGGTTTAAGATGGGGCTCAGCCCCTGGACTCTGCAGTGGGGACAGGAGGCTGGGCCAGCCCAGCAGCCCTTGGGGACTGAAGCTCAGTGATCTGTGCATCAGCTCCCTGACCTGGGGGAGAACTGCCTCGTTCAGAGACTCCTCTGCCCTGGAAGCCTCCAGGAGAAGCTCAGCCCAGCCAACACAGGATCTGTGCACACAGAACCTGTGCCACGCCCTGGACAGTGCCAGAGTTCCATGGAACAATTTTCAATTCAAAAATCCCACAGCCCAACACAGGTCAATAATGCAGAGAAGTCAAACGTGGCAGGGACTGGAAGCAGGACAGGAGGCAGAGACTGCCTCACCCAGCAGGGGATGGGCAGAGGGGGTCAGGAAAGGGGATACAAAGAGCACTGGGGTGGCAGCTGCTGACACTCTGCAAAAGCCATGGGATTGTCTGCACCTCCAAGAACGTGACTCGCTTCTTTTCAAGCTATAAAACATCTAAATAGGATTAATTTTGAGAATCTGGTTAGAGCAGCCCTTTTGTCCAAAGCAGCCTGAATGTATTTTTATGTGTGTTGGAGTTTCCTGTTAAATTATAGGGGTTTTTTAATGGAAATGCTGACAGGACCTTAACCATTGCAGTGTGAACAAATGAATAACAATATACATATTCTTCTTGCTAATAAAGTTTTATAGCCTTGAAATTCAGTGTAGAATTAGCCCATCGATTCTAGAGAGAATTTTTGAAAGAAAGGCTTCATGATGCTTTCCTCCTTCCATGATGCAGAAAACAAATCATTCCAGTATTTTAATTTATTATCAGGCTTTTACAGATACCTTTAGGTTTTTCCCCTCGTGTTGTTTGCAGTCTGTTTATGTCAGTATTAAAGACATAAGCACAATTTCAAAAGGATGTAATGTCTTTTTCTGACTTGAGGAACAAAATATCCAATCTTTTATTCATTTAACTAGAATCATTGCTTACATCTCAAGTTCATCTTTTTCTTTGATTTTACACTACATTTCCCAAAAGGTTTCCCCATTAATATTAACATATTTATGAATCTCATTATTCTGATTTATGTATTTTCAATATATTTAAGGCTATGTCAATATTAAGCTATTTGTCCCTTGTGAGCACCTTCTACAAAGTTAGGATTAGAAATTTTTTTCCACTTAACATACTGAGAAGGACCACTTTGGGCTCAGAGGTAATATACTTATATAACCAAACTATTTCTAATTTGTTTAGTTTAGCTACTGAGTCTGCTTTTAAAAAGGAGTAACTCCAGCAACGAAAAAAAATCGCTTTTAATCAGCGCTAGACAACCAAAACCATTTTATTTCATTAAAATGATTCTATTCGAGGGCACACATGAGGCTGTAAAGGTTTCAGACCATGGCATGCACTGTGCACATCACCCCCAGGCAGGGCTGGAAGCTCCCTCCCAGCTCTCAGAGCCCGCAGGGGGCTGGACCCTGGCCCTGTGCTGCTGAGCTGGACTCCACCTGCCCACTCTGCTGAATTCCCAATCCTGGGCTGGCAGGGGCTGCAGGGGATGAGGGATGCAGCCCCACTGCTGCCAGGAGCAGGAGCTGCAGCCTGGAAGGGCATTTGCCAAAACCCATTGCTCACGTGTGAAACCTAAACCTGCAGCACCGTGCTCAGCCCCTGCCCCAACAGGCATGAGAATAGCATTTCTTAATTGATTTAATGGGCTCATTCTCATTATCAATGTCAAATACAGATTCCAGCAGAGAAAGCTCCAGCTATCCTTATCAATATATTGGTCACAGCTTGCTTACACGTAACAAATGTTTATTGATACATGATTGATTTCATACAGTCAGTATGAATTCCTAGACTTTCTCAAATGGGTCCTAATGACCAGGCTACGTGAAGAAATAAGGCAGCAAAGAATCTATGATGTGTGAACAGAAGTCTCTTTTTCTTTGCAGAAAATCTGCATAACACTGCAATTGATTGCTTTGCTAATTACTGTGCTTGCCTCTCTCCTGTTACTGTGTCAATAACAAAGATAGAGCTGGTGTTGAAACACTTCACTGTAATTGTCATTTTTAATAAAATCTGATTTATAATATTCCTGTTGCAAACCCTTCTATGTGCATATGGAATATATGAAAATACTTGGAAAGTGACTCCAATGTACAATTCCAATCCATGCTTGGGAAAGAACATCCCTCCATGGACACACACTACCAGAAAGTGATTAATGCAAACAGCTTATTAGAGAAACACATGGACACAATTTCATCTCTTGTTAGATGAGTTGTAGCTTTGCACTTCTGCTTTCCACCCTGACCTCCTGCTGGCTGGCCTCCAACTCCCAGGGATTAGCTCTGTGGACTTTTTAAAACAAATAAACAAAAATCATAGCGAAGACAATTTTTTCCAGGAGTACCTGTTTGTTATTGGATGATGAAACAAAGTACAAACATTTGGGCCAGTGGAAATTTTTCCTAACATTTTTCTTCAGATTTTTATCATACAAAGTATGAATTCATCTGTTTCTGGGACTGCATCATTATATTGCCATCAGGCAGAGCTGGAAAAGAGTGACCATGCAGGAAGCATAGACTTCTAAAGTCCAGAAAATTAATGGTATCTAATAAAAGAACTTGTCAGATTCCTTCTAGAAAGGTAATGGTGGTTGAAATTCTGCTTTCAGGCAACACAGAAAATTGTTCTACATAGTTTAAAACAGTGCATCTAACTTGAATAATCTCTCACCAAAAGTTTTATTTTAACTGCAAGCTGGGCAGATTCAGGCTCTGAAACTCAGCTGGTCTTAACCTGGTCCTTATCTTATTGGCAACAACGGAGTTTTTAGGCACATTTCTGCTCCAGAAATGCAAAACTGGATTTTGTGTAACATAGGCTGAGCACAGGCTACAAAATCTCCCCGATATTTAGTTATATATATCACCCCTTAAGAACAACCTTAAAAAGCCAAACTGGCTAAGTGGTCACTCATATTTGTAGCTTTAACATGGATCAAACGATTTGTACCAGGAAATGATGGCACAGGATGCCAACAAACGGAAATTATTTTTGAGAAACAGAAAAATATTCCGTAATTATACAAAAACAGACTGCTAACATCCAGATTCGCTCAAGCAATTTGAGAATCAGACATTTCACCCAAGCTATCAGCCAAATTCTTTAGACTGTTGCTAAAGAGACAAATCCTGTGTCTCAATGATTCATGCCCCCTATCTTAGTGAGTGCCTGAATTACTGTAACTCATTTACTGAAGGTGCCTCTCACCATTGACTGGAGAGGGAGGGTAGCTGCTGAGGACACCACATGCCCGACTTTACACTGCTCAAGTTACACAAAAGAAATCTCTGTGTCCTTTAACCTACTACATTATCTATAGAGCAAGCAACAAAAGGTTTTCCAGAGAAAACTTTTTCCCTCCTATGGAGAAAGCCAACATATGATCAACATGGGAATTAAGTTCATCTAAAGAGTGAATCTAGAAGTGCAAAGTAATTGCACTTAGACTGACAAGCATTAAAAAGCAGTGGAGATGCTTTAAAACATGCACAATTTAGTATTAGCAGTGAACACTAACAAGTGATTCACAAGATATTCAATTGCAACCACAGTGATCAAAATCCAGTAACACAAAATGAATCCCATCTAAAAGTTTGCCTCATCACCAGCCAGGGAAAATCATACTACTGCTACTGTCACATCTTCTCCCTTGCTGTGCTGGAGATTAATATTTTCCTTTTCACCAGTCCAGCAGAAAAAAATAAAAGAAAAAGAAAGAAAAAGTTTGTTTTCAACTTTCTGGTATCAGCAGGGAAACAAAGCCATGATAAAAAGGACAAACAGGAACCCCACACCTGACAACAATGAAGAATCTTGCTTTCAAACATCACACAATTGGCTGACACGATTTTTTTTATGGGCTAGCAGCTGCGTGACTCATTTCTGTATGTTTTGCCTGCCTTAGCACTAAGTGGACTGATGTAAATAGGAAGTGATGAGGAAAATCAATTCAGGGCAAACACATTTTTTTTCAAGGCTGTAACAGGAAGAGATAGGAAGCCCAGGAAGATACTTGATAGATATTCAGCTCAGTAGAAAAGAGGAAGCAGCATGCTGAAGCACTAAGCTGGTTATTTTGAGTTGCTGAACGGAAACGGGATGCGGGGCACAAGGATGCAGATAGGATGCATTTTGTTGCATAGCAACCCGGGGAACAGAAGCTGCTGGAGACCATCTGCTAGCATGAGAGGGAGAGAAAAAACACGTGTGGAAAAGGGAAAAAAAAAAGTGCAATAGCAAAGGAGGAAGTTTAGCTGCAGTCCGTGAAACCTGGCCAAGTCACCCCTGGTAAGAGTTGAAGGGGTAGGAGAAATTAAGGAGTCATTGTTTGCAGCTTCCTACAACAGCAGCTCTGTCAGGACTGCTCTTCTAGAACCACATCAGGCTTTGGTGTAAAGCTGACAAACTGCCAATGAAGATGATGCCAGTTAATTCACTTCCACCAGAGGCAGATTGCATCTTCTTTTACTCTCACAACAATGTTTGCAGTAAAAGTGCACCAACTTTTAACATCAGTATTTCCCACAGTTTTGTAGAATGCTGCCTTTCCCCAGAGCACCCCTCAGCCATCAGGTTGCATGGCCATGTTATTCAGTATAACTCATGCTCTTGGCACACCACAAATACAGATTTGTTCATGTTATAAAATGTGATCCATAAATAAAATATTTATATATTTATATTAAAAACATTTTTAACTGAATTCATAAGATTTCTGGGTCAAAACTGATTGAGGATTTTGCCTGAGCCATTGAACTGAAGAAAAATGCAGATAAAACAATTTACTAAGAATAGGAAAGAAAAAAGAAATGCATTCTGAAGTAGAGATTTTCATTAATAAGTGAGATTAAGAAAGAATATGGAAAATAACAGGAACTTGAGTCCTGCCAGATGCTGCTGGAGCTTTACCTGAGATGGTTCTGACCCTAGAGCAGCTGGCACCCAGAACCTTTGCATGCTGAAGGAGACTGGAAGCAGAACAGAAAAGTGACTCCACAGCAGGAACGTGTCAGGTATTGAAATGTCCCCACAGACTGTGCAGGAAGAAAGGAATTCTGGAATACCCAGGTAATGGAGAGTATTGATCTCCAGATTTTGGGGCTGTATTCTGCTCCTCTTGGCACAGACCTTAGGCAGAAGTGCCAATCTCTGCCTCTGTCCATGTGAAACAAAATCCTCACTGGTCCCCATCACTGTCCCCCATATGACTTTATAGAGCACCCTTGGATAAAGCTCTCTGATACTCTAGGAAAAGGCAAAATACAAATATTCTCCTTATTTCTCCCATTCCTATTTTCCTCTTTTTAAAAATAATTTATTATAAAGACATGTCAGATGAGCCCACTATCATTTTCAGAGTCATTCAGTGTGTAATTGTTGAGGAGAAAACTGTTATAACCTTCATAAGAAATTTATGGCCATGTACTGTGCTGCACTGAATAGCTTCTGGTAACATTATGGTGTTCCCTGGACTGTGTTTTTCCTTATCCAGCAATCATTCACACAGGACTCACAGTGGCCTTTCATTAAATACAGGTTCTCTTCTGCTTCTCACACACACAGCCCTGAAACTTCAATATCTGACCTGCTGGAAGCTTCTTGTTCTGCAGCCGAGGCAGATTGGTCTGTCCTAAGGGAAAACCTCCCCTTTTTGCTGCCAGGTGACTACAAAACCTCCCCTTTTTGCTGCCAGGTGACTACAAAACCTCCCCTTTTTGCTGCCAGGTGACTGCAAAGTGCAAGGGCTCGAGGCCAGCACCCAGCCCAGCACAAGGAGGCAGCAGGAGACCTCAGAGGCACCAGCCTGGGGCAGGCAGCCTGAGCTGCTCCTCTGCTGCACCAGAAATTCAAAGCATTTGTCTCTTATTTCCCACCTCACTCTCAGATTCGCGAGTCCTCCCAAGCAGGAGGGATTTCCCAGCACGTTTTGGCCACGCTTTGTGTGTCTCTCGATGCCTCAGAGCACTTTTCTCAAGGCTCAGGAGATGAAGTATCAGCACATGTCCTGGCTGAAGCACTTCTGCTCAGTGCCACCAGCAGAGTTCATCCCCGAGGTTGCACAAGCTGATTATTGTATGCAGGTGGCAGCATAATCTACTTTTGAACACATCAGCACATACAAATAAAAACAAAATTATCAGGTAATAGCAATTATAAGAGGTTGGAATCAAAGCTAGTACTCCTTAAATTAACAAAGTTCACATTGATTTTCCTTTTAAAATCCTTTTTTCAATACATATGCCTCAGAATACACAAAATTGTGTAAAATGAGTTGAGTGTTTATTTCAGGAAAAGAAATTGTCAGTGCTTGAAAGGAAGGACTTGCAAGTTTTCATTAGTTTATTGGACTCCCCTTCAAGTCTCTAACTTGAGCTGTTTTACCTCTCAAAGGGCTTCACCAAAACAGATAAAACAGCAGAAGTCATGTGGTGCTTACAGAGGCAGGACAACTTTTCATCTCCTACCATCCTCTGAAATGCAGCTGCCCCCCAGGAAAACTCAGCCAGGGCTGCAGCCAGGCTCCCCAGCTGGAGCCTGCAGTGTGCAACTGATCCCCAAACATGCAGATCAGCAGAGAAAGGCACAAAGCTGTGACATGATTCTATGCTAATCTCACATTCGAGCTCGTGTTTTCAGGAAAAAGCTCTCCCAAGCTCATTCTTTCACTCATTTCTTATTGTTTTTGCATTATTGGTCAGTTTATAAAATGCCTGCACACTGCACAGCCACATGGGTGTGAAGCTGAGCTATCCAAGAACAAAGTTAGAGCAAAATTGCACTGAACAAACCAGAGTAAGAGATAAAAATTTATGAGCTTGTCCAAAGACATGCAGACCAGAGCTGGCAATACTTTAAGGTTTAAAATAACTGGGATTTGTCCTCCTACAAGTAGTTTTGTCCAGCAGTGTTACACAGGAGCACTTGCAGGAACCAAGGCAGGTCTGCAAGGAACATCTACACCCAGCAAGCCTGAGCACTGTTTCACCATGTGCTTTCCCCTCTCCACTATCAAAAAGTATTGCACAATTTTAGAAAATCATTAGAATCCTGATGATGCTCCCAGGGCTCTTATTCAGTTGAAAAAATATTGGTACAGCTCAGTAATGAATATTTGCCAAGCTCAGCTGCCCTTGGGCAGTGAAATAATTCCTAGCTTCTCCTTCTATGCACTAATTCTGTAACATCAGTGTGTATTTTTCATCTCTAGCACACCAGACTGCAGATTATTGAAATGTGACTGATGGCAGGAGCCACCCTCTTGGCCAGCAGCATAGGCAAATGTCCAGTGGCCCTCAGGAAAGCCTTCACCTGAAGAAGCAGAAACCCACAAGGAGCCAAGGCAGAGTTTCCTGCCCTCCTTTGGGGAGCAGCAGCTCCTGATCACAGCCTGAGAGAGGGGCACTGCTCCAGACTGAAGACTGATCAACAGCTCCCACATCAGCTACTCCTCATGGGGAAGGGGAAATCACAACCCAGCAGCAATGCTGAAGGAAGGCATGCTGGTGTGCCTGGCATTTGAACAGTGTGGGACTGACCAAGCAGGGACATCAGTCTGTGATGGGCAGTGTCCCCTGACACCCCATGAGAGGTGGTGAGGAAGCTGATCTGAAACAGAAGTAAGGAAAGCCATCAGTCCTTTGGCAACTTACTGGTCCTACAGAAAAAATAAAGTCTGGCTTGCAAGGAAAATGGTTTTTTCTCCATCAGAGCTCAAATGGAATATACAGAATATGTGGACAAGCGTTTTCAGCATGCACATGTCAGGTGGTCCCCATATTACCAACACCTGTGTGTTTATTCACCAGTGGAGGCATTCAGCTCCTCCATGGAGGACTGGAAAACTGTGCTCTAGGAACTGTCATAAAAAAATTAATATTTTTACCCAAATAAAGATGATAAGGCAAGCAAAACATGTCGAAGCTGAAGTCATGCCAAAACAATAGTGCCAAAGCATTACATTGGCACAATGCTTTGATTGATTTCATTTGTTTTGAATTTATAAAATGGGCTTAAAATAGGCATTTGTATTGGAGTTCCATAGGACTTCTAAGGTGCAGCACAAAGTTGGGTATTTTGCTGATATCCAGAGACATGGATAAAGGTAACCTTGCCTGTTAGAAATCACATCAATGATTAAAGTGGCCACAGGAAAGAGCATGACCTAAAGCTAGACTTGCTTGCTAGATGAAGTGTCACCCCAAAGTGGTGCCAGGACAGCCCAAACAGGACACATTTCTAAATAGAAGAGATGATGTTTCAGGGATGAAAAGCCATGGGGTTTAGTGAAGTTGAATTGGAAAAAAAAAAATTCTCCAAGAAGTGCATTAAAATGAGACATGGCACGCTCATGTAGACAGAATGCAAGCACATTTTGAAGGGCTGTCAGAGTTTAAGGCTCAATTCTCATCTTCAGTAATCTCAAGGCAAATCAGGGAATCCATGTGTAATTGCTTTTGTAGTATAAACACACTAAATATGTATGTTTCCAAAATGGGAATGACTTGAAAATGTGTTCATTAACAAACTCTTCCACAGAACCAGCAAAACAGAACCTCAGCAGAAATGAAGTTTTGCCATCAGCTCTTGTCTCCCTTGTGTCAGGTCTAGTTAAACACTAATAATTTCTGAGACTGAGTTCAACTCTGTAAGAGTGCCCATAGTTCATTTTGCCCCTAATGGGCAGTGATTTGAATTTAACCTGATGAGGGTAAGGGTCCAAATCCCCCCAAACATTTCTCTACCTAAAGAACATGCCTTTGTATGCCACAGATGTGCATTACACTTCTCAAAACATGGAAGAATATTCCATATGCTGAGAGAATACAGCTGCAAAATTATTGCTACTTTTGGCTTAATGAGCAAATGCATTAAACACTATTATCTGCCTGAAGTGCAGTTGCATGGAAAAATCAAAGAGAAGCAGAATTCCCATCAGAAACAGGTTCTGCTCCATGATTGATGTTCCACAGATTGTGTGTTCTACACACATGGATATTACTTTTCCATGTGTGTAGAATACATTGGAAAAAATGTGACCAGCAATATGATAGTTGGAAATATTTTCTTGCAAGTATAAATCAGTCTTAACTGCAGTCGTATTTGAATTTCCAGTCAGTTTTTGCTCACAGTTCTCTTGCAAGGAGCTGCTGTGAAGAGCTGCATCAGCTGCTCCATGAAGGAGCACAGAGCCACAGCCCAGAGAATAAAGCAGAGTGCAAGTTTAGGTTGATTTTAACTGAAAGCTGAAGCTCTGCTAATAAAAAAGAATTTATTGCATCACAGGATGGGAACTTTGGCATCCTGTTCTGTGCTTCTCTAAGGCAAAGCCTGAGCTAATTGTCATGTACATCCATTTGAAATTTGAGAACCACATTGGTGGATGCCAGTGGGAATGTTCCAGGATTATTTTTTTTTCTTTAGTTTAATATATTTCCATAATATTACACTTCATCTGAGAAGGAAAAATCCACATTGCACATTTCTCCAACATAATTAAAAATGTAACAGGGGAGAACACTTAAAATGTATGAATACTAATCAAAATGCAAAAAAACCCCAAAAATATTCTCTCACATTTTCCTATGTATATTAATTAAAACAAATTGGTTCTGTGCTCCATGTCAAACTGCAGTTCTCTGATACTGCTTTCTGCTGTCAGGTATGTGCTCTCCTATTTCCTGCAAAAATTTCCACCTAACTAAATGAAGTAATTCAATTTCATTGGATGGATCCTTCAATTGCTTCCAAACCCATTTTCTCTCAAAACATAGCTACTGAGAGAAAGTACCTAGAGCATTTTTTACTACTTGTTCATATATTTTCATATCCATACACATGTTTGCATATATCAATATCGACCTTTATATATACTAAATCCATTTTCATATCTATACAAACACATACAGAGCAATTACTGCTAGGCATTGGATTTAGTGGCTGTATTTAGCACAAAACTGTGTTAATAAAATTCTCTTTGCAAAGATCCATGGCCATAAGACAATTAGCAAAAGTGAAACAAGTGAGGAGCTTAAAAAGCAAAAACAAATTCCTGAATGTTAAGATTTGACCTAAAGCACATTTCAAAGATCTTATAAATGAGTTAGGGGGATTAGAAACAGGTTCTAAGCTTCTTTATAGACTGCTTTGTATGGCAAAAGTTATTGCATATTTACCCACTACAGCAAATCTCATTAAATTATCTGGGAAGAGACGGGATTCTCTCAGTCTGGGGAGATAAATCACATACCTTCATTTTATTAAAACTTATCAAATGACTAAGAACAAGTTCAGCTCCTGCATTAAAACTGCCAACACTGGCCATATCCCTTGTAAGGCAACAGGTGGCAGAAAGTTTTTTGCTACAATCATTTCTCTTAAATAAGTTTACTTGCGTGGCTGGACTTTGGATTTGGTCTTGAAAATACGTTTGTGTGAATGGCTCTCTTTGGGATTGTCCAGCTTCCTTCCACTTCCTTCTCAATGGCCCCTCCTGCAGCAGGACATCCTGCATTTTAGGAATTTCAGTTTCTTATCTCAACAGCTCTAAAAGCATTGTCTGAGTCAGAAGTTTTCTTTTATGTCTTCAGTGTCTGGTATGCAGCTGGCATCTAACCCCACACGTGTGTGCACTCTCAGATCTGCCTTTTTCAAGTTGGTATCCAGCACAGAGGGACTATGAATGAAAAAGCCAAACAGGACAGTGCTCCATGACAAGCAGCCTGTCCAGGATACTCTGACTTAGTCTTTTTCCTAGCAATTCCTCTAGTGTCTCTTCCTTCTCAAAATTCTCTAATTCTCTCATTGCCAAAAAAAAAGAAAAACCACAAGCAACAACCACCACCACCCCCCACAAAAGCATTCCAAATATTCTGTGCATTAATACAAGTATATATGAATAAATATATTCACAGGGATTAATTTAGTTTCATACTTTTTCCTTGATAGTTTGTTGCCCACAGTTATCTTTGTAAGCCAGCACTACAGGCTTCATTGCCTCCATGTGGTCTGTTATCTCACGTGCTGAGATCTCAAATGCTGTCTCAAGGGCTGGTTCCAGATCTGACAGAGCTCATCAGGGTTAGTCAATCCCACACTGTTCTGGTTTGCTCCAGAAGTTTGCACCACAGGCTGTGTGCTGGGGATCCCATCTCTTGTGTCAGTCAACATTCCCTCTCAGTAAATGGCTCTGGACACAGAGCACTGTCCCTCTCTGAAAACTTTTCCACAGCAAAAGTAATCCATAAATTACAGACTTCACTGAAGGACACCAAATCCCATTTAGTAGCAGCATTCACAGCTAAAGAGATGCAAGATGGAGCAGGGATTTGAATGGTGAAAGCCAACCCTTCAGCAAGAATGCCTTGTGCTAGGAAGCAAGGTTGGAAACACAGCTGTTCTTGAAAAACTGATCCCTAAGCTAGGTACTTGGGGTTTGCCATCCTATTCTGGTTCAAATGTTGCTGCCATCCTGAACAGGCACATCTCATCATACCAGTGACCCATCCAGTAAATCTCTCCACAGCCTTCTGGTGATGTGTCACATCCAAGCACTGAGCTCCTGAAATTCAGATACTACAGGTAGTATTGCCAGCATTGTTCCTTGCTGTTCTTTGAGTAATTATTGCATTTATTTACATAGCCCCAAAATAAGACTCCTCTAGTTACTTTCTGCCTAACCTTCCATTCATAGCATAATAAACAGATGAGGGGAAGATGGAAAATCAGAACAAGCATTTTTACAGCACAGGGCAACCTTACATAGAAAGCTCTATCCCAACAGAGCTCTCAGACTGTGGAATCCTAAACACAGGGATCCAGAGACTGAGACAGCAGCAGGAAATACTAGGCCTCGTGTTAAAATGCAAATGTTTTGAAGAGGAAGCATGTGGCATTTCTGATAGACTCGTTTTTGGGGAGTGCTGTTCCTCTCTGCTCCCCTGACCAGCCACACTCTGCTGCAGACGTATTTGATCAGAGCCAAGCACTGCAAAGCTGCCCTCTGCTTTGCTGAATATTATCAGCCCTTCTTAACAAAATATCAGAAACACGTTGTGTTCTAATGAGAATGCCTTGGTTAGGAGGGGCTCTGGAGCTGAATCAAGCTGAGCACACGAAGATCAGAGTGACCACAGCCAACAACAGGAGGGCATCAGAATAGTTTTGTCCGCTGGTAGATTAAAGACAAAACATTAGTTTACAAACTGGGAGATAAGATTTGTTCATTGTAATGCCTCCTCTGCATACTACTGAGGAACATGTAGTGCTCATCATTTTACATTGTAATTTCCCTCAAGGATACAGTTAAAACAGCATTTCATTTTGACTGTAAGCTACAGCCTAAGTCTCCACTGCTTCACTTGTAATGTCTCAGTTTTATCTTATCAGTACAGCCAAGTCTCAGACTGATTTAAAGAGAACCCGATCACATCTCCCTGGTGCCCAAATACATTTTTCCCTAATCACCCACCCAGCAAAATTTGACAGCTTTCACTGCAACTGCCTCGCTGGTGACTCCACATTCCACACTGCCATCACATGGCAGAGTTCTTGCTCCCTGCATATTTCAGCGAGCTCACAAGAATCACTAAAACCTTTCAGATAAATGAAGGTGGAGATAAGGACAGATTCCCAAGGGTGCAGCCCTCTATACCCATCCACCACTCAAAGACAGCCCAGTTAGGCTCCAAAGCCTTCTGCAGTCCTCTGGAGACTCCAGAGCCCCTGGACCACTCCAAAAGTCCCCACACTTAATCCTTCCATGAAAAAATAAAAACACTAAATCATTCCAACTAGAAGGAATCCCAGAGCATCTCTGTCCAACCTCCCACTCAGAGCAGCTCCAGCAGTGAATCTAGAGCAGGTTTCTCAGGGCTTTTCCTATCCCAGAAAACCTCCAGGACTGATTGCACTTGTTTCATTACGCTCATAGTCACTTCTTTTCCCGTCATCAAACATCCAGATCCAACTCCTGACCAATCTTTTGTTTTCTTGCCAGGTACTTGAGTGAGAGCCTGGGTCCATCTTCTGCAGTTGGGTTTCTCCCTGTTTCCATCCAGGCTGAGCAAACCCTGGGTGTTGAGCCTTCCTTCCCAGGGCCACTGCTCCAGCACCCAGGCAGCCTGATGGCTCCACTGGACTGAGCAGAGTCCAATCCCTTCTTTCCTGCACCCAAAACTAGATTAAATAATCACAGTCATAGCTGCTATTTCTTTGCATTGATTTATGGTAAAGATTTTAAACCCTTCAGAATCAATGAAACATGTCAAAGTGTTTTAGCTGAATATTTCTTGATGCTTAATGGACAATGGTTCAAGACTTCGTTGTGCTTATGTTTCTGCAGAACTTCAGAGCAACAAAAGAGGAGCACAGGCTGCCTGTTAAGTGCTGGCTCTTGGACTTGGTTGTATTTTCACATCCTCCTGTTGGAAATGACTCTTCAAGGTGATGGTCAATAGCAATTCAGGCTGAGCATCACTACTTAGAAGCATCTTCTGTTCATCTCACTTGATGGCATCCAGTCTGAATGCTCTCAAAATATGCACAGATTTAATCAAACCCTTGATCGACAGCTTTAAAAGAAATATTGGCTTTGTGTTTGTGGCTTGGTCTTGAGAACATTATTCAGTGACAAATATTCTAAAAGTCCCATAAAAAACAATGCCCCAGTATAAATCAAAGAGGGTAAACCTTGCAAAGCAATATCACTGATGTTTATTATCCAGATATGATTGATTAGCTGCTAGCCCCAGCCTCATCTAAGAGCCAATCTGTGGTACCCAATACAATCACATTTGTTCCTAAAAATAGCAAGAAAATTTGCCCAGGTAAATCCTGCCACCTTTGTCCCAGTAACACTTCACACCTGAATCAGTAAATTCTTCAAAAATAACAGGATAGAAATAACTCTAGCAGCAGCTGTGACTCCTATCAGGAGCAATAAAAAAGATTTTCAAGCCAGATTTGAATTAAGTGTATCTGAGATAGATGGGTGACATAACTTTCTCATTCTTTTATAATTAGAACAAAAAAAAAAAATCATACTATCAGCATACTTTTCAACATTCTGAGGAAAGAGTGAGATGAAAATGTTGCTTTCTCATTACAAGTTTAGGGAACGTTTTTCCAGGGTAGCTTTGTTGACTCCTCAAAGTGGAAGAGCTGTTTAAAAAGAGCCCAATCTTTTTAGAGCATGAAAACTTCAGTTATGAAGTGGTGAGACCTGAGTAAAGTGCCTTTAGTCCAGCCCTGTCCTCCAGAGTGATGAGATCTGACAGGACACTTTGGTACAGAACAGCACCAGAGTCTGGCACTGCCATGCAGTCAGCAGGGAATCAATGGAATTCATATTTTAAAATAATTATGCCACAATTTCTTAGTAAAGCCACAATAAAAGCAGTATTATCAATGTGCATAAAAAAAGTTCATATTTTAAATTCCTATTTTACCTTCTACACGATTTTTATCTTAATGCCTTAATGTACTTCACCAGCTTTGATACACTAAAATGCCCTCATAAATTGTATTAAAATGGGTTTGTTAAGCATTCCTAATACAGTTTAATGCTGTTAATGCCAAATGATAAGTGATAGCCTGAATCATAAATGCTTTTCTAAACATGTTAGAATTGGTTTTTTAGCATTGGATGTTCTGGTCTGATAAGACACTCCTACACTGAGGCAATCAGTGGAAATTAGCAATTGGCATGAAAATTACTGTACAAGAGATTGCATTGGGTTTTTCTCCCTACACTCATTATGCTTTTGTGAAGTCTATAAAAACAGATTAAAGTGAAAATTCACAACTAGGACCGACTGAATAGCAGGAAAATATTTTCCAGAATTAACCAGAAATACTTTAAATTTTGAGATAGGCTTGATACCCAAGAATAATGACATAAAAAGAATTCTTCCTGTCAATCTTGTATTTCAAAACATGTTCAGCTTTTATCCCATGCAGGTCACACCTGAACTCCTTGAGCATGCCCTTTGCAATGGATGCAATATCTACCAACTGTGGCTCTCAAATTGCCTTTTTTCATTAATTAACACACATGCAAATCTATTTACATACAGGATAATGCAAAATAAGTGAGGATGAGCTAAGAATGAAAATTTGGGGATTGCTTTTTTAGCCAAAATCACTTTGGTCCTGTTACTTTCAAACATTGAAACCACTTAGCCCAAGTGAGTTCTGAGACATTTAGTGCTGCTAACCCCACTCTGAATTTATGTTATTTATTGCTTTCAACCTCCTTGGGAGTTAAGTTTCATATTTTCTGTATCACTACAAGCCATACAGGCTAAAGGCAGCTGTACTAAGATAAAGTTGTGAACTCAACTATTGATGCCAAATCTAAAACATTTAATTTTTAATGGTCAAAATAAACTTTTTCTGCGTTGTTTTCTTTCTTAGAACAGATGCACAGTGAACTTACTCTGCATGCTGACAGGTTTTTGGCTGCTTGTAAATCCTGAAAATATTGATCAGTTAAAAATATTCGGATGCTTGCATCCCTCAATTCTGCTTACCACAGCCTTTCTTCCTGGTCAGCTAGGAGAGCACCAGCAATTTTGTTATAATGATAAATGACCCTCATAGACAGGTCACTCTTTTTTACCTAAAGCCACAATTTTCTCCTTCCTTTAGGTCACAACCTGATTTTTCAGGGTGACAGATTTATTACTTTCTTTGTGTGCTAAAAAACAAATCACCAACAATTGCTCAAAATACAGTCCTGTCACAATAACTTTGGGCACTTCCCAGCCAGAATGATGCAACACGAGGTTTTTTCCTGTTTTCAAAGCAGCAAAATCACTTGTGCATTTACCACAGCTATTGCTATTTGGAGCCATTTGGCTCGTTTCATTATATGCAATGTGTCCAGCCTACTCACCAAAAATAAAATATTAAAAATGTTATTAAGAGCACCAGTAATTGTTTCATAGTAAGAGATGTCACTTTTTTTTTAAGTGAGGATCATGAAAGAGTAGCTGTCCTGACTGAATTAAAGACTTGTGTGGAAGTAGTGAAACAATATGTGCCAAAAACAAGTGAGTTTAAAGGGCATTTCTATCACATCTCAAATATCTACACCACAGGAGGAAATCAGGATTATTATCCAGTAAAATTAGTCTTTCCAGTTCTCCTGTGTCCCCAGGAGGATTTTTTTCAAACGTGTTTGGATAACACAAGGGTCTCAGGATGCCAGTCCCATGGAATGTCAAAGGAACTAAAAACTCT
Organism: Thryothorus ludovicianus; assembly: GCA_013397245.1. Classification (NCBI taxonomy): domain Eukaryota; kingdom Metazoa; phylum Chordata; class Aves; order Passeriformes; family Certhiidae; genus Thryothorus; species Thryothorus ludovicianus. The sequence goes on from VZTB01012407.1 coordinate 80,886, forward strand.
TTCAGACATGAGAAAAACCCAAATCCTCAGCCCCCTAAACCCTGGCCCAGCTGCAGTTACCTGAACAGCAAAGTCAATTGGACCAGAATGAGGAAAGAAAAGAGCACTAAAGCAGAACTGCACGAGGTTTGGAGCCTGCTTCCCACAGCACCTACTGAGGAACAGCACACTGGGGGACACTCAGGGACAGAGCCATGAGCAGCCCTGGGCCAAAGACCCCAGCCAAAAAACACATTTGCCAATGTATGAGAGACATCCAGGATCCACACTCTAATCCAGAATCCACCAATGTCCTCTGTGTAGAGTGTAGCCAACACACTGACAGCATTTAATTGCTTGTCTTACTCTCAAAGTATTGAGTCTTGCAATGTGAATATTATGAGATATATATTATTTATAGGAATACAGGAATGACCAGGAAACAAACCAGTGTTTGGGTCAGATGTACCTGGTACAAGGCAGACCAGCTGTGATAAAATTCAATGCTTGTGACAAAAAATTATGCTGTCTAGCAAGGGTCTTATTTAAAAGGCAAAAAAAATCCCAGCTACAAAGCAGTGTGCCCTTTGTTACGAAGGTGAAAAACCTATGACCATAATCAAAAGAACTGGCAGCTTCCCATCTCATATGGTATTGGTAAATTACTTAATCACTTTGTACCCAGACCTATCCTAAATCCACAGCAACATAGCCTTTGCTTTTACCTTTGTGTCCTAGGATCCCCAAAACCTCAGAGAAAATTCTAATATTCACCTTACACACTGATAGCTATCAGAACAGGGACAGATTGGCTTGCATGCCAGTTCTGTGCAACCAAAAGCAACAGAGGACACCAGAGGCAGGCACACAACTGTTTCCTGATGCAAATAAATGCATTTTTCTCTTATGAATCTGCTATCAAGAACAGTTTAGGTCTATTGCTCAGAAGTTTATATTATTCAGTCATAGAAGAGTCACCATCTGCTTTCAGCATCTCTTTATAGATGCTGGTAGAGGTGCTCACCCCAAAAAGCACTAACATATTCTTCAAATATCAACAGGTATAAAAATGTTCAAATCATTCCAAAATACATAATTTGGCACAGGTAAAATTCTATAGTGCTGCAAGGGAGCTCCAGCCCTACAATCCTCACACTGGTAAAGCTCCTGCTGAGCTCAAGGTGTTTCCCACAGAGACAGGAGCAACAATCTGAGTACATTTTACAGTCTGTAAACTCCCAGAGCTGGTCTGCCCAAACTACTCATTTCACACAGAGTTTCAAACCCTGATTAGTTGTGGTTTTCACCTCGTAACAATATCCTTTTTACTAAGCTGCTGGCCTTATACTGTGCACTATTTGTAGTAATATGCCATTAAACATGCACAGTGTAAACATATAGTGCTGGTTAATGCATAATTTAATAGAGCAACTTTTGATAACCTATGTGTGGTACTGCAGAGTTCATAAGGTAACAGATATGAGCACGAGGAAAGAAATGAAGCACAATCCTTTTATTTAGAAACCAGTACATCCTTTGGAATAAGTCCAAAGGAGGGCACTGGAAGGAATAGCATCTCTGAAATATATAAAAAATACTCAGAGAGCAAGTGATAAAAGGAGGAAAGCACTGAGAAGTCCAGAGCTAAAGCAACTAAGTGAGACTAGGAAAGAAAAGCCTCTTGGGCTAAGAGACCTGCTTCTGTGTGTCAATTCAAGCATCCTTAGAGTGCAAATACACAGAGCTAGAGAAAGCCCCAATTTTCCCTGGATAATTAACACTGTACCTCAGTCTTTGGGCACAAATTGAGACACTGTGGTCCTGTGTGGCATTTTTCTAACTGTGCTTAACAAGCACATGGGGATCCCAAGGTGTCTCAATATAGTGCTCACTTTGTCCTACTGCTTACTTTTAATGAAGATGTTTGCAAACATCATTCTTTTTCACCATCCCACAATGTATTTCCCTGCTCCTGAGCCTTACCTTACACAATTTGCAATAAATGCAAGCACCATCCAGTTGCTTTTCAAGGAATTTTGATTGCACTCCCAGCTGCAATCTTGTACATACATATGGCTGCCTCCAGCTGGCAACCCTCCAGCCAGAAGAGCCACATAATCAAACAAGTTATTTCCATTTCCCCCGATGTGTCTAATGAGTTAATCTCTGAGATGTCTTTAATTAAAAACCAAAAATATACATATAACAATACAATATTAATAATAAAGAAAGAAAATCACACAGTCCTAAGACCTGCAAAACTTCCACTGATTTCCAGCCTAAGTTCTGTGTAAGAGTGGCCTGAGACAGAGACTGTCAGGAACAGAGAGCATCAATTGAGCTACACACACCATACCTGCACTCTACAGGAAAACAGAGCCTGGAAAAGGCTGCTTATCTTTACTGACATGTAATGAAGACTATTTTCTCTATGAAGCTTTCAGCATTGTCAAAAGAAATGACTCCCTTTCCAAGCCTATCCCCTGAAAGAGTTGGTGATCATTAGCCAGCTTTATTCTATTTACTGAGATAAGGTTTATAGCTCTGACACAAGACAAAATTCTCTCAAGCAGCCCACACTAAACTTTGAGCACAGAAACATCAAGACATGAAAAGATGCAGCCTTACCATGACAGCTGCTGAAGGATAGAGGGACAGACTCACTGCAAGGCAGAGACGCTAAATGAGCAAAAAATAACTGAACTGCAACACTGCTGTGTCACTTTATTGTCACTGGGGCACAGAATTGTTTTGCAAGCTGTAACAAGATGTGAAGTTAAAACTGCTGCTTTCATTTAAGCTGTGTTGTCCAGATCTGCACAGGTTACATTCCCTGACTAAATTGCTTCTTCCTCTCATACCTGAGAACTGGTAAAAAAACCAACCAGCTTCTTAAACTAGATTATTCCCTTCCCATCAGGGTAACATGTGAACCCCTACAAGGTGCTTGGTAAGTGAACAAACCTTCCCACCTGGAGTCATCAGGAGAAAAATCTCAAGACTTGCAAGCTAGTTTAAACACACAAAACTGGGGGGAGCTTCTCACCAGAGTTGTTCACAAGCATCTCAAAAGCTCATCTGCCAGGCCCTCTCATGATTACGAGCCGGAACGTGCCCATTAGAGCAAAATAAAAATCATACTGCTGTACCAATACAGTGGGAAATGCTACATTTCCTTGCATGGGTGCCAGCCAGCACAGCTGCTAGAACAAAAGTTAATGTTCAGAACAAAATCACCGTGCTGTGACCTCATTCTGAACGTGGCCCTTTCTGAATTGAAGGGTAGACAGACAAAAAAAGAAGTCAAGAGTAGCCATGGGGGCCTGCCCTGCTCCTGCCTCTGCTCTGGGTGAAGCAAAACTGCGCCTGCTAATCCAGATTAAAGAAATTAATGCCATTAAACATATGGACAGGCTTGAAAACAGATTTTTCTCAGCTAAACTTATTCCTGTAGAATTTCAGGAATAACTATTGCAAGCAGAAATAATAGAAATAATCCTCAGAAACTGCATATACACAGGCTTTTACCAGTTTAATTTACTTATACAGAAACTTTGGGAAATACTGGCATGAGAAAAAAGTGCAACTACAGAAACTTACGGGAAAGAAAAATTCTGTTGGCACAGTTGCATTTTTGTTTGCTCACAGTAGGTTTTCCCCAGTGTTTCTGGGGTTATTTTCCCTTTGACTCTAATTGAGATCACTTCCTTGTAAGGGTGACTTTGTGCCCCTGTCTTTAGGAATCCAAAAAAGACAAGGAAGTCCCTGGTTAGAGAAGTCTGGCAGTTCAAATCATGGGCTTCCTTCCCTAACTTGTCTTATACATCACTTAATGTTTGACAGTCTTGTTCACTGCTCCCCTTCCTATTACGAAGTTTTTAGTGATTTAATTAAGTGTTTACCAAGCTGTTTACAATCTTCAAATCAAGGCCCAAAGATGCCAGTTAACAACTCTTAATGGTTAGGGTTGACAAGGATTAGTCTCAGCTTGCCTGTTTCAGTAAAAACCTGCACCAGTGACAAGACAGGTACACTTGCACTGCCCTTGCCTGGAGTAAATTGAAATAAAGACCATACACACAAATTCCACACATTTCCAGAGTGTGTTTCTAACTGCAGTTTGTGGTGCACCCGAGCATTTCTGCAACAGCCTCAAATCAGTGTGAGGGATTTTCACTCAGATTCTGTTCTGACTGTAGGCACAGTCACCCAATGCCTGTTCCTTGCTGTAACAACACCTACCAACAGCTCAGGTGCAACGAGCCACAGACATGCACCTCTGAATATCAGCTGCTACTCTCAGCTCGAGCACACTTTTCTGCCACTGTCACTCACCAGGACACACACTGGGATTGCACAAGACACCTGCACATGCCCCGTGGAGCCAGAATGGTGAAATCTCAGCACACAGAGATAATCACTGAGTGGAAACAGTAGCACATTTAAATGCCTGCCTGCAGATGATGAGGCAGCTCTAGCAGGGAAAGCTGAGCTTGTGCCAGGACATCCCAGAGCAGGGTGCTTCCCACCCCTTCATCCCCCAACTTAACTTCTGTGTGCCTGCCTTTTAAAGGTAGGCAAAATCAAAGATCACTGCTGTCAATAAACTCAGAAACACACAATCACTTTTCCACGAAGGATCAAATCACTTCAGAAGAACCAGCACAGGTTTGCTGTTGGCTTTGTGCACATGAGGCACTTGCCATAGATCAGCTGTTACAATTTGCTTGTTCCTGAGGTTATAGAGTCAGGTGTCAGAAATCACCGGTTTTTGGCTTTTATTTGATGTCTAAAATACAAGTTCTGCACAGTGAACTTAAGCTCCTGAGATGCAGTCCATGTAAATCAAGCAAAATTGCTCAGCCCTTCCCATATCTAAAGCATCATTCTGACACTGGCTCCTTTCACTTGGACTCCTTCTAGCTTTCACTGTCTCCTCACATTACTCAAGAGCCAGTTTTCCTTTGCCCAGGCAGCACAAGCAGGCAATATTCACCCCTCATCAGTGGAACCTCTCAGCCTCTCCTTGCTCCAGTGTGTATAGACACAGAAAATACAGCAAGCAAACCTCACTGGAATAGCCACACAGATAAATGCACAAGTTATTTAATAAACAAAACATCTAAGGAAGGCTTGTCCATACCTTTAATGGCACAAGCCATTCAGACCATAATCATATAATATTAGCCTTTATTCCTGGGCCCTTGAACTCCTTCCCACCCCGTACATCAGAGCAGTGAGCACTAAAACACAGCACATCGGGCAGCCCTTTTTTGATTTTTACCTCCTTAAATCTTCAGTTCTCATCTCTTGGTAAAATCCATTTAAACAGGGCCCACAAGTTAATGGTTAAACTTGTTGTTTGTAGTACCATTAATATAGGTCAGGCAGCACAATAGTTACAACTGCTGAGGGGGAAGGTACATAAAGACACAGTGAGCAGTTCAGGACCTTATTACAACATGTCTATCAAATGCACGGTTCCAAACAATGTGCCTGATTCATCAAAAAGATAACTTCTGCTGACAGTACACACTGTTCCCCAGAGTCCCTTACACATGGCTCAAAAATTAAAATTGGAAATGTAAACTACACAGACACATTCTTGCAAATGCAAGTATGTTTCAGCACAGTGAGGGCTTCTATGCAAAATAACAGATATAGGCAGTGGAATGAATTCAGCCCTCATTTGCATCACTGAGTACTGGAGAAAGCATCAACAGCTAAGGCTTTACTCTGCATTTTCTCTCAGGTTACCAAGGGAAGAACTTGCCCCACCAGAGCCAAGGACACAGATTTTTCACCATAGGATGCACATGTATAATGCCCACAAGAGGGATTATCTTCTGCTTTATTCAAGAATATTCAAAAGGACAGACATCCATCTCAAAAAGTTAGTATTTCAGCAACACTGACAGTTAAGTCCTGTTTCAGAACCAATGGCTCCTTGAAGTTTCCCTACATGGATTACTCATGCTCAACATCAGTCATTCCCTCCCTGCCAGTTTAAACAGGCATCATTTCTGATTTGGGTCCCAAGACCCCTGGCCCAGGCTCCCAGATGAAATCCCCAGGTACCTCACTGGAGCAGAAGCAAACAGAATAGCCAAGTCAAGACTGACAGAACTCACCACCTGTGGCACTGAGATGCCTCCCTCTTCTCAACAATTAGTGCCACGAGAGCATGTAGAGGGATCAATCCAATTTATAACAGGAGGGTCATTTCCCCCAGAAAAACCAAACTTTTCTGACCAAGCATTTGGAAAGTACAAATACCATTTCAAACAGTTTCTCATTTCTCACTTTTCAGCTGAAATACTTCTCATGATTAGACTGAAGCAAAAGGACTTTTAAAACCTCAATTCACACCCAAAATCTAGCAGCTGTAATTCCAAAAGGACAAGTTTTTCTAATGATAATCTGAGGTGAAGAAACCAGATTAAATTTAAGCAGAATAATTTACTGTGTCTAACAAATTACAGAATTGATACCAGACAAACATAAGTTATATTTAAGTTAAATTACTCTGCCTTCTCATTGTGTTCATGCTGGTAGGGCAGCCCAGGTTACAAAATTGTTTGCTTCAACACAAATTCCAGCATGATAAAGGGATTTTTATGCATTCATCTGGCCATCTTTCCTATTCCATTTTATAGGTTGTCTCTAATAGCTTCATGTGTTGCACTTCTCGCAGTGGAATGAGATGTGCTCCACTTTAGCACAGATGTACAGGAAACCCTGCTACAGAATAGTTCCTATGAACAGAGCTGGATCCTTTTTGTACAGAAATTGTTTCTATTGATGAAAACACCACTGCCTCACGCTATTGTCTTTCCTCAACACCAATAAAGACTTGACTGAATTCATTTGGTAATTAGAAAAAAAGGAGAAATAAGGTAATGCAAGTTGAAAAAAAATCCACAGAAAGTAAAGAATAAGAAGGGTAAGAGTGCAGAGAATGTGATGGGATTCCAGCAGGAGTAGGAGTGACTCCTTTAGCCCAGGAAGCACGAGGCAGTTGTGCCCTGCAATACAGCCCATCACACACTGACGTGCTTGTCTGAGCTGAAGACTTTCTCAACAACCTTTTGCAAGAGCATCAGGATTAGTTTCAAATCCCATAACAATCTATGATAAAGCTCCAGAGCTAAAGCTTTGTACCACTGCTGTGGAGTTTGAGGTTTTTACCTCAAAGCTGTTTTTTATTGTTGAGGTTTTTTTAGAGCAGAATGAGGCCTTTCTACATTGCAAACCAGTGAGGCTGCAGCTTCCCAAACTGTTCTGCTCCAACAGCCCAAACCAGGAACATGGCTCCAACACCCCTAGTGCCCACAGTAGTCAGAGGCACTTGGAAACCAAAACACTGTGGATCTCAACTTTCCAGCAGAACCAAACGCCATGCTGCAATTAAGGCAAACACTATCACAGGAGGTAAAGGAATATAGTACAAATTCAAAGGTTAAAAGCAATCCTTACTTTTCCAGACTACAATGCAAGAGCTCGAAGTCAGACTGCTAGCACTGCCTATTGCAGTATTGCATATATAGACTATTTACTGTACCCTTAATTATAGAATCATTTCTAGTAATAGCAGTAGTTCTATTTCTGCAAGAAGAAAAAGTCTAACCTAGAAACATCCTCAACATCTGTACAGCAGAAGGTTCTTTGTGCAGGTACCAAGATTTCAGACATATATGGGAAGCAGCAGCCAGAGAAAAGCTGTCCACAAGCAGAGATGGTGACAGGCCAGGCAAAGAGACAAGAAAAATCTACATCCAAAAGGGAGGGGGAATAAACTCAAACAGCAACAGAATCAAAAAAGCAAAAGATGAAAATGTTTGTGCTTGAAGTAACAACCCGTGCTTTTATTCACGCTGTGGAAACATTGTTAGCTAAAACTATTTCACTTGATCTCTGCTAGTTTAAGCCTGCTGATGCTACAGGAGAAATTATATAGCATTCCACTTAATTTGCTGCCAAAATCCCAAGATCTGTTGCAAAATGACCAAAACTTTGCAAACTTTTGAAATTTCGAAGCATTCTCTTCTCTTCTCAACATTTTATTCAAGTACAGTCCCAGTGACTTGACTAAAACAGATCTGACCAGAAAAGGATTCTAGGTCAATATTGCTCCTTAGAAAGAAAACCACAGAGTTTGTTGAAGCCTCCACCAAAAGAAGCCAGTGTCTATACTTTAACACTGATCCCAAATGAGAACTTCCACTCTATTCCATCCCTCTTCTGCTATTTATTGCTTGCCATTTCCCCCAGTGTGCTTTGGTAAAATAATTGATAAACATTTATTTATTTTCAGCTTAACAGATGCTTGCCCCAAGACAAAAAAAAAACAAAACAGAACCATACATATCTAGTATATTCTAATGTCTTAATGAGAGAATGCTCTACAAGGTAAGGGTCCAGAGAAGGAGACTCCAGTCACAGACAAACTGGAATGTCCACACCAGCATCCTACCCCCACTATCAGACTGGGGCTTGCCATGCCGTTAATATGAAATGAAAAATCAATAGCTATTGTTCAGCCACTATCTCCCATCAACTGATGCCTGGGTGTCACACATGGCACTGGGTTAATGGTAAAACAAGGCACAGAGGTTGCTTTGCAGAAACATGATTGAGCTGCACATTACAAATATCCTGGCCTTAGCTTCTCACTCATCCAGTGCTCTGTGCCCTCCTGGGAGCTGTGAGCAGCTAGGACAGGCTGTGCACCCCCAGCAAACACCTTCCTTGGAGCTGCTGCAAGCTTTTCATAGGCAGGGTCTTGTGAGGCTCAGGAAGTGTCCTGTCCAGCCTCAGCACAGGGAAAAAGCTAAACTGCCTCTTATTGTGAGCTATGGGAGCAAAATCATTCCCCCCTTAGAAAAGAAAACCAAAAAACTAAACATAAGAAACCCCACACAATTATATAGCTATGGGAAGAAGCCTAAAACAACCAGACTGCTCTGAAAAGCCTCCACAATCTCACTGAAAAGCACTTAAACACCCAACAAGTCCCTGTGCTTTATCACAGGAGTAGTCATTGCCAGTTTGTAGGAAGAGATGAGGAGAGCACCTACAAAAAGCTCCAGGGGAAAGCAAGAGGCAGCTGCACCCTAAGAGGAGGCAAAGTGGGAGCTGAAGGCAGCAAGAACACAGACTGGGCAGGGAACTCACCAGGAGAGCACAGTCCCACAGCAGAAGAGCCACATCCCATTGATGCTCCTGTGGCCATCGTGCAGAAGCAATGAAAGCAGCCGAGGTCTGAGAAAATCCACCAGAAAATGCACAGAATATTTCTGAGAACGTGTCCCAGGCAGCACAGCTCAGGCTGCCCTCCCAGCTGGAGCTGAAACGAGCAGGGCCCAGGGGGTGGGAGCTGCGAGGGGCACCCAGCTGAAAGTGAGCAGGGTCATTAACGCCAATTAACAACCTGGGGCCCTGACAAAAGCGTCTCCTTTTTTATCACCCCACTGCTGCTGTAGTAAGGATCTCTCAAGTGCATACACATCTTTGTAGAACAGTATTTTCACAGGTTATGAGCAGTTCTCCATCTTAGCTGTACACACTGTTGTCTGGGCCACTGGAAACATTCCAGTCTAACTGGATTTTTGGCAGGGGTGACCAGAGGCAAGAGTAATAATTTTAGGATGAGAATTATGTAAGTTTGTGGTTAATAAGGGTACCTGAACATCTCTTCATATTTCCTTCTGAGGTAGAAGTACCCAGAAGCCCTAGTCTGAAACACAGGACTTGGTTTAGGCACTACACAAACAAGGTCTGAATGCCATTGCAAACCCATTAACTGTCTCATTTAAAGCCACTTTCTGAAAGCCAGGACTTCTCAGAAGCCCCAGGTGCAACTGGTTTTCTCAGAATTAGAGGTACTCCAGTTCCAGGGCCAGCTGCATTTTCTTTCACTGTGATCTAAGCATATGAAATAAGTATCCAATCTAACAAAGTGTGGGCACATTGTATAAAAGATACAAAAATATTAATTAATGTTATATTAATCTATTATTCATACATCTGCACCAGGGAGATTATGTTCTTGAAGGAATTAGTATTTCTCAGATCTTAAGTCTACTTGGTCTGTTTTTTAAGAAGTGCAATATTTACCAAGAGTGGTGTCTAGATGACTTGGAAGACAATGAAAAAAATGTGTTATTTCAGTGCTAATATGTGCTCCTGAAATATATCCACTGGACAGAATATATACAGCCTTTTGTTATGAAGTTTACATATAAAGTAGTTTCTGTTCAGATTTCAGCACATGCCTCCAGAAACCAACCACCTTAAGTTTCAGATTGCCAAGAGACAGACTAGTGTTCTGTTTAATTATTAGTGCCATAAACCAGAACAATATTTACCTGCCTATAACAGAGCTTAGGAAAATCCACTTATCTCTCCTGCCAGTTGCTACATTTCTCACAGTTATTAATAAAATGATCAGAAATCCTTATTTCTGAATGGCCTTTACCCCACTTTTCTCTCCTGCCCTGTGTCCTTCCTGATGGAAGTCAGCTTGGAAATTGGAACAATTCTGCACGAGCTCACTGGGAAGACAGAAAGCAGTGGGAGTGCTCCTCTGCAGCAGCCCAGAGCAGCCACCTGAGCACTAAGCCTTGATTCCTCCTCCCTCTGGCTGGAATGTGGCCTGTCGAGTGCTCCACATGTGCTTCTGCAGTTCCTCAGCCTCCTGACATCCTTCTGCTCCTGGGGCAATAACTGGGTTGCAGGAAGGAGAAGCCCTGTGCTCAGACATGAAAAGCCACTCTGAGCTCTCTCTTCTGCCAGTCTTTCACCTTCCATCTGCACTCAGCTTGCACCTACTCCGTGGTCCCCAGCAAAGCCAGTCTGTGTGGTGCAGCACACAGGCACCTTCCTTCAGGAGCACAAATTAATCAGAAACTCATCCCAGCACTCAGGGTCTTTGCATATCAGTGTCCTGAGGTAAGACTCAGTATTTCCATCCTGCCTCCAACTAAGATTTTGGGAAGTTTTTGTGGTGGGGTACAGGGGTGAAAACAGAGTCATCCCTACATCATATGTATGTATCTTTAAAAAAAAAAAAGATAATCTAGGTACCAAGTCCAGAAGGTTTTAAATTCCACTTACGATTCCTTTTAAGACTCCTTTTCTCTCCTCCTTTCAAAGTAATAAATTCCTGATATTTTATTAATAGTGTTCTATGAAGGAGCTGCAGTCTGTTCCTGAGTGCTGTGGGAGATGATGGATGAGCTCACAACACCTGTTACTGCTTCATACCTGCAAGTGATTTCCCTGCCTGCTTCACTGAAATCTGTTCTTTTCTCACAAAGTCAAACACTCTGCTCCCATTACCAGTAAATATCTCCTAGATAAGCTTTGGAAAGGTCCATAACTATTTAATAACTTTCTCTTTGTATACCAATAAGATAGATTAGTGGGGGGAAAAAGGTGTACAAGGAATTTAAATTGAAGCTACTTACACAGAGCAGCAGATGAGACTCCTCGTGCCAGGAAAAAGTTTTATGCAGAGAGCTAGCATTAAATGTGGGTCCCAACAAAGCTCATATTCCTTTAATTTAGGATAAAAGAGAATTTTTGTGATCTACAACTGTATGTTTCCATCTGCACAGAACCAAGTTTTCCTTTTAAGCAATCCTGGAGTTACCTGATTCCTCATTTAACCAAAAACAGTGTTGACAAATGTCTGCACTTACCTCCTCCTCCAGACATTAATGTATCAGCAGAAATATTCACTGAAATAATTTTTGTAATTATCAAGGAAAAATCACAGGAAGTAATTTTATAATTCCTACAGTTCATTATTCATGTCCAAATATGGTTTATATTAAATTGTATTCATCTAAACAGAGAACAGAAAGATGAGAGGCTAATATATTCTGATAAATGTAATGAAGGAATACAGTTCATATTTTGACCCCCATGGAGAAGCTTCTGCTCTCCAGAGCTCTTTTGGAATATTCTGAAAATCCTGAGTAAAGGAGTAACAGACACTGAAATGTATTTTAATGCCATTGCATTCTACTGAGATGATAAACATGTGCAAAATACATACAAGTAAAAAACAGAAACAAACAAGAAATTTTAATAGTGCAGTCATACCATAGGACCAAACAGGAATTAAGGATCAACTGATGGAACTTGCTTAATAAATTAAACCTTCAATTTCAGAACTGTAATCACTGAAAAATCCAAAAGATGAAGATCATCAGATATATTAGATTATCCCAATTTATCTTACAGATCTACTAGGGAAAAGGCATAAAACTGTATTTTAATGACCTGATTTTGCATATGTGAAATAAAATTCATGAAGGTGGAGAAAATACACCGAAGCATCCAAAAGAATTTTAAATGCCTGTGATAGATCAGGAGGAACATTGGAATGACTGAAATAAAGTTTTAAAAGACTGATTTCTACATCAAAGAGCAGAGTTTGCAAATCTCTTTCCACCTGTGCAAAGCTCCAGCTGAAACCAACTGGACCACTCAGGACCAGAGAGCTCCTGGAGGGCACCGTGCCAGGATCAATGCCACGTCTGCCCCAAACTTCCAGCAAAATGAGGATTGTGCCCCTCCTTTGAGGTGTGCTGTGCTGAGCACATGGCTCCTCTGAGTTGTATGGATAATAAAAACAACAATACATCAAGGTGGCACAGGAAAAGTGGAAAGGAACACACTGAATTCAGATAAGCAATATCCAAAATGTTACAGGAAAATTACAAAATCGTGACTGAGCTCACTAAATTTACACTAACATATACAAGTTGGCTATTAAAGCTCTTTGAAAAGGTGGTTTTTAATTTCAGCCCATTTTTGAGGTTTATTTCTTAATATTCTTAGGTGGCCAAATGAAATGCCACCTACGGAAATGGCCATGAGAGGAGAAACTCCTTTTGACTCCATTTTTGTGGCAAATGGTTGCAAAATAATTTGATGTGCAAGAGTCAAAGGAGGGATTGTTGCCAAGCTTTTGAAATCAGGAACAGTTTCTTTGAGGGACATTTTTTAGAGGGACAAACAAGGGACGATTTCATCACGCAAGAATTGGCTAAACAGAAAAGAAATTAAAATTTTATCAAATTATCTTCCCGAAAGATCTGAGACAGAAAAGCATGTTTGAAATAAAATTATCTCACCTTCTCAGGATGAAAATGGGAAGGAGCACTGAAAAAGAGAGAAACACAAGATGAGTCTACGATGCTCCAACCACAGTTAGGAAAAGCTGTTCTGAGTGAGGTCAGTGCCTTTGCAGGGACTTACTCATGAAAAGTTACAGCTCCAAATTCCTGAGCAAGCAAAGCACTCAGCCCTGAACTCAGGTACTGCAGTGGCACAGCTCGTGAGCCTCATCATGGATTTGTTTCACTTGGACTCCAAATGGATCACTGCTAAACACATTGAGCTGCTGGATCACAGGCTGACACAGCCTGTCCTGGAGTTTCCCTCAGAGTTTCTTTTCCCCTCCTGGACTAGGTAGAAAGAAAGGCAAAGAAAATGTGTCTCCTTATGCACCTGGCATACATTCCTCTGTCCGTGGAGACAAAGTATCAGAAAGGGAAAAATAGAACATTTTTCAGTGACCCTGACATTTGATACTGATGCAAAAAAGGAAAGGAATTACAGTGCTTGAAGCCAAAAGCATGAAGTTTCTTTATATTTCCTATGATTTAATATCTCTCTCCTCCACATAAGGCAGATTCCTTTATAGAAGCTCTTGAAGGTGGGCCAGCAGTGCTCCAGCAATGTCTCTGATGATACAATGGAAAGTTTCTAACCACAGTATCATTTGCAGCATTTCTCATTTGTTTTATCCCCAGTCCCCAAAGACATGCCTTTTCTGATGGAATAAATGTTTCTTTTCACTTTTTATTAACAGAATTGAAAATCTATTTGATAACCAAATGAATTAAAAGAGACAGAGTCCAATTATTTATCTTTATATGAAATCTGTTTCAAAAGCTGGCTTCCAGCTTTCACTCAGTCTATACAGATAAAAAATATCAGTGATGCTTAAAAAATACTCACAGTACCTGTTTTACCAGGTTTATAAATTAATTTTTTTCCAGTGAAAAATACGAAGATAAGAATTTAGGAAATCAGACCTTCCCTCTACAGCCTGTCCTCCTTACTTTGAAAAATCAGACCTCCAGTCTACAGCCTGTCCTCCCTACTCACAGGGCCTCTAGAGGAGGGCAGTACTGCACAGACCAAGTGATAATTCAGGGTTCCTGCCTGTAAGGCCCAGTCACTGCTTGCTTTGCCACACCAGCCCCGTTTTCAGAGCAGCCCTCAAGTTCTCACCCTGACCAACAGAAGCAGTTCAGTTTGTGCATGAACTAATCTGGTTTTTCCACTGGATCACCAAAATCTACCCATCATGACAAAGTATATAAAAAGGCATGTGCTGCTTTACAGCCCTCTGCTAGTTTAAAGAGAAAAAAACTCTCACTGACTTCAAGAGGCTTCAGATCTAGCCCACAGTGGAACAGCTTCACTCTATTTTTCAAGAGACATGAAATATAAAACACCATCTGATTATTCAGGCTTGAGTCTGATCTCACAAAGTGTATGCAGACAATCTGTTGGGCTGGAGCTGCAGAGCAAGGCACACGTGCTCAGGCTGGGAGCTGGCATGCCCCTGCCCTTCCTCTGGACAGGGTGAAAGCAGAACCTGACCCACCCACAGCTGAGCTGAAACATCACCCTGCCATCTGCACAGCTGCCCACTTTTGTAAAAATCGTTTAAAGCCCAACATTTGACATGCTGGCAGGGTTTGTGCCTCACAGCCTTAGAGGTGAGTGCAATACTCTGTGTATCATAATCCTGGCGTATCAATGTTTAACCATTTGGTAAAGCCCTTTAGTGAGAAAGTAGAATATGCTTTCAACTAAATGGCTACAACCTGGAGCTACTCTCCAGCCTGAGGACTGGGGCAGTAAAATGGTTTTGTGTGACAAACTATCAGCAGAGATTTGCTGGTGCTGTTAGTCAGAGTGCAGAATCCCCAGTGAATTCAGAAGCCTCCCTTAAGGAATTAATGCCTGATTGTTTTGCCATCCAAAGAGTGTTTACAGAAGCCAAAACAACCATGCTGGCTGTCCACTGTGCAAAGAGGTGATGACATCAAGAAGACAGGTCACAAGTCTGAGTTTATAGACATTACACTCATGTTGGTATGGCTTTTCATCCACTCAGTATGATCTTATGACCCCACAACTTTACAACCTTCCCCTCTCTGGGCTTCATAGCACCTCTCCACTCTAGGTTAATCATTTCTCTGCCATTATCTGCCAACAGTTCTTATCTCTTTTGCTGTCACTTTATAACAGGGTCTCTTATCAAGCTGTACTAAATCACGTGATGGTGCCAAACCTATCACAAGTTGCAATTCTTCTGATTAGAGACTATCATGAAATGGGATACATGGTTTACAGCAGGTCACTAATGCTGGAAAAAGTACAGAGTCCACTCAAAGACATGCCTGTTACTTTCTGAATTCTTGGATAATTTTTTTTTGTTGTTGTTCATCACGCCGACTTTCACTGAAGGCTATCATAGCCTGGGTCTCAAGGCCAGAAAAGTTTACAAGCTGCACCTCTGCTGTACTCAATGCTGTACCCCTTGTACCCAAGGGTACGGTATATTTACACCTAATAATGGCTTCTGGTTCCCACGCAGCCATCATACAGGAATCTATAAAACATGGACTTACATCAGCTGGTAAGTAACAGTTTTCTAACTGTTTCAAAGATTCTGCATAAATGTATTCGATTTCTGGGTATCCAAACTGCAAAAATCACTACAATTGGGTGGGCCCATGATTAATTTGCATGTATAATTAGGCCAGAGAGAATTTTACAGTACCATGTGAAAATATAAGAAAACAGGTGATGATCCATAGAGTAACAATTTTCTCTAGAGATAATGCAGTTATCAAATATATATCATTGGATAATCAACAGTATCTTTATCTATTATGATTGATCATAACTGTGAAATTGTATGTGAGCATGTAGAAATATTTGCAAAAATTGGACTTACGTTGCTTCTGGCCTGATAATTCATATTGAAGAAAACCTCAGGAATGGTTTTGTGTCTTTTCAGTAATACTGTAGTTTCTGTCAAATGCAGATTCTTTCTCTCAGCTAAAAATTAAGAGAAGTCATTCAGTGGGAGTGGGTTGGATAACAGAAGTCAGTTAAGACTTCAGAACAGCAAAGAAGTGAATACTTTCAGTAGCATATGGAAACAGCTCCCTGTCACAAAGCCATCAGGCACAGGCTGCTCTGGCCTGCACTTCCAGGGAGCATAGCCAGGTGTCCAGGCTGTCCCAGGCTGTCCCAGGCTGTCCCAGGTGTCCCAGGCTGTCCCAGGCTGTCCCAGGCTGTCCCAGGCTGTCCCAGGTGTCCAGGCTGTCCCAGGCTGTCCCAGGCTGTCCCAGGCTGTCCCAGGCTGTGGCTGAGCCTCAATGAGTGCATGTCTCCACCACCTCCCTGCCCTTTTCCACACGTTTCCTGTCTCAGGCCATTCTGTCTCCCATCACACATCTGGAGCAAGGTGTCTTTCCTTTGCCAGGGTGAATTGAACACCCTCTGTCCCACCAGGCTGTGTCCAGGCTGAAACTGGAGCCAAGCAGGGCTGCAGAAGGCTTACCAAGGGAAACCTCTCCTTCACAGAGCAGAAGGTGCTTCACAAGCCAGGCCAGCAGCGCTGCAGTTTCCACAGCCCGGGGTTTTGCAAGGTTGTGCCTCAGCAGGCAGTTCCTGGCAGGGATGAAAGAAGGGATCTCTGGCCCACAAGTGAAATCAGGGCACGCTTTCCTCTTCGTGCCCCAAAGTGCGTCAGCACAAGGCGGGCGAGGAGTTCACCCTGATGTGGGTGCAGTGTGGGCACCTTGCCATCAAGGGAAGCTTTGAGACCGTGGAGATGGAGGGTGCAGCAACAGCTGCAGGAAATAGCCTCAGATATGGCTGATCTTTATCTTCTGGGTGGAGCTGCTGCTTCTCCCAGGGAAGGGCTCCCACCTTGGACCCAACCGTGTTCAGCCAGGTGTCCCCTCAGAGTCCCTACAGGTGTGGGGTACTGCTCTGCACAGCTCTGACCCCAGAAACACATGGAAAAGGTGGCAAATCCAGCTTCCTCTCCAGGCCTTTCTCTAACTGTCACTCTTTCTGGTTGCCACAGAGGGACCTTCTGGTTCCCTCTCCTGAGGGATAGTAAAATAATTATACATCCCACGTATCTGTATACATCCCATGTATCCCATGTATCTGGTCACTCAGATAAGGTTTCTTAAGGTGAAAGGATAAAACTCTAGGAGAAGGGAAAATAAGACACTCACCTGTGATATTCAGACCAATTAAATGCCATTTTCATGGTTTCCAGAAGACTGGAAGGTCTTGGTTCCCAAAATCACATGGACATGAGAAAACAGACTGCTACAGGGAGCAGCAGAGACTCTTGTCACCATACCACTTTATACATGTGCTGTGTCACAAATATACCAGGACACATGCACAAAGCATGGCCCAGAAATAAGCAGGCCTAAATCTTGTGAGACTTTCCAAAATCCTGTGTACTCTGAGTCAGGGAAAGGATTCTGTCCTTCCATGACACTGCTCAGCCAGAACCCATGGTAGCATCTCTGAAAAGCTCATCCTGTGAACAGATCACCACGTACCTGTAAGGGTTAAATGGAACCCACACCAACCTGAGGGCCTCTGCTGGGAGCTGAGGGAGCCAAATAGGAAGGAGCCACACTCTGCTCTTGTTTGCCCTGGAGAGTAATTCTTTAGGAGAAAAAGCTGTGCTCCCAGGGTGTAAGTACCATCAGCAGCAGGGTAATGTGCTCCTAAGAGTAAATCCTATCCCCAGACTTTGCTTTTGCCCTGTCCCTCCTGGCATTCTCCTTCCCTTTTTCCTTTCTAACCAAGGAAGAGTGGGTGGCTTTGTGAGGGGCTGTCACAGCACCCTCAGGCCAGGGACACTTGCTGCTCCCCACATAGAGGCTGAGTTGCCCTTGTCAGCAGCCCCTGCTTTGCTGGATGCACTCTGTGCATTCCCCCATCCAGCAAGGAGTTAGTTTTTGTTATAGACCCCTGAGGTGCCACAGCTTCCTCCCAGCAAGGAGGGCATCTCCCAGCTCCCACGAATGCAAATCAGACTCCACTGATATAAACAGCAGTGGATCTCTCCCTTGGAGAGCAAACACAGCCAGCCTGGAGCTGTGTGATGGGCACTACAGGTTGTTAACACCTGCTTTTAGGTTTATAGTCATATGATCAAAGAGGCAACTGGAATTCACAAAATCTTCACAGTACATCCTACCTTCCAGATGATGAACACATCATGGACTTATAAATGTCTTCATGGAAGTGCTGTGATTTTTTCTTCTACCAGATTCTGCAGCAATACAAATACTTGACTAGTTTTATTTTTCCTCTAATCAGCCTCTTGTATTAGTGTCATCAGGGACACTATGCAATTTTTATAAGCACTAGATATGATTATTTAACAGAAATAACTGTAATATTTACTAAAAATAATGGTTATATAAGAGGAAAAATAATCTACTTGTAGTTTCCAATGGTGACATTTTTCAGCTTGTGGAATACTTACTGCCATCTTAATTTTAATGTATGTCCTCAGGCAATTAACAGTATTAAAATTAGGGTTCATGAGTTTGGAAAAGTTATTTTTTATGTTTAATAGTAAAAGGAATAGCATTTTCATACGATTAACAAAAACAGTATAGACTATCTTTAAAATTTTGGATCAGGGTTTTGGCCAGCATTTATGCAGGCAAAGCTTTCACAGAAGTGAACAGTTTGAGCTGTGTGAGGACTGCAAGACATGCCAGTGTTATATCAGTGGACTTTTGCTGTTAGTCTACTTTTATCAATTTTCTTCTCATTTTTCCTGTCCTCATTTGCTTATACTGCAAATGACTTATCTACAAAAGGGGCAGTATTTATATTTACATCCGATTTTTTCTGTTAGTCTGATTTGAAATACCAAAATGCATGAGGCAAAGTAAAGATGATGCCTGTGGTGTTATGAGGAAAATCTCCACTACTGACAAAACACCTCAGGCTACTTGTCCATGTGGTAATTTAAAGGTCAGCTCTCAAACTTGTCTTATATATATAGGGTGAAAATGAAGAATTATCTGCAGGAGGAGTTGTGTGTGCCTGTCTTGTGGGGAAACCCATTCTCATGACAGATCATTATTAATGTCTAGAGTTTACTCACATATTATGTGAGTACATATATGTATTACATAGATATGCAACCTTGTATATTAATAATATTAATACATTCTTTAGTGCAATTGAACAGACACAATCCTTTCCAAGATTTCTCAGTGTAAACTGTGCCTAGTTTATCTTCTCATAGTTCATGATTTTACATTATGTGTGGATAAATCTTGGGACAGATAGGTATGTATGAGCTTAAACTTTTTTCATCATAAAGATCACCTATCAAAAATATTTTTAAATAAAGTTTTTCAAGCTTTGAAACATGGGAGGAGGGGGAGGGAAGAAGCAGACCTAAACCATCTCTTTTTTCCACCAGCAGATCAAGGTCAGTTGCTTCAGCAAAAGAAATTTCATTTTTAAGCCTGTCTGTGCAGGATAGAAATCAATTATCTCTTATGATACAGAGAGCGGCGCTCAGCCCTGACAGGAGCCTTGCAGTATATACAAATATATTTGGAGTTCTATCTCTAAGCTCTAGCTTTTTAACTAGAGGTTCCACACTCGGCTTCATAAAGGGCAGCACAGACAGAAATAAAATAGCCTCGTGAGAAAAGCAATTCTCAGCGCTGGGCCGGGGGCGGAGGGAGCCCCGCTGCTGGGATCGCCTCCCCGGCTCCGGCTGCGGGGACAGCGGCAGCGGCCACAGCGAGCGCGATCCCCGGCCACGACAGCGGCAACAGGTTCAGGCAGGGCGGAACTGGAAGGCGTTTTCCTTCCCTTCGGAATTCGTGTGATTTCGGGGCGGGAAGGGGAGGGGGGAATTTCTAACAGAGTCGCTGCTTACAAAACTGGATCTTTAAGTGTCGAGTGAAAGAGATTACGGTTTGCTGCTGACGGGATCGATCCAGGGAAGCCCTGCCGCCAGCTCTGGGCACGGCTCACTCGGTCCCCAAGGGCGCCCGGGCATGCCTCGGCCCTTCCATGCCTTCCAGTCAGCCCAGCAGAATGCGGATCGGGAGCTGCCCCGCAGCACGCCGTGCCCGGCCGTGGCTGCCCGCCGGCGGGAGGGAGCGCTGCCCGGCCCGGACGGAGCAGACGGCGGCGGGACGCGGTGAAGTGTTACGACACCTCACTGATGACTCACTTACCAATAAAAGAAAGGCGATCCGAGCGATGCTTTACCACCCACTTGGCCCTGCTCGCTCCTCTCTCCGGAATCTCCTGTCATTCTGCATCACGCTGCTGCCAGGTGCTCCTGAGAGAGCGGTGCATTCCGGCGGGCAGCAGGAGCTTGGCCCGGCTTGGAAAATTGCTTCTCGGTCAATAATTGACCGTTTGGAAATGGCTCTCGATGCCGGACCAGGGAGGAACGACGTCTCTGTAAAGCAAAAATGAATGATTAGTTGCATTTTAAAAAGGCAACAGGCACAGATGTGATCCTCTGTGGCGTGCGTTTTCCTACAAAAGTATTTCAGTCCAAGGCATCCACTCTGTTTTGCTGACAGTGGATCAAAAAACAAACCAAAAAAAAAAGGAGGGGGAAGTGTATTTTTGTGTTTGACGTGGGTTGTTTTTGTAAGTTAGGGATTTTTCGTTCTGAGTTGTTTGTTGTTTTTTTTTCTAGAGGGCACAGTTTCTTTCCCAAAGCCTGAGTTGGAGGCACTAATTAATCCCTAAGAACTGAATGCGATATTGCCTCGGCAAAATGATGAGAGGAGACCGTTGGCTACGGGGTTTGGAAGGTTTGAAGATACTCTGTCCTTTGTACTGTAGGGGGGATCTGATTATGAGAAGGACGGAGAGGAGAGGAGAGGAGAGGAACTATACTGGCCATGCTTTTCCTGGTGTAAACAGTCTCGTAAAGTCGGGCGTGACAGGTGTGTGAGGTCAAGCAGCAAAACCGCGATCTGAACTTTCCCAGCTCACAGGGATCCCGTGCCGCTGCCGTCCCCGGGGCATTTCCCGGGGCAGTGACAGCCTGTGCCCGAGGCTGCGCCGCTGTGCCGAGGACAGGATGAGAGATGCTGACTCCCTCCCCGAGCCTGCCTGAAGTCAGTTTTCACTGAGTGATGGCTCAGAGAGGCTCTGCCCTGGCGGCAAACGGGAATGTTCAGCGGGAGAGAAAGGGAGACAGGATGCGGACTTCTCTCCTCACACATTTTAAGTCTTTTTGCTCGGTTTTTGGATTTAGACTTCCCAGAGGAAGAGTTTCAGTCCTCAGCTTATTTATTTATTTCATTTACTTCTGGGAAGTTTTTCTTGCACATCTATCTCCCCCCCAGCCTCCATCCCACCCCACAAACGCTCACTTTCCCTGCTTTGCTGGGAAGATAAATCAAACCTTCGCCGGGACACCTCCCGACACAAAGCTCGAAGGGAGCATGCTATTTGTTTTTCATCGAGCAGACCACTCCAAGTTGGAAATGCCTCTGCTAAGGGAAAAAGGCTTTGAAATTTGCTCGGGTTCTGTGGCCTCTTGGAAGCTGTAAGCAATCGGAACTTGCCTTGAAATATCATCACACAGAAGCCTCTGCCTTGGAAACAAAGAGATGGAAAAGCTTCAGATTATTTAACATTAGAGAGTGGGGTTTTTTTAATGTAAATGTACATACATTTAAATAGGGAAGTATAAAGTATTCCAGGTCTTGCTCCTTGTACTAATCAAGGCTGCTGGAAGCTCCCCGAGCCATCATCTTTTATAATTATAATTACACGCGTCAATCAAGACCTTCAGGCAAAGTCAGAACAAGGCAGGCAAACTCAGGAGAGAAGTCGCATTAAAAAAAAAAAAAAAAAAGTTTGGAGAACTTGGTAAGGAATGGAGAAGAGATTAGAAGAAAGGGTAATTAAGGTTGCTCAAGGCAATCGTGAGAGCTAGAACTCCATGTTAAATTAAATGCAGCCACAAGGGACCAGGTATCATTTATAATATGTACTGCCCTAAACTGTTACTTCGGAGAAAGGTGGATGTGTAATAACCACTCCAAAGTATTTTCACCCATAGCGATAGCTCACAGAGTGACTTTACCACGTACAGTTGGAGCTCGCTCCAAACAATTCCCCGGCAGGATGACATTAAGCCCCCGAGTAGGAGGGAAGAGCCGGGGGACCGGTGCTAGAGCCGTGCCCGCGGGGGAGGCTGTCCGGGGAGCGCCGGCCCTGCCGTGCCACCCGCCTTGCTGGGGCACCGGGCCGCGGTGCCCGCGGGGGCCGCAGCCCGCCCGACCCCGCCAGCGCTCGGGCTGGTTCCGCCTGCCCTGTCCGGATGCGGCGCTTCCTTTCCCGGCTTTTCCCCAAAAGGCGGCTGCCTTCCCGGAGCAGCAGGAGCCAGAGTGGCAGCACGGGGAGCCCCGTCGGGGAGTCGCCAAGCGGCGTGACCCGCCCGGCGGCGAGCGGGAGAGAGGGAACCGGTTGTCCCCGACGGAGCCCGGCGGGCTGCAGGAGCCAGGTCCTCAGGTGTCCTGATGCTCTGCTGTAAATGCGCTTGGAGCTGAGCTCTGAGGGCTCTTCTCCTGCGGGGAATGGCTGCGAGGAGGGGCCGCTGCTCTGCGAGCCACCCCCGTCGGGCCCAGGCGGCCCGGCCGCAGGTTCGGAAGGCCGGGGGGCAGCAGCCGGAGCGCCCCGACCCGCAGCCCTCACGGCGGGCGCCCCGGAGAGGGAGCGGAATCGGCGCTGTGCTGCTGTCGCCGCCAGTGTTGAGCCGCCCGGGCTCAGCCCAAGGCGATGCTGCACGGTGGCGCCTGACAGAGGGATTGTTTGCGACTAATGCACCTGAGAATAACTTCCCAAGAGCCGAGACAGGGTCTCAATCCGAGATACTTCTGCCTAGAAACGGCAGATGAAAACCATCTCTAGATGGTTGCAGCCAACCCGTCTCAGCCATCGAGATGCTTGCTCTCGCATCTTGCCATATTGCTGTCCTAAAACTTACTCGCAGACGACCTGTTTGATTGTGAAATTATAACCTGAGAAATGAAGTGTTGGTGTCGTTCACCCGCTCGTGCTCCCGCCCGAAGGGGGATGGCGAAAGGTGAGAATGGAAGGAGGCAGAGAGGTCCGGGCCTCTCTGAGCGTTGGATCCATCCCCCAAATATCAAACGCTGCACACAGAAGGGAAAAAATACTTTTTCCACTCCAGTGGTGCGGGTGTTGGGTTGGCTAGGAATCTGGGTTGAGTTAGTCGAGGTCTCTCAGCTACTGGATGCAAGAAGTTAAGAGCATAGCCGAGTCCGCTCCCTGCGTGTGGAGCGCTTGTCCCAGCGCGGGCTCACCCTGCGATCATCAGCGCTTCTGAATAATCGCCAGTTTCCACTATCGCTCTCCCAGCCGATTGGAAACGCCATACATATGGAGACACTTCCGTGCCCCACTTTCCATCGGAAGTTTTCACCACCAAACATTTTCAGCTCTTAATATATACAACACTTTATACAGATTAAAGAGTCAGAGGAGTACAGGCAACCGAGCGCTCGGACGAGGGGCTCGGATGCTTTCCAAGGTGCAAATATCGCTCATCCCACACCATCCAACCTGTGCGGCGCGGTAGGAACGGCGCGGAACTGCCCGGACCCTCCCGGAGAGAGGGGACGGAAAGGCCAACGAGGGCAGGCAGACCTCCGGCCCGGCTCGCCGGGAGGCGGGCACCCGGCCACCCTCGGAGCCCCCGCAACGCCGCGGGACCGCTCGGCTCTCGCCGCTGAGGCACCCACTTGCGAGAAACGAGTTCTTTGGGACAACTTGGAAAATAGTGCCGCTTGCTGCACTGTGAGCCGGGGAAGGGGGGCTCAAGCGATGGGACTGCCAGGGCTTTGGCTTTTGTGTACACGATGCGACTGGCACCGACCGATTTCGCAAGAAGCTTAGGGAAGGGAGACACAAAAAGCCTGAATAGGTACAGTGAGCTCCAACGCGGTTCCCGCTTGCTTGTTTTAGGCTCCAGGGCTGCGCAGCGGCAACGTGGCCGCAAGGGAAGGGGTTTCCGCTGTCCACCCCTGCCCGCCCAGAGGAAAGGCGAGGGCCGGGGTCTCCGCAGCCGCCGCTGGCCGGCGGAGGCATTGCCCCATCGGCCCCAAGAAAGATTGAGCGAGGCTGCCCACTGGCAAAGAGGCACGGCCGCTGAAGGCAGTGCAGACGTATCCCGGCTTGGCGAGGCTGGTGGCCCGTCGGGCTCCGCTGGAGCGGGGAGGGGAGGCAACAGCCCAGACCCTCACACCGCAGCCCCGTTTAAGAACCGGATAGGGGGTGACTGCACTGGGCCACTGTGTGTGCTCTGTGCGTGTGTGTGAGCTGGGGGTGTTGCTCATCCCGCCTCTGCCTTATTGGCTGCAGCGGCGGTGTCGGGGCCCCCCTTCACCGGAGACCTCGCTCCCTGCAGCCCCCGGGCTCCGGGAGCGCCTCCCCGCGGGCCCGGGGCTAGAGGTCCCGACTCGG